>JAOXNQ010000003.1:3265628-3425506 GCA_028571165.1 Hypoxylon perforatum | reverse complement strand
TCTCCCCGGTCGATCATTGATCATTCTGCCAGGCTTAGGCCCTCTTGACCTCTGGCCTTCCTCTTTTCCCCTGTCACTACAAGGGCTCATCTTGACCCCTTCCTGACCCCTGACTTCCCTCTGGGGTTACTAGAGCTAGGGATACAAGGATTAGGCCCCCTCGGACTCCTACAATAGACTTCTTTGTCTCTCATCCTGTATATACGTATGACTTGGTGGCTGTTGGGGTTTTAGCTCTTCGTGCAACAACATACTTGTTACGCTCATCACTTGGTTGGCCTTATGACACATCCTGTTCAGCCCCTTTTCTGAAAAGCAAAATGGGACGAGTTGACACGTAACTCCGTCTCTTCGGGAGGCGGCAGTAAAATAATCGCCATCAATCTATACTAGAGAGAGACAAGGTATCGTTTGTGATTGTGGCGTGCCTTCCCAACCGAGTAAACCCTCGCGAGACCGTGTAAAGATTCGGTTGAAAATGAAACTGTCGTAGAATCGTTAAATCACATTTTATAAAATTCTAAAGTTACAGAGTCCAGAGACTCTCGAAATACCTGGGGATAAATAATTTCTTTCAATATTAAAAGGCAATTCAAACGCTTGGGCTGGGCTCTACTATGGTATCAGGCCTAAGTTTTAAGACACTATCAGGTAGCTTATAAGCCTGGCACAGACCATCCGATCGGATTATCTCTGGATAGGTATTTTTTTTGGTGCCAAACTACCTTTTTTATCCCCATGTCTAAACCCTTGCCAGCGGAGTGAATTGACAGTGTCTTTAAACTTACCCCTAACACCATAGTAACGTCAAATGGGGGGGGGGGCGGACGCCAACAGGGAAGGAATGGGCAGCTGGAATTAAGCCTAGGAGGAGCCGGGGCCGGGGCCGGGGCCGGGGCCAGGGTCGCAGGGCTGGGTTGGGGGTGCGGGTGCTGGTGTTACCTTGCCCTTGAGCGGATAATTCCCCTCATCGAGTACCATGCTTCTTGTTGTAAGAACGACACTACCGCAAGAGCGATGTTGTTCGGAAAGTGTTCGTATTTGACTTACCTAGGTAGATACTTGTCGATATCTTGACTAACGGCTGTTTGGAGGTAGGCTATGATCGATATACAAAAGTAGAAGGCGTGCTCTAGCAACTAGCCGCAATATGCTCCCCGGTCCCCCTCCTTACCTGCTTACGTCACAATATCTAAACGCAAACCAAACAGAAGCGGGACAGCGGCTCCGTTTGTAACAAACGACAGACCATTTCTCATCAAAATATCCATTGAATTAATACTTCATACAACCCTCGCATGGCGCGATTCATGATACAAGTTACAAAGCACAAAGCGGCCGGCCACATCAGACCTTCGGCTGCAGAGCATGGTAGCTGTGGTAGTTGTCCAGGGGTGCTTCCGGCGCGACCTTCTCCCAGATCGCCTGGATCTTCTTAGCTGCCTCCTCACTCAGCGGGCCCTTCTTGATCCAGGTCACGATCTCCGTCAGCTGCGTGGCGTTTCTCGCGCCTAGGATGACGCCGTCGCCCAGGGCGGGGTCGAGCGCGGAGTGGTACGTGACCCAGCGGTACGCGAGCTCGATACCCGAGACGCCCTCGGCGGCCGCGACGCCGTTCCAGGCGTCGAGACCGTCGAGTAGCACGTCCTTGCTGTAAAGCGAGTTATATAATTTGCCGTACATGTTGTCCTTGTCCCAGCGGCCGCTGCCCGTACCGGCGCGCAGCGTCTCGGCCTTCTTGGCCAGGAACCCTCCCGCGCTCGGGCTGTACGCGTAGAAGGAGATGCCGTGCTTGCGCAGCAGCGGCAGGATGTCGGTCTCGGAGTGCCGCGCGAACGCGCTGTAGTTGCCCTGGTACGCCGTCGGCGCCACCCACCCGCGCTCCTTCGAGATCCGTATCGTTTCCTCGACGTCCGCCGCGCTGAAGTTCGACAGCCCGAAGCGCTTGAAGGCGCCCTGCTTGTACAGCTCGTTCACGCCCGCTAGCGTGTCCTCGAGTGGAGTGCCGGGTTCGGGCGCGTGTTGATAGTAAATGTTGACCTGGAAATGACGTCAGTACCCCGGTTTAGCTCGTCAGTTTCTGAAAGGTGGTAAGGCAGTAGCATACGGTCTTGGTATTGAGCCTCTTCAGGCTTTCCTGGCCATACTTGATCACCTCATCCTTGGTAGAAGTATTTGGCACGAAGCCGCCGGGGTACTTGGTGTCGATGGTGAAGCGAGACGGTGCGTTTCCCAGGCCAAGAAGCTCCTCCGAGTCTCCGTACAGCCAAGCCGTATCGATGGTCTTAATTCCTAACCCCGCGATTGTGTCCAGGAAGCTGTCGATCTTCTCTTTCGTGTCGAAGCCGAAGCTGGCACTGACTGTCGCACCCCCATACAAGAGCTGCAAGTTATTGGTGGCCATTTTGGACGCTGGATATGGTGAAGAGTCGAAGCAAGTGCTGAGGGGAGTAAAATGTAGGTATTTATACCATGATGTAAGGTTCCCGGCGAACCTTACCTGTCTTATACGACGGGCGCATATCGCACTCCACGTTTTTGTCGCATCGCATAATCACGTAGCTACCGTCCAGGATTACAAATCGAGCCGACGGGATGGAAGGATCTTGAACGTGCTTGGTATCCCCGCTCCTCGCACTTATAGCGAATCGTATAGCTGGGCTTAGACCTAGCTAGTTGCCCTTCTGAGTTTCAAGAACCGACCCTCAGTGATGTGCATGGTTTGTCAATCGGTAACGGGTGAACCCGAGAATCCGTACCAGCCATTGGGTAATGCAACCTGCGAGGTTACTACACGGTAATACTAACGATAGTGCTTCAGCTTAGGCCCCTAGTGTAATATATCCAGTAAAAATCGAAGTATCCTGATTGGATCAGACAAGTGAACTTAGCTTATTTTTTATTTTGCTTGATTTATCAGCTCGGAGACAAAATGGCAAGACGGCCTTTACCATTCCACCGTGAGGTTTTCCCCCTCTATGTCGTCAATACATATTTTTGTCCTATAATGCATAAAGCTAGGTAGCATTGCATGACGAATCGAGAAGTTGGTTAGGTACCTAGGGTACCTCCTAGGAGGTCAGCAAAGGTTAGCTCACCCACCCCTGATATTCCGTTAGGGCACGCACCACAATTGGCCCGTGCACAGGAGACTCATATAAAAGGGGCAAAGCCCTCTCTCGAATTCAGAATGGTGAGCGAGATTTATTTTCGCTAATTACTACACAGTGGGTAGCCGACTCTTGCTCGAGGAGCTGGTTTCTGTTTATTTTTCCACCTTGTATTATTCAGTCTCAATGTTACCTATACCAGTCTGAAGGAGAATTTGAAATGGAGTTATAAATCGGTCCAGACGCCTAATGTAGTATCAATACCAGAGTTGCGACTCTAATTATACCCATACAAACAATTTTCATGTTCTGAAGAGAATCTCAGTAGAGATCAACGTCTTGCAATGGAAGTACGTAAATAGAATGAAAAGTTGAAAAATCCCCGCCGGTTGGCAATTCGCTCCCCAGCTTTTAAGACCACTAATTGTACAGGCATTATTAGTAATAAGCCAGCCCCCAGAGCATTGTTCTCTTGCATTCAAACGATCTTGAAGTGACGACTAGGCGTCGAGTTAACGAGAGCTTTTATATCCCTCACGTTGTGAAGGAGTTTGTCGTTGACGATCGCGCGGGCAACAATTCGGTGCTGTCGGTCGTCGTCCGAACTACTTCCAGCAGCTTTCACTTCTCGAAGAATGAGAAAGATAGGGGCGTCATGTAGCCACGAGAGGAAGTCGCCGGGCTTGATGGGCGCCGTTGCAATCCCCACCAGCCCCTTCGCAGTAATGAAGATCGGCTTTCCGGCCAGTTCTTGGTTTCGAGCTGTGGCAAGTTCGTCGCGGTCGCGGTAATCTAGTTCGGGTGGCTCCTTGTCTTGCATCATAAAGAAATTGACAAGAGAAATGAACGGGATGTTTTTTTGATTGCCGAAATCCACCGTGATAGGAAGGCCGAGTAGCGCCTCGCGAGCGTTCAATACTTGAATACTTAGCAATATCGATGCTACGAATGGCGAGAGAGTCTGCTGGTCGCTGAACCTTGGGATATGATTGACCATGCTAATTCGGTCTACACAGCGCCCCGTGCAAAATAGAACCCTGGGAGTGCAGAAGCGTGGATAGCCCTCGTCACGTCTAGGCTGCAGGTTTGACAGTCTGTTCTCGGAAATAAAACCGTCTAGCGTTGCCTTGTCTTCCGATAATCTGCTGCCGCGGAAGCTCGCGTCGTTGTAAGTGAAGTCGAGGACCCAAGAAGGGCCAATTGGCTCTTTAGCACTTAATGGGGATTCGAACCAGAACCTAAACATCCCCAGTAGATAAAACTCTGGGTCGTCATTATAGTATCGAGCCGTCGTTCTTCTGAATACAGCCTCGCAGCGTTCATTATAGTCCACGTTTATGAGGAGCCCCGTACACGTTGGAAGAAGGGATTGTAATGCAAATATCTTATCTCTAGGGTCCGTGGATCGATAGGTTTCTGCCATTACTAGCAATGCCTTCAATGACTTTACATTGCTACGGCGTTCTCTTTCGAGACCACGGCGGTAATATAGTAGAAGCGGTCCTTGCCTGAGGAGACCTGGCTGGGAAACCATCAGCGGATATATGACCTTCCATATTTCTTTGAAAAAGGTCAGCTTAGATATTCTATCCGTAGTGTTGCATAGCATATACGCCTTCTTGGTAGGGTTATCAGGTCCGGAGGTTAAGGGAAGAGAGCTGGGAAACCATGCTTACCTCCGTTTCCCAAGACCTTGTGTATTCTATCTCTTTGCCCCGCGGCGTGCTTGTCTTTATCCGACGTCAGCCTAGTCACAATACTCACAGCAGCTATGAAGTCATCGAACGAGAAAGTGTGGCCATGAAAGTAGAATATCGGGGCATTCGGTGGGCAGGCGCCTTCCTGAATTGTCCATATTCTTTCCCACCACGAGTGCAACAGCACCAGATTTGAGCAGCGAAATAGCATTGCGTAGAGAACCCATTGCCTTTCATTCCAAGTATCATCCATGGAGTACTTTTGGGCTTTCCTCAAGATCGTGGCAAGATCGTATTGATCTACGTCAACTCCCCCGAATTTTGGTGGAAGAGGGGTATACCACATTTTCATATTGAAGGTCTCTTCATCCTCTCTTTGATTCTCTGCCTTCTCTGCGTTCCCTGCTGATTCGTTCGTCATGTGGCCGCCACTTAGCCAAACTATCGTTCTCCCAGCCCTGGAGTAGATTTCTCTCATAAATCGAACCTGATGCGTCTTCTCCTGGGAGTCTTTCTGGTTAATACAAATCGCATCTATCCATATCTCTCTCGTGGCATCTGGACGCCGCAGTGCTCGAAGAATCGTATGAAGATTTTTCGTGACTACAAAGTCTTTGTGGTCGATCTGAATGGTGAACTTTGTAGGCCCTGGCTTGCCCCAGACATACGACAGCGCTTCCGGAATACCATCGTGATATAAGTTGTGCACCACAAGGCGGCACTCAATGCGTTCATCCTGACTCGTACATGGAAGGATTTGAAGAACTCGGACCCCGCCGACTGCGGAGTTTAGACAAGTTGGATATTGGTAATACTCTTCGTTTACTCTGTCTTCCCAAGGCTTGGATATTACTCGTATGGCTGGCTGTGGCGGTGAGAGTTCGGACTTTACATGTAGATCACACAAGAGTTTGAAATGTGTGTCTAAAGCGGTGTCGATCGAAGGTTGTGTGATATCTACCGGGAATATGTTGAGCAGCTCGTAGATTGTCGAATCAATGATTTCGCGGAGGGCATCTTCAGGACACAGAGCATCTGCTGGATCACGGTTCCGTATCGATATCTGATGGGTGAGAATCTCAGATAGTTTATTTATCGCGACGGCATCCTCAAGTTCGTTTGGGTCTGAAGAAATTATGCAGTCCAGACGCTCACGGAAAGTGATTACGCCATCATCTCCGTTGATTAACTCTTGTAGTGCGGAACGAATGAAGGAGAACCGCTCGTCTCTTTCGCACAGACGTTGCACGATATTTAGAACTTGGTCTGCAATGACACACACTTTATCAGCCATGGGTTTGAATGTCAGAAAAATTTCCCTCGTTTCTGTGTATGATCGGCGCCATCTTTCGAGCATATCTTGCGGAAACCTGCCGGCCGTAGATCTGTGATGGCCAGCAAGCACAAATCGACGGGATTCGTCACGTCGATGTTGATGAATCTGATTATGGAAAAACTCGCGGGAGGCATTAAAGACATCTTGATTATTATCGATCTGTTGCTTGAACAGAGTATAGAGCAAATGGCGAATTGCTTTATGACATGAAGGCCGAGGAACATTGTCGGGCAGAATCTTGTTAAGCTCGTCCATAAGACTTTCAAGGCGTTCATCAGGTAGAATTTCTTTTGAATTGAACATGAATTGCGTATATTCATCTATCCTTGATTGAGTAAGTTCATCGAGAAGTGGTCCAGGAAGACTAGATTGAAGGCTCTCGGGTATTCCTTCATTAACTTCATCCAAGAGTAGTCCTCGGAGGTTCTGAGGGAAATCTGCCGGCGAAGGCTTGTCAAGATAATGAAGCAATGACCGAAATGGCTCTAGAAGCTCTGTAGGCCGATCCATATCTGGTCATTGGCGAGTTTTGGAATGGATAGGAGTAGCAGTAGCAGTAGGAGTAGAATATTGATGTTGGAGTGGCTTTTAGATAGTGAGGTAGGATTTACTTTTTTATACCTACTTAGTAGGTACCTAGGTGATCTTAAGGAACCATTAATTGGCACATTTGAAAGGTCTTGCTATCCTATTCACTTCGCCTCTTTCTCCCTTACGCCCTACTTGTAAGTAAGCTACACTCTTATTGGAGGTGTCCCAGTGCTACTTTAAATTTATGCAACCTTAAGCAGGCTGAGTTGTCTCGGCGGACCACTGTTGGTTGCGAGAAGATGGCTATTTGCTACGCTTCGAAAACCTGTAAAAGAATAATCAGCAAGGCTTTCACTTAGGACGCACTGCGGGGGAAACCGGAAGGCACGAAACTTCCATTTGCCTATGGGCATGTGATTTGACCGGAACACGGGAACTATACCGTTAAGCTCACTCGCACAATGTTTCAATAGGCCAGGGAACGATAGCCAACGCCTCATTGAGCAAGGATACACTGACAAGATCAATAAAGACTTGTTACCAAAGTTTCATGCTGGTAATCTTCTCATGTGTATTTTCAAAATACAGCCGCCCATTATACCCGTGACTTGCTATGAGAAGCGTACTATAGCCGTGTCCCGCGATTTACTTCCACTTCTTTCTCGACTTAGCGAAGTTTTAGGTATTGAAAGGCATAGATCGGTAATGCGATGTTGATTTTTTGAAAGTTAGGTATGCAATGCTCAATGCATAGCCAGGAGTGGCTATGCCCCCCAATAGATAGGGGGCCCCTATTGTTGCCTTGCAGCTGCTCACCAGCTGTCAGAAACTGACAACCTGTAAGTGTTTTTTTTTCAGGTATGCTACAAGGCCAAGATACCTCGCTGGATTTGATTACAGCGCTGTCACGCATCCACTTAGCTAATTAAAGGAAGTTGAACCATCAATGATATCCTGTTCGTTGAAGAGAGCGTTCTACTTGCATCATGAGTAAAAACCTAGATAGGTACTTTAAGTCGTCGTGGAAACATCCCTAAGTAGGTGGTTTAAGTAGCCTTTGCTCTCAATTCAGGGGTATAGTTCGCTCTGCATATGAATAATACTACACCATTTTGCCTGTTCATACAATAAAAATGCGTCCAGCCGACCCTACCAAACACCTGCATATGCCCCAGACAAGAACCCGCAGAAATGCAGCTGTGAGATGTCCTGACACTGACTCCACCGCATTAATAAAAATAATCACTCCTCCATCTCGCCTTCCTCAATTAATCGGCCCAAGATAAGACTCTGTATAACCAGCTCGTGGTCGAGAGTCCTAATCTTCTTCGGTGGCTGGTCTGATTCTTTCGAATCCACGCTCTTGCGCTTTCGTTTCTTAGAAGTAGTATCGTCTGTAGCAGAGCCGAATAACGCACGCTGTGCATTATGTAGATTGTCGTCGATATATACCCAGTCAAAAGGCTGATCTAGTGACTCGCCTTCTCGGAGTTTAGCCCTAGCCTCCTCGAGACTACGAACTCGCACTAGAGAGCCGCCGAGGACTTGCGCTAGGAACACATATGGTAGCTTCTTCTCTTCATCTTTGGCCTTCATCACGAGAAGAATTCGTGCCTCGTCCAGTAGCTTCGGTCTATTATTTATGACATCCGCTAGCTTGGCTGTAGAGGCATCAAATGGCTGCAGGACACGCGAACGAATAGCATCTCCTAGCAGTGCGCTCGGTCCAGCACAAAGAAGGTAGGAAGTCCAATCGATGATTTCCTTCCTGGCTATGCAAGTCGTAATCCATTTGGGCGCTAGACATGGAATACCAAGTGCCAGAGCTTGCATGTATTTGACTTTTCGAGAATGTCCGTCAGCAATTAAGGCTGTGAATCTCGTGTCGTCGTCTAATAGCGTCAAGGAGCTTGATAATGTATGATTCGCAGTAGCACTGCCTGTAGTTTGAAACGAATCGAAACGGAACAACTCATCAAAGCCATCTCCAAGTACCTTGCCCCCTTCTTGGCGTATCATACGCTCGATTGTGTTTCTGTCTGTGGCCTTATCTTTACTCTTTCGCACTTGTTGAAATGTAAGCGCAAAGACCATTCCTTCAAAGATCCCTTGCTTCACTGTCGGCTCACGAAGTAAATGTTGGCCGGCAAGAGACTGTCTTCCTAGCCTTCGGATAGGAGCCCTGGGCTGCTCATTGCTGGCTGTGGACAATGGTGACCCGGCCAATTCATCGGTTGACATTGAGTTGTGGCGTGTCAGTCTTCTTGCACCTCCTCTGGATCTAGAATTGGCCTTGATCTTAGACACCAAGGATGGGGGCCCAGAAGAAGGTGGAGGCTTTCCTCGGCGTGGCTGGGCTACAGCTGGAGATGAGCTTTTTCGTCTGGCAGTTTCAGGCACACGATCAGGTTCCGTGCTCGGCGTGATACTCGACGTCATGCTAGGAGTGGCAGATAGGCTCGTCAATGTAGACGTTTTCGACCCAGGCTGTGAAAGAAAGTGTCCTGTTGATGACGGCGTGGTCATATTCGATAACCTCGTCGAGCGCCGAATCACGCTTTGCGGAGAAGAAGCTAAAACTATCGAGGGTGTCGGGCTGGGGGCAGCTCGGTTTCGGCTGGGTTCGGGTTTTCGATCTGTAGGAATCGATGAATGCTCTTCGGGAAGACTTGAAGTCCTGGCATCATTCGATCCTTTTGGCTGATGCTCGAAGTCTGTAAAACCCGACAAAGTTGGAAATGACACAGTATCTAACCCAGACTTAGCACTAGATTGCTCCCTCATGATATCCCCTATTAACCTTGGCGGCTCTATAGCAGTGCTCACGGGACTAGTCTCGGGGATAGTTTCTCTATAATCCACATTCAACGCAGGTGCTCGAGGGTTCGGGAGGTCCGGGACTTGGTCTTCGACAACATTCGGATCGTTATCGTTGGACTCATCCGAGGCCCTTGGGTCGGAATCAATATGCTGTGGAGGCGCTTGGGCTTCTTGAGAGTCTGCGACGGTTTCTTGCGATCCGTCGTTATCGGTCGTGGGTTTCCCATGGCACTGCTCTAAGTACTGATCTGCATCTGTCTTCCTATGATCTTGGATAGGCTTGGGGCGATTGGTTGATGGCACCTCCACTTTGTCACCCTTATTCGAACTCGACCGAGGAAGACTGATAGAGGGAAAAGATTTGCTAGCTCTTTCTTTTCTCGACCTGGCCAATCGACGTCGGTAAGCAGTTGTATCGACATCGGAATCCGAATCTTGTCCTTCAGCACCCAGACTCGAAGATTTTCTATCACTAATTTCCGTGCTTTGCTTTCGCCAGGACTTGTACTCGCTGATAGGTTCTAGAACATGTTTGCGCCGCGTGGAATGGAGCGGGGGAACGGGGGTATCGGTAGCATTTCCTTCGTCCGCGTCGTCGTCGTCACGGCTGTTCGTAGGAGCGGATGGGGTCTTATCGTCCGATGGCCTAGATGACGCACCAAATGGTGCTGAGCTTGACATGAGGGCGTTAGTGGGAGAAGTCTGAAAGCCCCTATGCTTCAAAGGGGATGATGCGAGAAGATTCGGGGAAATCGCGTTTTGATGGAATACATCGGGAGACGGGCGTGACGAGGTGGGACTAGCTTTTTTCACTGCCGAAGTATATTGCGTCTGTCCGAAGAGCTGCGATGGTGGTATCACAGCTCCGTTCCCTCCTTGAAATAGTCCTCGACCTATTGCGGGTGTTTCGGGAGCTATCGCATAAAGGTTATTAGCCCCGATCGCTTGCGATGTTGGTTGTGATACCCGAGCTGAGTCGTGGGCAAAGTCGAGTTCCACATCTTCATGTACTGATTCTGGTATATCGTACGGAGTGCGTCTGAAATTCAAATACCCCGTATCATCCTCATGGAGGGTGGAGTGCTCGTTGACATTGCTGGCCTGGGATGAGGATTGCAATCGTTGCGAATTTTCATGAGAATATTGCTCATAACTGCGGCCATCGTTCGATTGAGTCGGTGAATCTGACGACATCTCTCCCGTCTTCTTCTTCTTCAACGGACTCAATGCAGGTGGTGGAAGTATAGCCAAGCCGTCATTTCCGCTCGGTTGGCTTGGTTCAATTACAGATGCGACATCGTCTGATACCAATTGGACAGGAACCAGCGCAGGCTCGCTTATTTCGGAGTCGCGAAATGGAGGGGAGGAATTGGGGGATATGACACGGCGTTGACTCGTTTTCGTGGAGGAATTGCTCGTCGCATCTGGTTTGAGGACCGCGTTGGACGCGTTTGGTGGCTGCTAGTAAGGCGTATTTTGGATCAGTGCCATCCTTGTAGATATCATGGCCGCGGTTCTGCGGCCTTCCGATAAGAATATGCACGTCATACTTACCTTAGTGGATTCTGGCGGTTCCATCAAGCCCGGCCTGGAGATTCGCGCAGTATTCATCGTTTTAACTGCTACACTTGATACGACAGCACTGGCTTTCTTCGGAGACTGGCCAGGTACCGGCGAACTGCTAAGCTATTGGCAACTGTCAGTCAATCAAGGGTCCAATGGCAGGGAACAGGGCTGAGACCTAGTTGCTGATCATTCCGCCACCCTGCAATGGAGATTTAAACAAAAGCCACTCACCATTCCCACAGCGTGGTTAAGACGAATCTGGTCGAATATCTCCTGGCTATCTTGACTTTCATTGTCGCCAGCTAAGGCTCTTTTTTCCGCAGCAGCAAGAGACTTCGCAGGTTTGCGAGCCATGGCAAATATGCATGTGGTTACATTCCGACTATGGATAAAAAGAAAGTTGGAAGGGTTGCAAAGAGTGCATGCAAGTCATTCTGGTTAATTAAGCAATCAACCCTAAGCAGATTGAACAAAGGAAGGCACACTGTCACCCAAAACGCGCGAATCCCCCACCCCACATCCCTAAAGTTACAGCCGTTCTTTCGCGAGATCAACACGGCATCAGATGACGCGATTTAAGGTTGGCCGTTAAGCCAATAACGGATTAGCCGACTCGGACATGCTGAGCCAATCACATAGCACCTAACATACCCTCTTAGGTAAGACATTATGTCATCCGAACAGCGTGCGATCCAAATAGGGGTTGTTGACAGAAGATTTCTGAATATTGAACCTATGCAAAAGGAATGGGTTATACGGCCAATATCACATACCCATTCATACAGCTCATAAATTGAACAAAAAGATAGAACAGCTGACCCTTCTTAAGTAAGAGTTATTGTTCGCGACCTGAGACGTGCCTTAGCGGAAGTGTTCACTCATACATCCGGCAAAGCCCCCTTAATCATATAGTTAATCACCTTGAGGGGATAAATAGTGCCGGAACAATAGTGCGCATCCATTAAATGAGATGTTTCTTAAAGTGTCTGTCAATGGTACTACTCCTGGTGATACGTTGAAGGTAATAGATTCATAACTCTTCTCTAGGTTGTAGGTCTTCCATCTGAGCTTGACCTATAACAAACAGCTCATTATTTCATAATCTGCTTGATATGATCCATTGATGTGACATATCAGCCGATATTACTTCGGTGACTATTCATCCCAACTGACCTCAATTGGTGACTTGGATTTCCCACTCAAAAAATGTAAATGAGTGTACTAATGTTCCCCATCACTCCCGCCCATTTAAACCGCTTTTATAATAGCTGGCTTTCACATATTGTAATCCTGGAACTGGCAGACTTTATTATATCTTCCCCCTTCTGGTATGCGCCTTGCAGATAACACAAGCAATAACTCATCTGCCCTCTTCCATGGCTCATCATGGCTGGAGAACCCAATCACCAAGCATTCCGAGACTCCTTCCCCTCGCTCGATAATAATGCCTGGTTGTTGAGCGCTATAGCTATAGTCCTTGTTGGTTTGAGAATTTGGTGTCGGTGCAATGGGACTCGGCGACTGTGGTGGGATGACTATCTCCTCGTTACATCACTGGTAACAATTCCATTGAAATGCAGAACGGAGAGCAAAGAGTGCTAACGAACATAAGGCACCCCTTATCGCCTGCGCTGCTATATTTACAGTCCTACTAAACCAGGCATGTGACGCATCTGATCTTAGGCGGCCTTCTTCGCCAGGAACGATCTTGTGCCTCGGCATCTTCCATTTCTTCAGCGCTTTATCCCAGGGGCTTAGCAAGACCTCTATAGTGCTTACGTTTCTTCGCCTCACGTCAGGAATCTGGAAGATCAGCCTGTACATCTCGATCTTTGTGTTCGACGCTATTCTCATAGCCAGTATATTTTTGGCTTGGATACAGCAGTGCGATATCGGCCCTCGTCTACCTTACCGTCTTCCAGGTCAATGCATTCCGGAGGAAGAAGCATGGTTCGTGAAATGCCTTATACCAGGTATAGCTACACCCCTCAACATATTCACCTTTCTTTCGGAGTCGAGCTTACTGTTAACAGCTATCTCCTTCTTCTTCGACATATTCCTTACGGTGCTGCCATGGAGGATTGTTAAAAACCTTCGCCTGCAGAGACATGAAAAGATTCTCTTAGCAGTTTCTATGAGCCTTGGTGTCGTGTAGGTTACTTGGACAATGCCGTTTGTTGGAATATAATCTTGTTGACCTACCAATTAGAGCCGGAAGCGCGGCCCTCGCAAGATTTGTTCTGTGGATGCGACTTGGCGACCAACCGGACGACAAACAACTGCGTACGCTCTCCCCCGTGCGAATATTGCCTTCTATATTATCACATAACCCGAGTACAAGTGAGCTAACCTATGCGATAGGATATCAGCTGGACTTGGTTTTATGGAACTTCAGTAAGTTTGGTTCAGTTGACGGCATTCATTTACCTCCTTTTGCCCTTTTTCAAAGCTCACGAAGCAGCCTTCATACACCCCTAGACTTAAGTAAAATGACCACTTGCTAACAGCTACTACGATTCGTAGTCGAACCCGCAATAGCGATCATTGCAGCAACTCTCCCGATGCTTCGTACGCTCGTAGGTGACTTACGCCGATGGTCTAAGGGCGGCTTTATAAACCGAATACTCCGCTCACGAAGACGCAATTCTTTGCAGACTCCAGACGTTGAAAGTTTGGAGCTTGACCGGACGCAGTGTCAGGAACCCCCACGTGTAGAGACGTCCGACCCAGCTCCGGTGAGCGGCTATGGTCATCTCCGTAATATGACTTAGTTGTAGCGTTAGATAAACCTGTTAATTTCAAATTCCTTCAAAATACCTTGGAGCCTTACTACTGCCTAAAAAAATCTTGCAATCTACTTCTTCAATTCTTCATAGTCCTAGATAAATTTTGAGAAATCTGCTCTCGCTTGCCGGCAATGTGCGCTCTCCTCATTGAATTCTATTTCTATTCATGAGCTACCTATTCCTGGAACCCGTTTTGTTACGAAAATGACCACGCAGCAGTCTGCCCTAGGGCTGAGCAAGCCGTTTGTAGTTGGCGTAACCGGCGGCGGAGTAAGTGTCCCTAGAGTACATGTTCCCTTCAACAGCAATTGACGCCGGTTGCAGCTCTACAATTCTGGGTTTGACTATAACTCAGCTGCCGTGATGAAAGATGCACTGCCAAACCATATCCAACACAAGGGCAGGACTGATATTCGAATCCTCAAGGCCACGAAGAACCTGCCTGCTGAGTACGCCCCGTCCCGCCAACTCATTCAGGGGCTGTGGACAGGTAATTTGTCAATGTACGACCCCTTTGAGGAACCAATTGGTGGCCTCGAGGTGCGCCTTTTGATTCATATGGGAATGCGCACCAAAGAAACCAACTACTGTTTTGAGTCTATTGCGCGGCGGGATGGCTACATCCACCCAGACAATTGCGGCGAGCTCCCAAACCCCGAGGACTACCAGGCGGGCGGCTATTTCGATGGCTGTCCTGAGACGCTTCGGCCGTCGCTGGATATTGAGGCAGCTGGAAAGGTGGCGCACGAGCTTCTCCCGGTTTGTTTTACCCCTTACCCGTCTTTTTATACCACCTCTCTGCTGACATGAGTTTCCGATAAGCATAAAAAAATGAGAGTTTCAACGGATGCAGGCCACAATCTATGTGAATGGTTTTTCTATAACTCACTTGCCGAAGGATACAAGAGAGGTATGCCTGGAAATGTCGCTTTCGTACATGTCCCCCCGGGCAGGTCCGAGGAGGATCTCAAGAATGGGGTCGAGATCTTGCAGGCCTACATTGGAGCCCTTGTTGAACAGATCGAGGGCAAGGCTGGACTCGGTGATGGCACACCTGAGAGCAAGCTAGCCTAGCTGTTGCGTATTGTATGTGCGTACGTCATGCGATAACATGAATGTAGCACCTCCCTAATAAGCATATGTTCCTCACCAGAGCGGACCATATATAGCAAATGCATGTAATCGCATGTCTAGTACTCGAGCAGGACGTATCTCTCTAGGCGTAGCCAGCGTAATCTTATCGCGCATATGATAACGGCGGCTAGAGGCCTTCAATAATTCCGTCAACGCTCGCCTCAAACCAAACGCTAGAAAGCTAAGGGCAGGGGCCACCACTCCCAAGCAAACGCACCAAAACTTACTTACCTACACATACTGCAAATACCAACACTGCAAATACGTCAACAGCCGATCTTTTCAATAAGATGTTGGCACGTATCATGATGTCTCACGCCGAACCTCATGCCGAATCTCGAGTCATGCCTACTCAAGCAAACCCTCAAGAACCCTCGCACGCCAAGTCACGTACGAAATGTGACAAATGCCAACGAGAATTCCCATCACGCAACAAGCTGATGAAACATGTCTACTCGAAGACGTGCAAGCCATCGCCACCAACGCAAGCACCATCAAGCCAAACACCAACGCGTCAAGAGATGGATGAACTACGCATCGAGCTAGCTATCCTTCGTCGCGAATTTGAGGATTACAAAGCACAAACACAAGAACCATCGAACCAAGCACTGACGCGTCAAGAACTGGAAGCATTACGCGACAATGCAGCAGAGCTTTGCCGCCTAGTCAAGGATTACACGGCACAAGTAGAAGCACGAGAGGGTCTATCACAAGGACAAGGAGGTCGACGACGAGAAAGATATCCATCACTAATGCTAGCAAATCAACACTACCCCTACAACCGCTACCACACCTAAACCTGGTGGTCAAGACTCATGGTGGTGATAGCTTCAGAAAGCTAAGATGGTCTAGAGAGTTGAGGACAAGTCTGATGAGAAGGAGGATAACGTCAATCCTGGTTGCCTGGTCAATAAACTGATTACCGCTGTCACCTTTAGATAGGTAATTTCCTTTCACCAGCAATCAATCAATCAGTACACCCAATTTGTACTAATGAATAATCAGTGATGGGTGGTTGTAAGACAGGAGTAACATTCGTAAGGTCGTTGTCTCGATGATACTTGCAGTCATCAATTTCTACATACCTTGTATCTTGAACATGTGTTCTCGTCCTTCAAATAATTAGTTCGAGTCAAGTAAAGAGGGTCCGTTAGATCTTTGATTACTTAGTCGTGAAGTGAATGGAAGTTTTTTGACAGTGCGGGAGCTTGGACTACCGATAGAGCGCTATAATTGTAGGGAGCTTTGGTGCTAAACGTCACTATATTTATAGCGGATTTTCTCACTAAGCTCCTTATCCTTATAGCGTATCCACACATACCGTGTCAATCGGCTTAGAGCACTGTATCGTTTTTTATACCAGGTTTTTGCAAACGGCCAACCGTACTGAGGCTCTTCGTCAAGTACCGAGTTCCCTTCCACAGGAGGGATATGTCGAGTTAGCTATTTGTGACTCGTTTGCTTCAGTTCTTCCGCCTCCAGCATCGATTAAGCATTGAAACTTCATCTGATGTAAATCGGTCAACATGGCCTGTGACCACTCTATTCAAGTTCCCGAGCTGGAAACGGTTCGTGATGAAGCCCAGGCGAGATCACAGCGCATCTTTTCTTCTTTTCACACCCTCCGTGACGTGCTCGATAGACACGAGACTCAAATTCGCAAACGCTGGCTCAAGAAAAACAGTGAACAGCGCAAACGCCTGCTGCTTAATGCCTGGCCTGGCATGCCTCAGGACCACAACCCACACGTAAAGGCACATCACCTGAACAAGAAACTCAAGGCTCGCCACGACGCCCACCACCAACACTACGCCCACACCAAGTTCCGAGACGCCTACATGTGGCCAAGCGTCAATCTCGAGGATCTTGTCATGGGCAACACCCTTCTGCGGCTGATCAATGCTCGCGGGAGACACCTGCCGGGTCGGTTCGCGCAGATGGACGCGCAGAGCACACATCTAGGTATTGAGGTCGGCGTTCTCTGGTCCCCTTACTTCCTCTTGGGTTTGACTACCGGGCTCTCCTCATACGTCTGCGAGATGATCTTGCCCTATTGTGCGGATACAGCGACAGCCTATGGTGTAATTCAACCCCACTCATACACCAACGGAACCCAAGGTGACGACCTAGCTGAAACAGACGCGTTTCTGGTCGGGAATGGCATGAATGTGCTCGAAATTCAAGAGCGTCTCTTAAAGTTTCTGTACGATGTATCGAAGGCTATTCTCTGGGATATAAACCTTGACGGCCAGTCTGGCCCTGTTGTTGCAGAGCCGCCTACTTTGAAGGGGCAGACTGAGGGTGGGTGGCTTTCCCTCGACAGCCTGGCACGATCCGCCCCATACAGCGTCCCTGAGGACATGAGGACCGCCGACGGCCTGAAGCGCATCAAATCACTCGTGTCCGCACATTTTGGAGAAGTACAGGAACGACTTTGGTCGCTCCGCGAAGACCCCGCCTTTTTTGCTGATCTGGTTGGCGAGTGCAGTGAGCATCAGGGCGAGAGGCTGCCCGGCCGCCCTCGGATCAACATATATGATCGGTCGTCCGGCCAGCGCAAGTATTGGGACCAGACAGCGCATATGATGGTTAATAAGTGCTACGAAGAGGCGATCTACTGGTCCGAGTTGGATCGCCAACTCGACCGCATCATCCAGAACCTTGGACAGGAGGGAGCCACTTCCAAACAGCAACGTGCGGACTGCCACGATGCCGTTAGAAAGATCAGGGCCATCATGGAAACGGGCTTCCTACCTAAGCTCAGGGGCATGATCGCCATATACATGACATGCTGTCCAGCCTTGCGAAAGTATTTTTACCGGGAAGAGAACCCTAAAGCGCCGGTTGGATGGGAAATAGCCCCTCGAGAAGGTGCTATCAATTTTAAGGATGACCGACTCATGTGGTTCTTCTTTCAATTTTACCTGGAGAAGTTTTGCGACGCGATTGGCTGGGAAACACTCTCCTTTGAGTTTGAGCAGCTACTGCGTGACAAGACCGAACGACCGCGTATATCGGCCCTGATCGCTTGGCAGTTCACCAACCTTGGCATGCTGGGCCTGTTGCAAAACCAGCTTCGTATGTGTTTCCCCCGGCTTCTTGAACGCACCGTCATTCGCGAGCGCAAGCATTGGACAGAGCCTTTGGGCAGCAGCTTACGGGCGTGGCTTGAGAACGTCGAATATCCCATAGATAAGCTCGGAGAGATTTGTATCCCAGCGTTGCCACGTTATCCAGCGTCTCCTATATTTCTCGATTTGAAGGGTATGGCAGACCCGACCAGTGGCAAGTTCGTCTACCCCTCCAACAAGTCTCGGACCAAGGCCACGGTCCAGGCCATGCAGGAAGCAGAAAGCAATCTTGACGATTTTTGGGCCCTGTATGATGGCCATTTCGACAAAGTACTTTCCAAGGAATTGCGGAACGTCCTGCGCGAGCTCTTGCCTGCCAACCGGACTCTAGTCCGGACACCTGATTGGGTGGAACCGTTAAAGGAGAAGTCCGCTGAAGACTCTGGTTTAGCAGATGCGATATCACACTTACGCATTGTCGGGTTTCAGAAGAGTGATGATAGCACATCCCATTCGGGGTCATTCCAGCGCGCGAATATAGGCAAGGCAAAGACTAAGACTAGAGGCGCCAGCAAGCCGGAGCTCCACGAACCGGAGGCGGAAGAGGAGAACGGTTACATCACTAACACCCCGGTATTCGAGGTCAAAGCCCGCGTCTACAAGGTCTTCCGCAACATTTTTTACATGCCCACGCCCGGAACCCAGGCAGGCGAGGTGAACTGGATAGACTTTTTGCACGCCATGCATGCTATTGGCTTCGAGCCAACCAAGTTACACGGATCGGCTTGGAGCTTCCGGCCCTGCAACGACAAGCTTGACATCTTTGGCCAGACTATCTCCATTCATGAACCGCACCCGTCGCCCAAGCTACCGTTCTGGGAGGCGCGCAGGTTTGGTCGGAGGTTGACGAGAAAGTACGGCCTGACGGGCGACTCTTTCGTGCTTGTACAGCGGTGACATCTGTGCTTGCATTCCACTGCCGGTATACTTCCTATACACCCAAATCGAGTCCCGTTATTTTCGAGACTTTGCTTCTTCCATTAATTTCTATCTAGATCTGTTTCGCTCGGAGCCTTCAGTATTAAGCTAACGTACCCCATCGCGAAAGGACCCTTTCCCAATTTGTGTGTAAAAGTGCAATTTTTCCACCTTCATAACTCAACCAAAAAAATCATTAAAAGTATAACAACTGCTACATTAATAAGAGTAATACTATTATAACATTCCCCCTTTTTAATATCGCGGCATCTATGTAGGTGTTACGAACCTATATCTAGTGCTTAGATATAGTCGGAATGGGTTTCTTGATTTGAAGGTAACAGTGTCTGTAAAAGTCAAGATAAGGTCATAAGGTGTTATTCGTAAGGAAGGCGTGGAGTCCTTCCACTACAGCTCGGTGCAGTTGAAGTTGTAGTCTTAGATTGATAGCTAAGGAGCTGAAGGGATGAGTAGGTAGATATGAGAAATTTTGTGGTTATATAGATATCTTTTCTTCTGGTTAATCTCATGATCTAGCAGATCGACCAGATCAATTAGATTAATAGATCATGCTTGTGCCGTAGTTCATACGTGATTGATTCTTTGTTTATCTACTCCTTGGGTCTTCAAGATGGTCGTCTGTCGGTTGGTTTGTGACAGTACGTAAAAAATCACCACTCAATGGGGACTCCAATTTTGGATGTTAGAACCTCTAATCCTGGATGCTTCCATATTGATACTTCAACATTTGTATGTAAAATTATAAGATTCCGTAAGAGAGTAGTGAAAGCTTGATTCAAATCTTAGCTATGTCACATCACAAGTCACCATGTCGTAAACATAAGTACAGATCAAATCAGCAGAGGTACACTAGAGGGGATACATTCAACACCATAATATTTACAAGATCAAGCATCACCAAAGTCATTTCAAAGATTGGGGGAAAATCAAAGTTTATTCATGTAACTGTCGTGAAGGTGTTGGTGAAAGGGCCCACTACCCAGTAGAAGGTTGACCTAGCCATTTCCTAACTCCCTAGAAGTTCCCATGAGCAATCAAAGCAAGCAAAGCAGAAGGACCTTGGCGTTCAGCGAAGGCAGAGGAGATCGGATGATCGATCGATCCAGGGGTCGAAAGCGGAAGACCGCTTACAGGCACTGGGCGTCGGGGCCCAGGTCGGACAGGATGACGTTCCACTTGGCGCCGGGGACGAAGACTTGGCCCTTCTGGAGGTAGTCGACGTTGTCGATGCGGACCTTGCACTGCTCGTAGATGCGCTGAGCGAACCAGCCCTGTAGGTATCCGTGTTAGTATAATCCTATCTTGCTACCAATTGGATGAAGTGAAGTGAAGTGAAGTGAAGTGAAGTGAAGTGAAGTGACTTACCATGTCTTGCTTGCCGATGGGGATCTCATTGGAATCGTCAGAGCAGACGGTGACGCCGGCGGTGGTGCCAACGTTGGGGCCGTCGTCGCTGGGGTTGCAGGCGACGTTCTTGCAGTTGGCGGGGCCCGGCTCGAAGTAGACGGCATCGCCGCCCGCAGCGCCAAGGAGCTGGCCAACGGGGTACGAGTAGAGGGAGGCCAGAAGCGTGAGGTCCGAGTGGTCAGGGGGCTGGCCGCAGAGGACCTTGACATCATCGCGCTTCATGACCGAGCCCAAGGCGGTCGAGGCAAGGCCAACAGAGAGAACAACGGAAGCCTTCATCTTGTCGGTGTTGGTAGGTATCAGGTGTATGATATGAAGAAGCTTGTGTTGGTTCGGTTTGGGTTGTGGTGGTTGTTGGTGGTGGTTGTTGATTGTGGTGTGCGAAGTGAAGTTGTGTGTTGATGTGGTTGATGATGGAAGTGGGAGAGAAAGTTGAAAAATTCAGGAGCTGGCCCGCCTTATATAAAAAAATGTCTAGACTGCAACAATAGGCGGCAACAATAGGAAGTTTGCTAGTGAATGTGCAATTGGGCATTGGGCATTGGGCAATGGGCAAATTCTGCAACAGCAAGTGAGTTGATGGTGTTTCCCCCCCCTGGACTGGATGATTATTTCCCAACTAAACGTTTGGAGTGCAGGTACATGTCAAGATAACACCACTAAAGCCAGTCAAACAAGGTCAAAACAATGCGAGCTAATGTAGCTAGATCTAACTAGAGGCAATGTGACAGTGTAATTCACTCTATCCGCGGGGGTGACCTGCAGGAACGAAAGGCGGGAGGGGGTCACATGTGCCTCAAACTTGTTGCTTGACCATTCCAAACATCCAAGCAGTCGACAAAATCTGTCCCTAGAGCCGCTAACTCGTCACGTTTGCCATACCTGCAGACCTATGGTAGTTTGAATACATTCTAGATAGTATCGTAGCCGTAGACTTCGTCTCGAGTCCCAGCTCACCTCGACCAGCGAATTGACATATTGAGCCTCACTCCTATTTGAAGCAGAACAAACTGCTTGAGTCCAAACTACTTATCCACGTGGTGGTATCACAAACTTCAAATTGTTATTCACTTTCGTAAAGATCTTAACTGCTACTCGAGGTATTCACTATCTTGTGATCAAGTTTACGCTACCGGCAATAATAATGGCAACCTTACAAGATGCTCTGTGCCACAGCCCATAGCAAGGCTCCCCCATTGATGGTATTACATGGAAATTGGTCTCCTATTGGCAACAATTGACTAGTACCATAGTACCTAGCAATGCCCCTTTCTTCAAATATATGCTGGGGGATTGCCTGACCATATCACGATTGGCAAAGTACCAAACAAGTAGATGTTATATAACAGGCCATAGCAGTGTTACAAAAATATAATGACATTGATTCTAGGTGCTAACTACTTAGAAATGAAGTGATGTCGCTGACGAAGGTGGTCAGGGGCTCACTAAAACAACTACCGTGTTCATGAATTTGGCCAATACTACACTCCCGAGAAGTTCTAACATCTGAACAAAGAATAAATAGGGACTCAGAACTTGTATCACGTAGCGGTAGTCATGACAACATGGATGCTGCTAGGTGGTTCGCTATTGAAAGCATTTTTTTTTATCTATTGTATGCACCGGTCATCCAAAACTGGGCAAATTAAGTCTATGAATTGAGTATGACGAAAGAAACAAGTTCCCATCGCACCAGTAACCACCAATCTATTTTCCCCCAATAGTATCCACTATCCAATGTATAACATTGATTTTTCCGTTCTATACCAAAACGTATTTTGTGATTGCGAAGGTGGGGTACACCGACATCTAGAAGTCCATGATAGCCCTTGCACCTGGTTCGCTGCAGACGTAGATGACATCGTGGTTGTCGCTGAAGCCGTTGAACTTGGTGGCAGAGCACTTGGTGTATGCGCCCATGTCCTCGAAGTACAACCAGTCCCCAACATCGAGTTCTTGAGCAAACCGAATGCTCTCGGTGATGCGATCAATGCCATCACAAGTCGGGCCCCATATAGAGTACTCGATGCCAGCATTAACAGCCTCGGGTAGACCATCAGCGAAAGGGGTGTTATAGTAGGTGCGTGTTCCCGAGCGCAACACCTTGGCAATGGGGTGCTGGTGGTCGAACATGATGCTGCTGAAGTTTCCGTATAATCCGTCATTGAGATAAGCCATATAGCTGGCCTTGCCCGTGGCCGGGTTCTCAATCGTGCGGCGGGCAATAATGTTGCAGGCAATGGTAAACGCCGAAGAGACATAGTATCGGCCAGGTTCAGCGATGATGCTGATATGGGGCGGGAAATACTCGTCCAATGCCTGGCGGAGGACGCGAGCCATCTGGTCGAACGTATCGCCGCTAAATCCGCCGCCAACGTCAAGAGTCTTCATGTCAAAGCCGTAGGTGTAGGCTTGCTCGAAAACAGTTTTCGCATCCTGGACAGCCTTAAGGAAGGCGAAAGGGTCAGAAGCGCCGGAACCTACATGGAAGCTCACGCCCACGACATTGAGTCCGAGATCCTTGGCGAGAGCTAGGAGCTCATCAGTTGAGTCAAGGGACGCTCCGAACTTGAGGCTGAGGCGGCACAAGCTTGATGAATCGTCGGTCAGGATGCGCAAGTACAACTCGGCGTCAGGGAAGAGCTTGGCGATTTTGCGTAGTTCGTCGGCATTGTCGAAAGTCATCTGCTTGACGCCCTTGTTGGCAACATAGCGCACGTACGAGTTGGTCTTGCACGGCTGAGCATAGATGATGCGAGTTGGGTCGACGCCCATGTCCAGCACTTGCTCAATTTCGGCCTTTGAAGCACAATCGAAACCGGTGCCCAATCCAGCGAGAAGCTGAATGACCTTAGGGTCAGGGTTGCACTTAACCGCTGCAATTTGCGTTAGCCTTAGCAATGACCACGGACGATTAGAAACTTTGGAATAACATACCATAGAACGGCTTCACACGGGGAAGATTCTTCTTCCATCGCATATGCTGGCGGTAGACCTCGCCAAGATCGCTCACAAAAAAGGTGTCCTCATCTCCCGGTTCGCAAGACTCATGGTCAATGCTCTCAACGCGGTGGCGGAGAGCATCGCCAATCAGCTGTTTGGCAATTACCGGGCCATTGTGTTGATAATACTGGTCAAAGAAGAAGTTCTTCTTGACAAGAATATGATTCTTATCGAAATGGGTCGGCTGGAAGCGGTCGACGGCGGCTGTTGCCATAACCATATCCTTCGTATGTAGCGGTGAAGGATATCAAGGAGCGAGATTTCGTGGAAAGTTTCGGTAGCTCTAGGATTCACAAGGAGAGCTGTAGTTATAGTCTAGATACTATATCTTTATAGAAAGATGGGTAGTATCAGATAAATTAAAACCAAGGAACGGGGGTTCCTCCGAATTGGGTGTTAGGGGGGTCGAAAACGGTAGTTTCCTGATCCCGAAGCGATCTGACGAGGTCTCCTCGACTCTCCCTCAATTAGAGGAAGAACCTCAGAACTCGTCCTATGCGGCAGCTGGTGGGGTGGGAGGAGAAAATGGTTGAGTTGGGGAATGCTATCGATCAGGGGCGCTCGGTTCTCTTTATGCAACTTCAGCAGAAGCGGGTGGAGGGGGCCTCGAGTTGATGATGTGGAAAGTCTTGCGCAGACTGAAATCTTGATCAGATACGAAGCGAACGGCCGCGGGAGCCGTGATAGCTGGATTGCCTTTGAGAAGACCAAAGGCGAGTCTCGAGGTTGTCGGTGTACGAGCGGGATGCGTGCGACTGCAGTCGGCAAGCAGGTTGAGGCAAAACTGACGTTACGGTGTCACGGAAAGCTCCAAATGACCTGAAAAATGGTGTGAAGATGGCGCTTTGGAGACGTTTTGCAGTGGTTTGATAGGGGAGGTGTACGAGGTGTACTAGAGCAAATGGGTGTCTATTTTCTGTTCCGGAGAGGGAGAATAAATACTAAAAAAAGGCGAGCATAAGAAGATTCTGATGGGGGCTTTGATCTATTTTGTGTGTGACTTGGAATCAACTAGCTTTCTAGTGGCGGGGCAAAATTTTATGGAGACATGTGATCGGGCTCTTGCTCGAATTGAGGTCATTCCTTCTGCATTTTGTTTAAGCGCTGGATGACGTACCGAAAAAACTGGGAATTCAAACTTTTCTAATACGACGATGCAATTAAGCAGAATAAGCGAATGCTCAGTTGAGTTACAATTGCGATGTGCCGGATTGTAAATCAATATATTCACACGGGGGACTACTGTCGAGAATGGTATGTCGAAATGAGTAGCGTCGTGACACCTTTAGTCAAAGTCAAGAAGGTTGTCGGTGGAGAGAAAATGGTGCGCAGTACGAAGTACCTCGGTATTCTAAGTACCTGAGTGGACATGCAGCGAATATCCTATATGAAAAATGACCGTGAGCATCCAAGTCCGAGTTACATGCATGCGCATTGGTCAATACCAAAAAAAGAAACCCAAGTGATGGTGGGTAGAATAAGAGTTCTGCAACTGCAAGACCGGAAAGTAAAAAATCAAGCTGCTGCAACCTGCAGCCATGCCTGCTTTTTTTTCCTTCTTTGACCAGGCACAACAGGGACAAGAAAAAAACATCTCGAGCTACATTCCCTGCCCCACACATCAGAATCTGCTGCCTGCATCAAGCCTTGCAAGTACTTTTTATTTGATAACTGCACAAAATTCGACCTTGACCTTGTCCCTCTTGTCATACCTCTCCCGCAGTTTTTTTTTTCTCGGCTGCCGCACTAACAAAAGAACAACACCATGGCCTGGAGGGGGAATCTCTGACCGCAACTCGATATGCATCCTTTACTTCCCGCCGGATGAGGTATATGAGTAACCGTTGACTCATGACCATGCCGGAGGGGGAAAAGGAGGTTGCATCTAGATCGATGATTTCCGGCGACCGGCACATTTACTCCTGAAGGTCATTGATCGCCTGCACCGGTCAGATCAGTACATTCAGTACATTTAGTACATCGTGATTCCCTCGGTCGAGCTGGCTGGCTGGATGATGGGAAGTGCGCGCGTCTTGAGTTCGAATTCGAACCGAGTGGTTGCATTATTCTCCATTGTTCTGCGTTGCTCTGCTACCTAGGTTAGTTGTTTATCAATCTCTCATGCGGATACATAGCATAGCTTCCGCTTGACTTCCGCCCTCGTAGTGGATGGAGTACATGGACATTAGCCTGTTTATCGAATTGCGACTACTATGGAGAGTCAACCTCGTCAATACCTCGAGCAAACGCAAACGCATCCGCATTCGCATCCACATCCACATCTGCAATTCACTCTCACCGCTGCTCATTTCCTCTCCACGTTCCCTCATCTCGACGGTCAATTCTGATATGCAAGGCTTGCTGCAACACACCATCACTACGTAGCAACTCCAACGTGTTGGAGATCTACGGTTGCAGTATTTGCACATTGCCCCTGACAAGATTGGCCAACAACTTATCCCACCACTTTCACCGTCCAACCAGGGACGCTACCCGTACAGGGTAGTGCTTCTAGAAGATGATCGGAATGGTGTTTTGTAGCCGCACTCACCGTCACGCGGCCCCTTTTGACGTAGCACCGGTTACAATCGTTGATTACGACGCAACCCAACCACGACCAAGACCGGCAGAAAAGCTTGATTGCAAATCGCCGTCAATCAGAGGAGAACGGCGTTCAATCGAGCTGCAGTACGAATGCGGTGCGACTGCGCGAGGACGATGGTTGGTTAATAGGGCAGGGTGGTCGCGTTGGAGAGCGGCCGGTGTTATTAATAACACCTACCAGATTCTGAACGGTGACAGCAGACGACGAGACGGACAAGACCTGATAGGGCAGCATAAGGCAGAATGAGGATCCAATCCTTGGAGAGCTCGGGCCGTTCAAGATCTGACCAGGCTCAATTCAGCTTAGCGCTGTTCTATCACTTTTCTGTTTCGTCTTTTTCCCCTGACCCGCCAGGCCGAGCTAGAGTCTCACCTATCATCAACTAGCAAATTGATCATCTAGAACATCGAGGCACGATATCTGCCTAGGTACAGAAACTGCCCCGGGGGGCATCTGGGGGCGAATCTGGGGCTCTGCCGACCAATCATATTTTTCTGAATTCAACCTCCCTTTTCGTTATCCTCCGTCCGTTATCCGCCACATCAGCAACGGACCGGATGCTGTAACGACGACAATACATCTGCACAATACAATCAACTATCACTTCAGAGACACCTCCGACCGGTGTAAATCGCGGCCCGAGGCCTTTATCATAGGATAAGCCGAAACACTGCTTGTGGATTCCCCTTTTCAAGCCATCCGCCGTCAGCAATACCTTAGGAAACGTAGGACAGAAGTCCTGGTGTGCGCAATTCATCATCACACCGCTGATACCCGTAAGAATAACATGGTAAGTTCTTGCATACCTTGCATGAAGTTAGAGCAGCCACATCCATATGGAAAGCAATGAGAGTTTGATTACTCAGAGTGCTATGATCCAACCCCCCATTTACTGTGACACTCAAGGATATTAAGAGATAATGCAATAGTAGGACAACGCCTTGAGGGGAAAGGAACTTTCACCTGCCATAGCAGACCCAAGGAGTTACAAGATCCATCGCTACCGGATGGCATCATCAAGCCCCAAGCAGACATGATCAGAATCCTTCATGAAGTACCATCCAATGAAGCTTGCTGAATACCATCAATTGGAATTAACAGATCATTGCAGAGAAAATCGACAACTCAGAGTCGGATCCTTTTGGCATTGGGACCGATGAAGACCGACACGAGACCAACCCTGAAACCGCAAAGATCCAGCGACAACCCAGAGCTAGAAGAGTTCCTTGAGCGTAATGATATGTGAATATTACCTTAATTGCCAATGAGGGAAGCATCGAAGTTCGCCAGAGGCCGAAAGCGCATTCGAACCGCAATTACGAAAGTGATGGGAATGTTGAGGGCATCGAAGAAGACCATGTGTCTTTCAACGGCGATTTCTACATAACTCGTGGTGATGCAGCTCGTAAGATACAACCATCGCAGTCAGCTTGAAAGAGGCCCATGCTCCCAATGATGTCAATCCACGGATTACGGTAGTACAACAAATCACAATGGCTTGCTGTATATCATTCTGAAAGTGCTCTCTTACCGGCTATCGCGCAGTCACCGGCTGCAACCCCCACCAATCTCTATCAATAATGAGCTCCTCAATTGAGAGTTGATGGCTTACGGTACATCTTAAGAGAAATTGTGAGAACCACAACAGCCCGATTTAGAAGGCTAAAGGTGTTTTTCAACGGAGTATAGGTTTCCTCAGAACAGGTGAAGAGTTTCGCAATGTAAGAACCTTTAAGTCAGTCCGACTTCGCAGGTTGGGGAGGAAATAAGGCTGGGGAAAGTTGAGTAGCAGCTAGAAGAGAAGATCGTCAGCCCCCCCGCTCCCACGCTATCAGGCTTGTAGCTGCATGAGACGTCTTCTGACCAATAGCGGATTAATTACAGTAAACGAACTTCCAGTTCTGGACGTGACCCCTAATTTCAAACGGGCGACTGTCATCTATATCTCGACCGTAGGATGCTCCGGATCAGCCGCCATTGAATGGTCGGCAGTTGAAAAGCAATTACGCCACCCACCATCCTATTCTGCGGTTAGTATTCGATACAGTTACACGGCATCTTTGCGTGTCTTCTTTTCGGCGTCTAAGCGGACTACTCGTCCGCAGCAACGTCAAGTCTCGTGGCCTATCAGCTTACGCGTGGCATACGAATACCACCGTCGAGGAGCATACTACAACATATTGCTCTGCGCGGGCTAGTGTCAACGCGGCAGGACCTACAGATTCGAACTCTCTCAATGTTTCCCCTTTTAGTCTGCATGAAGTCATCTGAACGTCAATCTATGTTTTAGATGTCGACATCAGGTACAATTTTAATCCTTCTCTCAGCTACCTCAGTAACTCGCAACATCGGCAAAATCGCGTATACAAATCGGCATATTCATATGCTCGAAGTGGAGTGTTGCCCTCAAACGAGTCTAGACCTTTGAGTAGTAAGAAGAGAAGGGAGCCCCACACCAGTCGCTACGCAAGCCGAAGAGCTGCTGTAGGAAGTATCTGTACGAGGTCGATCATTTCGCCTAATACGGTAGTCGGTAATGCCCAGTAAAGCTTGACACCACCTGAAGGAAAGGAAAATGCTCGGCCTATACGCCTGGTCCATGATGCAATGGCATTAGACCCGGATTCCAGGCCACCACGCGGGACTTCCGGCTTTCCTAAATGGGACAAGTGAACGACAGGTAAGAGGCGAGATACTTGAGCAAGTTAAATGTGAATATCACTAAGAGCATAACCGCTCGAAAATTTTCGTGTCAGAGGTCCCGTACGGCGACCCGTCGAAACTACTAAGCCGTAGTCATCCCCCGATGTCATGACGGGGTGTATTCCCTCCGAGCTTTAGTGCCACTGCGGCTTAAAGGATCTACACACCAGCTACCGTTACACATATCCCGTCCCGTCCAACTGCGCGGAGATGTGAGATCTGCGACGTTGGCGAAACATTGATCGTTATTACATTGCACTGCTACTATCTACGACAGCAACCACATTCTACTTTGACGAATTACTTTCAATCCCACTCTGAAGGAACGTCGCTTATCGTCACCACGGAGGCTACGAGGCATCTGGAATGGGTTGTGTCTTGATAGAGAGTGACGTGGAAAGCGACTCTAGCTCTAGATGGAAGGGGGCGGCTAAAAGGGGCGATATTAACCTGTGTAACGTGGGTAAACTTAGACTGGAAGGAAGCGAAAAGAAAGAGAACGAGGAAATGTATTGAGGTAAAATCTTTATTCTCTTCCCTAAAATACTTTTGTGATAGCGAAATTGGCTAAACTACCTTACGATCTTAGTTTTTGTATTGCGTTATTCGTACCTGTAATCGCCTCAAACAGTGTCCTTGAGCTTTTTACGATATCCTTAGCGATCTGCATTTTCCGGGAGGCAGTTAGAGACATGACGAGGTGTCTTCATGCATCTGTCTCCTTTGCTACTCTCATAAGCATATAGTAACATGGTCCTCTAGATAAATAAAATAGAATAACTTAATCACGGAGGATTATATGGCTTATCCAGCTGATGCATTGTACTGGTTTCGATACGAAAAAGGCGCCCATCATCACCCCAGACAGGTAGCCGTTTCGTCTGTTTCGGGAAGCGATATAATATCTTCCTGTTCTGGTGTTTCATACACTGAATAATCAGCCACCAACAGCTCCACCTAGTAGTATCCAAACACTTACTAGAAACGATCGGAATAACATGTTAAAATTCGAATTACACCCTGTCTCCAAAAGCCACAGGCTTAAGACGTAGTATATGGCTCTACATAACCGAGAGCGAATTAACGTGAACTTCTGGAAGGTCACACTTAGTAGGCTCAGACATAATGTGCTCCTAAGTAGATACTACCACTACACCACTTTAACTGGACCAATAATTAAGGGCGGACATTCTTTCACGATGATACTGCATGGCCTGTAGCCGCCAACAACATTGCGATTGGATCCGATTCGTCGTCTAGGGGGGATTTGTTAACATGCCACACCCATGGGTGTCTTAAGTACCTACGCAAGTACCTAAAGCAGGAAGTTAGTTCGTAAGGACAGCCGGACTATAGGGACTGTTTTATCCCAAAGTGAATGGAGTCGTTCATCTATCCAAGGAATTCTCTTCATACTCTCCGGAGCTGTCGTTCGTATAGACAATATGAACACAGAGTGCGCGCAGTCAGTACTCACCATCTCTATAGGACAGTATCGTCTTTTAATCCGGCACAGTCGCCGAGCTGAGCATTTGTAACATTGCGGATGTAAACTACATTCTACCAACTATTACAGATCCCATTACCAGGCATCTACATATAATGAAACAGTCAAATGATGATTACGAGGTTTTGAAAGGCGACGAAATGACATTGACATATCTACCTAGACTCAGACAAAACATTCATTCCACAAGCCACCACTCGTCGCGAACGAAAGACTGTCGACCCAAGCACCCAAGCTGCATCTTCCCAGTTCATCCGCACCGCAGCCCTGCAACGGCACAACGCGATCGTTCACTATAATCCTAACCTTCTCCTCGGCGTCCGTGCCGCACTGCATCTTCTCGACGTACATGCGCGCCGAGAACGGCACGAGCCAGGCGCTGTCGAAGCCGCCCGCGTCCTCGGCGTTCGTGCGCGTGGTGTTCGACAGCGGCGCCGTCACGTCGGCCGGGAACAGGCCCAGCGCGCCGTAGATGCCGATCATGTCGTTGTCGTGGCTGAAGTCGGCGTACAGCTTGCGGTCGAGCGGGAACGTCGCGTTGTCGTGGTCGAGCGTCGAGTTGGTCGACGTGCTGTCGACCACGGCCTGACCCGTGGCGCGCGCGATCAGCTCGTTCACGAAGCCGACGCCCTGTGTCGGGCCGAGCGGGTTCCCAGGGCCGTAGCCGTAGTACTTGCCCAGGGTCTGGAAGTAGCCGTAGCTCTGCCACTCGTCGGCGGTGAACAGATTGCAGAAGGGCGAGATTGCGCCTTCGTCGTCGGCTACGGTGTTGTACGGGCACAGGTCCATGAAGTTGATGGTGTCGTCATCAGTGAAGTTGGCGCCGGGCAGGTTCTCGTTCAGCCGCGCGGTGATGTTAGGGGCGAAGACATTCTGCCAGATCGTCTGAGCGCTTTTCTTGATGTCGCTGACGGGTCCGTCTTCGAAAGCCGTACAGAGATCGTGGTTCAGCGTGTTGTTTCCAGACTCCTCGGGCAGCAGGAGGATCGAATACGGCAACGAGACGGTGGTGCCGGCATCCTGCTCTAAAAGTGCCTGCTGGAACCCCTGCGTCCAGTTTTGGGCCGACTCAACGACGCGGTCCTGATCGGAGGAGCGGAAGAACGGCATGTTGCTGCCGGTGAGTTGCGCGTACCGCTGGAAGAACTTGTATCCCGCATTGATCAGCTCCTGCTGGCCGAATGTGGTCAACTGGTCCGCGCCGAGCGTGTAATCATAGTCCTTGATGAAGGCATACTCCTCGCTATACGCAGTCACAGAGTCATGAATCCGCTGGACCGTAGCATTGTAGGTAGCAGTCTTACCGGCCGTCGGATCACGTGCACCATGACGGGAGAGCATTTGGACGAACGTTAGTTCGCATTCCGCCGGTACGGATGCGTCGATTGTTGAAGGTACAGAGAAGAAGCCGGAGTACTGTCCCCAGGAATGAGAGAACTCTGTCGAGCAAGTGTAGCCATCCTCTACGCTATCACATGATTCCGCGGCTACGAATTGTCTGCAGCATTATTAGCGATCATTTTTCTTATATGCTGATCGGCAACCGGGGCTGTCAGGGGGGCATGGCGGAAATGAGCGGAGATCACTTACATAGACGCAACAACTAACCAAACAGAAGCGAAAAAAACCATGGTGAACGAATGTGATTCCTAAGACTGCCGTACCGCCGTTAGAAGTATTTGTGATAAATATTTTCGGGGATTTCTGTGTATTTATATTCATGCACATCACATCACACGGCAGTGCCAGGAGACCCCTGAATTTGGGCAACCATATTCGGATAGTACCCCGAATCCCTGCCATTAAGGCCGGCAGCAGTTGTATAATAGGTATTAAGACTAGACTATAAGTAACAGGCATAACGAAGAGATCAAAAGACGATCTTTCCATTATTTTCAGGTCTAATGTGTTAGCGCAACTGCGAAGTGTTGAAGGTCATGATTATGAAGGTGATTCAACCCCCTGTAACCCACAAGTGGGTCAACATACCAGGTAGCAGGTAGCTAACTTGTTGCGCTTTTTTGGAATGAGGCTGAGGTTTAATGCATTACGTTAAGCAGGACTACGTTTCATGGTTATTGGGCATCTGCAAAGAGACTAGAAGCTATCGGCGCTGAAATGGAACAATGTCACGGCATTTCTTATTAGATGAACGAAACCCCTGTTTCACCTAGTTTCAATCCAATCATAAACCCCACATATTACGAGTTCGTACCTGTTCTGAGATATATCCCGCCCTGAGTAGTAGCCGGTAAGGCGCTAGTGAAGTGGATGATGGAAGCAGGGATTAGCAATAGCAACTTACGGTAGAATTGGAAGTCTAGAAGATCTATATTGCTTGAATTAACATCTCATTCCGATCGAATTCAAATTCATTCCCTTGTTTGAGAATTTTCAGGAACAGCAGGAAAGGGCCGACTGTTTTGACATAATATACCTTGAATACTTAGGTTCGATGCGCCAGATATTGTGTAAAATCAAAATACTACTAAGAGAACTAGTTATATTTTGACGCACTTGTGCGATCAAGTCATTACTTCTGGAGTAAATATAGGTAGAGATAGCCGGCAAGACTAGACCACTAAGGTTTCAGTGAACAAATGCCATGCGTTCCTTACGAGTAGTGAAATCGAAGCAGGGTCTTTATACATAATTAAATATAATACAGACATTTACCTAGTTTTATCTCAAACGCGGCATTCATTTATATCAATACTATAGGCAGGTACCCAGGGAACTAGGAAGAAGGGAACTCAAGCTTCAATGCTTACGGGCAGGGTACCTTGGTTCTCGATTTGTCTAATGGCTTGATGTCGCGGCTGCAGCAGGCATATAAGACCTTGGACATTTTAGTCCGTATAGTAGCTGAGGCAAGCGCAGAAAGTTGGTTATTAAATGTATGGTACCCGAAACTCCCAGAAGTTACCAAGAATGAATGCCCTCAGGCAACGTTATCGTTTGTGCTTCGCACCGACAAGCATTTTATCAGCCCCCTAGGTATTATAGGGGGGAGCGTTACACAGCAGATATTAGGTCAGCAGATGAAAGATCTGCCCCTACAAATCTTATAGCAGCTTCTTAATCAAAATCATGTGATCTATGTGGCTTAGACTGCGAAGTATTTCAGAGCCTTCCCGTATCCGTCCCTCTTTTCTCCATTCCATTATCGTTTACGTATTTCCTAGAACACAAGTACGCCAATGGATCCCTTCTCTGTCATTACAGGCAGTGCAGGTCTCATCTCGCTCGGTCTGACAGTCTCGGGAGGACTCATCCAATACTGTAAGGACTATCAATCTCGGGATGCCGATCTTGCCCAGTTATCTCAACATGCTCAAGAGCTCAAAACCTTTCTTACCTTGGTTGAAACCCGGAATAAAGGGCCCCAAGCCCCCCATCAAGATATATACACTCCATTGAAAGAGTGCCAGGATGCCTGTGAAGCCTGCCTGCAGGATATCAAGCGACTTAATGATAAATGCACCAGACGTAGTCGGAAGATTATACAGAACCTGGCATACCCCTTTGATAAAGGGAAACTTCAAGACCAAAGAACTCAACTCAGGGAATTCAATATGAGGCTGCTTGGGTATTTGCAGCTGGTCAATCTGTGGGTACTAAATCCGCGCCTGACATTCTCCGCTGACATGCAGGGCCGTCAAGTGATCTTACTCGATCCATAAGAACTCAAATGAGTTCCGAGTCCGCTCAAGTCACTACAGCCATAACAGCGGCGGAAAGACAGATTCGGACTTCTATCTCCAATGCAGAGCGCACAATCAGCAGCACAACGCGCGAAGGCATCAATCAGCTAGAGGCATCATTTCAGCAAGGCATACAGAAAGCTGAGACAAATGTCACTGCTTCTGTAACTGCTGACCTACGTCTTATATCGGATGATTTTGGGAAGGGACGGGAGCAACAGACTTCGATTATAATGCATCGACTTGATCAGGTTATTCAAATACTCCAACGCCAGGATGTGAGTATGGCCAACAATAGGATGAGGCCCGATATCACTAGCCTATCCAATACCCAACAGCATAGAAATGTTGTGGATTGGCCGTCTTCGGCAATGTCTACAGGGACCATTCCTTGCGATTGCTCAAGGACGCGTCATAAATACTCAACTACACAGCATCGAAAAGGCTGCCCGTATTCCTTCAGTAACAGGAAAAAACGATCCTACACGTGGAAATTAGGAGCTTTCGGACGTCAAATTATCTCAAAATTCAATATTGAGTACTCTCAACTGGAATGGGCTCGGGACTGTAAGGTGTATCCTAACCTCACACTTCGAGCTACGGTATCATTTCGAGAGGCACCTGCATTTCAAACAATAGTGCGACTAGTCGACTCAATTGAATATGCGGACAATGCTACGGTACAAGACATCGATGCAATATTCCAACGTTATTTACTCCAACTGCGACAGATTTTTATTACTAAAAGAGGATGGGTAACAGACGTGGATCAATGGGGGCGTAACTTGTTTCATGTTCGTCATTACCACATTCATATATCCTCTATTTCAGTTCCCTTTTATATGGCGTCACTAACCACGAAAGCTTAGATTGCTTTGAATATTTTACGTTCACCTATAATGCGTGACGTAGAGGCTGCAGTTCTCTTTGTGCAGTTTATAACCGCGTTAGTACGCATGGGTGTGCCGATCAATGATATCGGAAGAAGCAGAAAGTAAGCTTCACAACATTTAGGTGCAGATGGCCTCCTGTCCCATGCTAATAGCATCTTAGAACCCCTCTCCAATATGGCTTATTCCTGCTTCGTCTGAATCCGAATCAAATGGCTGCCAGGCATGTTTTCAGTAAACTATTAGAACTCGATGCTGCTATTCATCATATTCGGTCAAGCTCCGATATTGCCGCCATCTTATCTCTGAATATCATTGACCTGTACGAGATACATGAACGTGAGAATACCTAGTGATTACCCTATGCTAGGTTATAAGAAGCTGATTAGTCTAAGCTCTGATTTGCACTGAGCTCCTCCACCAAGTGCTCCTCCGCTCAGAATCTGGTATCATTCGATCTCTACGTAGCAACGCTTCTTCGCTTTATGACCGTACCACGTATGGCCAGACACCTCTTCACTTGGCTGCCAACTGGCCGAGAGGACTTTCGATACTGATTGAATACGGGAGCGAGGCCATTCAATCAATTACTAATATTGAGGATCAATTTTCCTGGACCGCTCTTCAAAACGCATCTTACCTTAGAAATCCCAATTCCATACGCTTGCTACTTAGCGCCGGAGCAAGTATCAAAGATGACATATTTTGCAACATGCTGTACCCGCTAAGTACAGCAGAAGAGGCATTTGTGGGCGTCGTAATCAAATTCCTTGTTCTACAGCGAAAGGAGTTATTGACCCTTGCGTTACAGAACCTTTCTTCCGCAATTATTGAGAAGCTTGGGTTAAAAGAAGGCATCATTCTAGATCATGAAGCAGCTGATGTTGCAGGCACCTTAATGCAACAGAAAGTCCATCTGCCCGCTATCTTCAATACCCTTCGGCCTGGTTCCGTCTATCACTGGAGCGGTATGAATGCCTTCATCGCACAGAAGTTGTTCGATGCTGGGTTTCACCGGACAAATACGCATTTTCATGGGCATACCTCGCTAATGGTCCCATCAGAATGGCGGAGTCTCACCAGCGTCTTGGACTTAGTTTCTTGGTTCCTGGAGCACGGTGCTGACCTCTATGCGCCAACACCCATACCATGTCGCTATGTCTCTCCAGATAGAGGAGGTTTACCACTTGTTTACCCGGCGATACATAGACTAATGTGCGGAGTAAGCACATTTCACCCTAATTCGATGGATCCAAGCCCTTCATCTAAACAGCTCTCTCAATTCTCGAAGTTGCTTCAAGACAAATCTACGGATCCTTGTCAATGCTATTGCACAATAAACGGATGTACTTCAGCCTCGAAATACTCCCTGCATTTCGCGAACTACTGCGCCCGATGGGGATTAATTAAAGGGGAGCTTAAACAAATTTCCAAAACGCTAGAATTAGTTGAGCGGGCGGTATCTGATTGTATTCAGTCCGCAGTAGTAGTGCTGAGCTTGATACGAACAATGTCATTTCAAAAGCTTGGCATGAAACATACCTGCTGCCGGTATGAGCATTGGTGGAAGGCTGATGACGTCACTGAACACGAGCTGCTTTGTCTCATGGATCCGACAGAAGTCGATGAGATACGAGAGGAAGACCGATATTTGGCTAAGATGTTGGAGACATTGATGCTGGAATTTGAAGCAAAGTATCGAGAAATGAAGGTGCCACTCAGCCGCTTCGTGAAAGAATATTGGTGGCCTAGAATGAACGAAGTGGACAAAGAGCGAGACGTGTTATTAGCGGAAGAGTTGAATGCTATAAAGGAGATCGGCGTCATCTTAAACGAATCTTAGGAGCATCTTGTTATTGTAGCACACAAGGCTATCTGCCATCACACCAGTACTATAGGTACCTACCCAGGTAATTAATCTTATATCTGGTCTCTTTCCCAGGTTCTTCATCAGCAACACTTAATAGGCCGAAATAGACATATAACTAATCTTTTTAATAGATGGAGATGTTAAAAATCAACATAAATAATAACTCAGAGCTGTTGTGTCTTCAAACAACTAACAAAGTTCCTACAAGAAAACCAACTTCCTGACTTCAATGATAGAAACTTGCTCTGGCCGCCCAGTGACTCATTTGTATATCTAATAGGCCTCGTTATGGTCTAATGTAATCGATAATAGGACTAGGAGATTTTTACAGGCTTACAAACATGAAGCTCTTAACCTAACCTTCCGGCATTGCGTACGCCAAGGATCTTACATAACTTCTTGGATGGTTGCAAATCAAGTATAACTTGGAGAATCTATTATGGTTTTCCCTATCTAATAAACCTGTGAGTTGACCGCGTTTCGAAAGGTGAGAGATGAGCCATACTTTTTGGTGGCGCAGGAGTTAAGCCCGGAGCACCACTATGCCAGCTCAAAGCCAAGAGGGAAGTGGAGGGTAACAAGGTGAAAGATATGACGCAACAACTTCTTATCTTCCCAAGCCACGAACTTGATACATACCTTACGTAGCATCACATTAGGCTCCGGGCAGTGTTTTCAACATATCATCACCGCACCCTCATCGAGGCCTAGGAGGCTAGGTCGGGACCATATGCGGCTAGAAAAGTCGTTATGTGGAAATTGCCAACATGTTCTAGCCCCTGTATTGGTAATTGGTAGAACGTGGCATGAGAGCCTCATCGCTCACCGACACCAGGCAAAGTGCACTTTAGGAGGCTGAGGACGCTCCCTAATCGGCCCATGAGCTCGGGGCTTTTCGTAGTAGAGGGGTTCATTGCAGTCTCAGAAACACGTGGCTACCTATCGGTAATGTCATTGGGGTTGTCTAGGGGTGCACAAAAGAAGCCAGGACTAAATGGGGTTCATAATGCCACCGAAGGGATGACTACCTAAATATAGTAGAGCGACGTATTTGTTAACATATCATCGAATTGGATGTATGCCTTATGCGCCTTCTGCATCACAAGTGCAGCTGCATGCCATCGAGGTATTGTGAAAATTCCACCGATTGTGTGTGTGTCAATGGTCTTTCTTGCGCCGGCCGGCTAATAGTCCATTTAGGGGCAGCTGCATGGCATTATTGGCACTAAGTAGACTGGCTTGCAGCGGACTGCACTTTTGGAAGCAATGTGCGTTGCAATTCCTACCCTCGTCAAGGCTCGATTTGGCAACAATTCGGCGTCCGTGATAGGCTGCCTTGCACATTATCGGCACCCTACATAAAGTGTCACCTTATACTGCAATGCACCTGCCGAGGCTCAGTGCTGCATGCTTGGTTCTTACGTGAGTGCTAATAAGAGCGATCCAGAGCCTCGTCTCTAAGGCACAAGAGAGGTACTGGTGGTCTTTGTAGCTTTCTCCAAGCCTTGGTACCCATGTATTCACAGCCTAGAAGTGCATCTGCTAAAATGGTCTTATATATTTTCGTAGGGATAGCGGTTTGTCTTGAGAAGATCATCAATATGAACTTTCTTTTCCTGCCATCACCTGCTCTTTAGATTACTATCATACAGCTACCGAAGTTAGCAGCGAACTTCTCAACATCATCCAGCTAGGAGCGAACAGCAATGGGTTCGGAACAGCCCAAACTATCTAGAGCGAATTCCGCTGCTACGCAAGTAGCGGGAGACGCGCGAAGCAAAGCGGTTAGAGAAAAAGTCGCCACACAGAAGAAGATAAAGCCCCAAGATCTCGGTTTGAAGGTTCTAGCTCAGCCACAGGAGGCAGAAGATATCGATCTTGAGTATGTGTATACCATCTAGTAACCCGCCAGATGTCTAACAAATATATCGATAGCATTGTGGCCGTCCACGGCATCGGCGCCTATCCCAATGATACTTGGTCCTATAGAGACAGAGAGAAAGAGAAAGAGAAAGGGAAAGAAAATGTGAAACCTGTCAACTGGCTTAGCGACCCGACTATGCTCCCTTACGCACTTCCTAAAGCGCGTATCATGACATTCGGGTATCAATCGTACTGGTTCGGAGAGAATGCTGTTAAGCAGTCTCTTAGTGGGGTTGCTGTCAAACTGCTACCTGCTCTCTGTTCAAAGAGACAGGATTGCTTGCACCGTCCAATTATTTTCATAGGGCATTGCTTTGGAGGGCTTGTTATGCAACAGGTAAGATTCAGGACTTGCAATCTCTGATAATTATCCCTGACAGGCTTGACAGACCTATACTACCGCGGCGATGCATAAGGAAGCTTATCCTGGCATTTCAGACTCTGTAGTGGGCATGGTCTTCTTGGGCACGCCCCATGGAGGAGTCGATGGTCACTCTGCGTTACGGACGCAGGGTCAGTTATACAATGCTATACTTAAAGCAAAGATACAGATGGAAGATAACGTCCTGCACACCTTAGCACGGGATAATGATGTTCTCTTTGATGCTGTTCAAAGCTTCACTAGGTTAGTCGCCGATCTGAAGCAGAACGCACCAAAGCTTTATTGCTTTTGGGAGCAAGAGAAATGCAAACCGGGGCGTGTTATTGGTGATGATGATGTTCCACCGGTAAGTAGTACCATGATCTGCTTCTACTTTAACTCATTTTTAACTTTGAAATTAGGAGTTTCTTGTGGATCGAACATCTGGCATGCTGTACGGGTCTGAGGGTGAGGGTTTGCCTCTAGACCATTTCGCGATGAACAAATTTCAAGATAGCGAAGACGGCAACTATCTTTCAATACTCTGGCAGGTTCAAAAGATGAATCAACAGTCAAAAGCAATGATCGAAGCTCGAGGACTGGGTAAGGCGCCTCCCCCATATACCCCACGCAGTCTGAAATTCTGGGGAAGCCGTGGAGCAGGTGGTGAATTCTAACTACTAGTTGGGAACTATGCGTTTGGTTTTTTTCCTTCTGAATTTTGTATTGTAAGCATTCTCAAATAGACTAATTGATTCTGACAAATGATTTGGTATAGAAAAAGCTCCAGATGCGTCCCCTTGGCCTACTCCTAAAGGCCACAGGCCATTTATAGCGGCCCCCATTGCGAGAGAGCAACACTTCGCACACAGGGGAGATATTCTGGGACTCATTGAGTCAAAGTTTCGCGACGCGGTGGATGTTGTGTTGCGCGGCGAGTCCGGCAATGGGTAAGTCCTTTCTTGTAGCAATTCGGTTCTGGCATGTGTTGAGATGCTGACTGACTTGATCTTTAGGAAGACCCACGTTGCCGTAGAATACGCACACAAGTTCCACAGAGAAAATCCCAATGCTCATGTTCATTGGGTGAACGCCGGAAGCGCCGCGCAGTTTGAACTTTCTTACAAACGCATCGCAGAAACTCTTCATATTAGCAGGGGAAAAAAGAGCACTGCCGATGTCGTAGAAGCGGTGTATGATACTTTGAGCCAAGAGGTCAGCACTGACTGGCTTATGGTTCTCGACGGTCTTGACGACGAAAAGAGTCTTTCAGTGTCCTACGCAAAGACGTCCCTACTAGACTTCATCCCTAAGCCCCCACTAGCGAGGATACTAACGACCACGCGGTCGAAGACAATAGCGATGCGAATGGTGAAGCAAACACCTAAATTCGTCCTCGATGTCCCTTCTTTAAAAGACGACGACGCTTCATTTCTCCTCCTCGGCAAAGACACTTCCGATGCCAATAAAAAGAAGAGGGCTATCGAAGTGGCAAATATGCTAGGGGGCTCAGCTGGCACCATTACAATGGCACATTTATACCATCAGATAGCCAGGATCACTTTCAAATCATACCAGGAGAAAGTCTCCTCGTCGTCTTCACCCGCCAAGGAAGAGTTAAGTATGATACGAGCCTGGCGACTGCTATACGACTTAGTCAAGGAGGAGAATACAGAGGCAGCAAGATTGTTGCTATTGATCGGTTCTTTAAACGTGCAGAGCATCCCGAAACCCTTTTTTGAGAAACCCACGATAAACGATCTGATCCCGCTTTTGGTAAAATATGGCATGGTTGAGCCTTCAGCTGACGGTCGGGTGTTTACCGTAACAGCCTTGGTGCGGCGATGCGTACGGATGTACGTTATCGAGGAAAAAGAAAAGAACTTGATTGAAGAACAGGCACTGTCGGTCATGTGCGACAAATTCAAGGCCGAGGAATATCATACAGCCGATGTCCTCCTGCCTTGTGCTCTCTCTATGCTCAAGTTCAAGCCAGTCTCGGTTGAAAGTAAGCGTAACCTGGCAGCACTGCATTCAAGGGTTGCGCAGTATTACGCACACTCAAAACAGCATCGTCTAGCTGTTGGCCACTTGGAAAAATGCTTGTCCTTGTGCGAGAAGGACCCCCAGAAGAACAAGGTTTTAATCGAGGAGACGAGGCAAGCCCTGGAGAGAGAGCGCTCCAACGAGAAGCTTGATGCGAATGGAGATGAGAAGGCTCAACTCAAGCTTGAGACCCGTATGGCAGATAGGAAAAAGGAACTGCTAGAGATAGAGAAGAGCGCCGGACAAGATGATTCCGACGCAATCCGGAAGGCCAGCGACTTTGCTACCTTCCAGTTGATGCATGGAGAGAAACGCGGGTCGCAAGAGACCATCGAACTGTACCAACGCGTCTTAGACTGGTGTAAAGACAAGTATGGCGAAGACAACATCGACACAGCCAGGCGTCAATACAACCTCGCTATCGCCTTGGACGATAAAGGTGAGTATGAAAAAGCCGCGACACTATACCTCTCAGCATCGAAAACCGTCGAACGGCGACTTGGGTCTGACAGCCCAGAGCTGTTGAGGATCATAGGAAATTTGGCGTGCATGCATTGCAAGCAGGGCAATTTGGAAGAGGCGCAGAAAGCCTTCAGAATCGTGCTGTTAGGCCAGCAGACGAAACTAGGTCCGGATCATCCCGAAACGCTTGTGACGAGGCAGAATATTGCGATGATGTTGGGGGATATGGGTCAAGTAGATGCCGCTGGGGCTGAGCTCGAAAAGGTGCTCAGTGTCCAGACGCGTCTGCTCGGATACGACAACCCGGCAACCCTCCGGACAGCGTGCAGCCTAGCCATGAACTACGGTATGCGAGGCTCGCTGGAAGATGCCGAGAAACTATTCGGGGAGACACTGGAAATCCAGGAGAAGCAGCTGGGAAAGAAACATCGCGACGCTGCTATGACGCGATTGATGTCGGCTGAGCTGTTGCAGCAAAAGAAAGGGTTGAAGGCGTAAAGTTCTTTGAGACAAGCTGGTACCTAGGATGGTATGCGATAGGAAGATTTCTATTTTTGCTAGATAGGTACTTAAATGTCTTTACAGCTGGAAAGGATGTAATGATGGCAGCTGGGCAGACTGTATTTTAAAATTAATTCTGTGAAATGGAAAATGGTGTTGTAAAATGAAAACTAGAAGGGAGGTGTAGCAGCTGTTAAGTGCCTCATAATGTAAGAGCCCTTGCCCACTAACTTCCCTGTAGTTATAGCGTGCGTCCTCACTAAATGGCATGAGGGTCAGGCCAAAAGCCTTGCACGTGTACCCAAATATTAGTCCCACTCCACTGCGTGACCTTAAGTTTCAGCACCTAAAGGCAAGCCCAAGCTACTGACTTTTAATACCCCTAAGAACAAGGCAAATAACAAGAAGAGCAGGAATAATAGCAGTATTTCTGCCTTGACTTCTACGAAACTAAGTACACTCGGTACTTAGGTAGGTACCTTAGGTACTTATGACACTCTTTACCAACTAAATCCCCTGCAACTATAGCGCTACTTCTCGCAAAGGCAAAGACCCATCAATAATACCAATGCGTAGTAAGTTATGCAAATTCAGATGGGAGAATAGATGCATATATGGGATATTTACAAGTCCAATATTATGTACAAGAATTTTACTAAGCGAGTGGGGTCAGTCCCCAGTTATTAATCCCGACAACTCTCGTCACTCTCCCATTCAATCAGTGCCGCAGTTCCTGCATCGATTTCTTAAATGCCAATTCCCTCTTATACAGTGCCGTCTTATGCTGCAAATCCCGCCTTTGCAATGCTGTCTTCTGCTTTAACATGTCACGGTTCTCAGCTGCCTTCAGTGCCTGCATTTTCTCGCCGGCTTTCAGTTTCTGCTTCGCCGTTTGCCCCTGAAAGTTGAGTTTTATCTGCTGCTCGCGCTGGAGCGCGTCCTGACTAATCATGGCGGTCCGGACACGCGACTGCTCAGCTATGGCGTTCTTTTGCAGCGCAGCCCACTGTTGCTGACGCGTGGTCTGTTCGTTCTGCTCTAGTTGGGTTTGGTGAAGTATCGCTGATTGGTCCACCTTTTGAATTGTCTTGTCAAACTCATGCGTCTTCCATATCTCATGCTTCGACTGACTCTCCTCAAATTGGCGTCGCAACTTTTCCTCATGCTCGAACTCGGATTTTTGCCATTTTTCAATCTCGTCCCTACGGCGCTTATCCTCTTTGGCGATGTCCTCCGGTAGCCCTACAGCATCAGGAGGCTGCTCTGCACCAAACTCAGCGTAGTGCCGATCGACGCAACATTTCGTTCTCAAAAGCTGCAGCAGATTATGGTTCTGAACAGAGTCGTCCTTGTTACCGCGTCTTCTCAAGTATACGGTAGGGGACATAAAGAACATCGTTCCTGTCTCGGGGTCGATTTCCATAATGACGTTGGCGTGGTCGTTGATCATGCGCCACATGACGGTATCCAGCAAGGCCCGAGTGACAGCATATGGGTGGAGGTTCTGCAGCGCGAGGAAGAGCGATGTCTTGCCCTGCCACTTCGCAAGAGGATCGGCTTTCGCTTTTTTAAGAGCCAGAATAGTGTTCTGCATGTCAATAATGCTCAGCCTTCCATCACATCCATATAACATCTCTTGTAACGCCGTCCGGCCTTCGTGCTCCGGCCTGCTGCTAGGGAAGTCGGCGTCGTGCTTTTTCCCCTTGATTATAGCTTCGACTATGTCGCTATGTAGGTTTCTGGCTGCTTCGTGAAGGCTACCATCATTTTCCATATACGGGGCTTTAAGCAGAGCCTTAACAGCATCCAAGTCTCCTACTTTGGAGGCATAAAATAGTGCCGATCTTTCGAGATAGTCGAGGCTACAAGTATTCGCCTTAGCATCGATCAGCTTTTTCACAATGTCACCTCGGCGATACATGGCAGCGAGTATCAGTGGCGTGGCATTCGAGAGAGGCGCTTTGAAGTTTACGTTTGCTATCTGAGTAAGCGATCTGTCTAGGGAACTGGAATCAATACTACTTACCTTTTGAATCTATCAGGGCTCCTATTGCAGCAGAGGACACTATTGGGATAGTGCCTTTGCATTGGGTCAAAGACCATGCGAGCGCGGTGACCGACTCTATCCCGCCGTAAAGCCGAGTCTCATACCGAGCATCCACGTCGCATCCCAGTTGGATTAGACGACTGACTAGCTTTGCGGATTCGGGATGCACTGCCAAGCAGTCAAAAATAAGAGGCCGTTGATTACGCAGGGTTGCCTTGAAATCAGGTCGATTATCAGGCTCTTTCCCCGCAGTGAGGACGTCGATGAGTTCCAACGCCACATCTTCCCCTAAAGGTGAAATAATCACCTCGGAAAATGCATGTGTCAGAGCCTCTTTCCTAGCACCACAAGAGACGAGCTTTATTAGCAGAGACTCGTTGCCGGCTCGGATGGCTATCTTTAGCGCTTCGCCACGTTGAAAATTGACATCAGCTGCACCGTCATCCAGTAGCATGTCGAGAAGTTCTTCGGTTGCAAGCCCAGAACAATAAGCACTTACAGCCTTGAGAAAGGCAAGATTCACTGGCTCGCCATTGACCCCCAATTCGAGCAGGGATTGAATAAGCCAGATGTTACGGTCATCGGGTGAATGCCAATCCTGTGAATGTGCCACCAAATTTCGGAAAGCCCTATTAAAGACCGCCAAATCAGTGGCTGTGCCTAGCAGATCGACAGCGTCACGTTCAAACAACATCGTAGCCTGACAAAAGGCATCATCGACTGGGAGACCCGTAGCGCCGTGGTCTAAGAGAAATTGAATGACTGCGAGACCAGAAGGCGAGGTCCATTGTCCATTCGATGAAACTGCAGCGGAGAAGCCAGCTAGGATAGTCGGCACTGATATTTCAGACTCGGCTATGAATTCTAGGACATCGAGGCGCAGGAACTTGGCAGCCGATACTACCGCAACGCCTCTCAGAACTTCCACAGCGGAGATGTTGTTCGCGACGGCACCAAATATCGTTGCACTGATATTCTTTCTCAAGCTAGCGTCTTCTAGCTTCATTACAGCTTCCATAGCTGCGCTAAGCGACTCCACGGAAGGCCGGTATTGAATAAGGAGATTAAAAATATCAACCCATTTTTCTGTCGCTGCGATGACAAGGGAGCGACCCTTATGTAAGTTGACATCCGCATCCCCTTCATTTAGGAGAACACAGGCCAGTTCCAGTCGAGCATTTTCGTCGCCGGGCATCAGCTTTTCGTCTAGGATTTGTACTAATGCTTCGCTGACAGCATTACCACGGAGACCCGAAGAAAGTAGGAGATCGACCATTTGGTGAGTAGCTCGAATATCGCCCAGCTTAGTCGCCTGGTTAATTGCTTCAGTCATATATGGCTTCGATGCCTTGTTATAGAGCACAGCCTGAAGTATCTTGGGCTGCTTGGTCTTAACTGCAGATATGACAATAGCCCCTCCTTGGAATTCAACTGACGCATTGTGTCGGATGAGAGTATCAACCAACTCAAGTTGCCCGTGCTCGACGGCTTGGAACAGTGTCATATCAACCGTCGGACCACTTGCTCCTGCTTTGAGGCATTCATTTAAGGCCTGATATTGCGAGTGGACATATGCTTCCCCCACAGCCAAATCCAGCAGGTCCTTACGCAATCTTATTTCTTGGTGCGAAATAATGAGTGTGGCGATATCCCCCTTTTTGTTGTGGATAGCAGCTCCAAGTGCCGCAGCCCCGTGGAAAGTTGGATCTGCGCCCTTATCTAATAAGATTCGAACTTTCGCCGTGTGCCCTAACTCGGCCGCGCGAACCAGACCATTATTACGGCAATCGTGGCAAGCACCATTGACTTGTTTCGTCAATATGTCGATAATCTCATCAGAACCCGACTCAACCGCGCCCGAGAATTCGTCGCATAAGGGCGATGCGTCAGCGCCCCTAGCGAGCAGAATCGTAACCTTTGTTAGGTCGTTCTGGGTGATGGCAGTGGGAAGTGCCTGGTTCAGGGCCTCTTCATCGGCGTGCTGGGCCAGGAGCAACAGAATGTCGTGAGAGCAGTTCTTCGTGGCTTGCTCGAGTAAATTGCTCCGGATGTCGGTTTGGTCCTTATTCCTGACCATCTTCAAGAGATTGCTGCTTTTACGTCTCGCAAAGCAGATTTCGGCGCCATAGTCTAACAGGGCTTGGACTAACCCTACTGTTGGATTTGGCAAGCTTCCATCAGCGATCCTAGCAAGAACGGCGGTAGCTTCTTTATGCGTGTTTGTGGACGGCTTCCGAAGACCATTTTCATTGACGCATTTTTCGCTCATGAGTTCCCTGGACCATCTGCGGTTTTTCTCCGCAGCTTGTATTCCGTGAACATCATGGTCGAAGCTCCCTTGCGATAGTTTCGGGCTGAAGGCTGACTGGGAACTCATCGTTTCGAATGGCAATGTATAGTGCAATGTTAATCGGAGCGTAGAAGTTCTCGATGTCGAATGTCTCGGATTGTCCCAGGATGGTGTTGAGGGGACAGATATATCTCAACAGCTTGGGCACTATAAAGCCTGTATCCTACCCCTCAGCCTTGTTGGAACGAAATACTACAGCATGCCGCAAAGTTGCAGAATATTTGATGGTAACATGAGCTGAACACTATTGACGCCATGCCGACCAAGGTGTGTAAGCAAAATCAAATCATCGTTCCATTTCATGCACCACAAAATGCGACATCCGAGGTACTTCGTTGCTAAGTACCTAGCCTTACCTACCCCAATACTCCTTTTTTAGAATATTGACATATTCGCGTTTCACGACATAACAGGTCATGACATAACAGGTCGAGGCTGCACTCACTATTCCAACTTTGCATAGCCTCCTGCAGCGATGCCAAGAGTGACATAGCCCTCTGTCAGACTGTCCAGCCTACCGAAACCACCCTTCATATCTACAGCCTGAAAGAAGTGCCGAGGTTGGCGCACAAGAGTTCTAAATGTAGGCCTATCTTTAATGCCGCCCAGAAGGCATATATCCAACTGTTTTTCCTATTTCCTACCCCTATACACCCAAACCCCTATTCGTCCAAATCTTATACCACCAGCAATGTCTCAAGACGAGGCCGAAATGAAAGTCGAGGCTCCTCTTCCGGGGTCGGCCGAGTGGACTGCTGCCCATCTTACCGGCCGCAGCCTCGCCTGTTCTCATTTCCCAAAGTATCGTATTGATGAAAGTCAGGGGCATAGCAAGTACCCTAGCCGCCTTGGGTTCTTTCATACTACTGCAGCCGAGCCTCGAATTAGCTTCCTCGATACGGCCAAGCTTTGTGAAAAATGTCTCAATAGTGTTGTCCCTGACGGCTTCAACTTGTGGTCGTCAAGCAACAACAACCATACTCCAAGCACTACAGAAGCAGACTCAGTTCAGACCTTCGCGGCACGATGGCTAGACATCGCTCCATCGTCCAGCAATTATCCACTATTAACCCAGGCCGGAACAGAAGGGTTCTCTCATGTATCGACTAAACCAGGAAATCTTGCCAGTCACGTCATTGCGCCGCCTGTGACGATCCCGATACCTCAAGTTACAGGGGCCGAGGAAGCATGGAAGTGGCTTCAGGACCAGCAAAAGCCGTTCTACATCGACCAACTTCACCTCACCAAGGGGTGGACTTCTCTAGCTGAGAGGAAAGCAAAACTAGATGTTGCAATTGCGAAGAAGTCAGGGACAGCATATAACCCATCACTTCAATCGGCAGCAGCCAAAGTCGAAAGTTCGTCTTCTGACTTGACAAAAGACGTTTCGCCTGGTGGGGCAGCTGGTGTCGACAGTGCTTCTACCAAGAAAAAGAAGACACCGAAGTCAACTACTCATGCTAAAGCAAGCACTGCCTCCTCCACAGAGGTGAAGGAGACTTCTTCCACTGCCACGGTAGAAAAGGAGAAGTCTACTGAGACTTCCTCTACGGTCAAAGAGAAAAAGGTTTCCAAATCCAAAAGTATCGAAGCTGTCGAGACGTCTGAGTCTCACACTATAGCTGAGCTTCTAAAGGGAACGGCCGAGCCCATTGGGAGCCAGGGTTTAGGGAACGATACCCCTGGTCCCATACCCGCCGTCAAAGATAGGGAGTTATCTAAAGGAGCAGCAACATCCAGCCAATCCAGTTTGACGACAGCTGCGCGATTCGCGTACACGAGGAACTGGTGTCAACATGACCCAATTCCGTTCGACAGCCCCATTGCGACCCTGAAGTTATCAGATTACCAACGCCGTGCAGGGGTCGTTAATCAGACCCCGGCCTCGGAATCTTACTCCTCATTAAGCCGAGTAATGGAGAAGACCAAATCTTCGGGCAAACCCGCAGATTTATCAGGCCCAGGATCTAAGTCTCAGACAACTGGCGTTGAATCTTTTCTCAAAGCCACCAAAGGGAAATTTCCGACGCAAGCAGCAGGCTCTTCATCCAACCAGTCTGTCATGGACCAAGTTTCATTTAATGTTTCTCCACCTGCCAAGGCGAGAGACATCAAGCCGTCCAGGGGCAACCTGCCGAAACAATCAAAGCCTTTTAGGGAGAAGCGAGGGCATGCCTACGAAAGCGATAATGAAGGAGTAAGAGGTTCTGCTCAACAAAGACATAGAAGACCCCTTTCACATAAACCTTCGGTAAATAGGCTATCTAGAGACGAAACCTATGAGGATCCATCATATACTCATAAGCCCACCAAATCCAGGTCGTTCAACAAGCATTCCAAGACGAAGCGGCTGAATGAAAATGAGACAGCCCAGAGCACGTTTTCTAAGATAGGTGACAAGATAAGTGACAAACTGGCTGAGAGGAGACACAAGGCTAAGAGGAATTCCTCTCACGGAAATGGCCATGAAGGAAGTGCTGATGGCAAGCATGGGAAAAAGCCCTATACCTCTGACAGCACGTCCTCTCCACACAATCCTGGCGGGGAACCTGAAGGCCATGGACAGGATACAGCTACACAAGGAACTACTGAACAGAGCACTACTGAAAAAGCGGCCGCCGAACAGTCAACTACTTCACAGACAGCTGAACAAACGACTACCACGCAAGAGACTACTGCGCAAGCCACTGCAGACCATGCAACTACTACTCAAGAGCCTACTGGACAAGAGCCTACTGGACAAGAGACTGCTGAGCAGGCCACTTCCGAACAAAAGACCACCGAACAGGCCACTATTTCACAAACAACTAAACAAACAACTGCTACGAAAGACGAGACTGTACAAGCTACTGCGGAACAAGAAAACACTGCACACGCAACTACTGTACACGAAACTACTGGACAAGCAGCTGATGTACAAGAAACCACTACACAAGCCACTCATGAACATGCAAATGCCGAACAAGCGCATACCGGGCAAGACACTATTGTTAAGGATATTACTGAGGAAGCAGTTTCTGTCCAAGAGACTACCAAACAAGCAACCACCCCACAGACAACTGTTATGGAAGAGACTATCGTCCAAGCCACTGCAGAACAATTAGCTACTGTACAAGGGACTACCGGGCACGCAACTGTTGTAGAAGAAACCACTGCGCAATCCACTACTGCACAAGCCACCGATGAGCATGGGATTACCGGGCAAGCGGCTGCTGGTCAAAAGACTGCTGTAGAGGATATTACTGAGCAAGCAACTACTGTACAAGAGACCATCGAACAGGCGACTACACAGACAACTGCACAAGAAACTGTACAAGCTACTGTTACTCAAGAGACTACTATGCAGGAGACTGTACAAGTCACTGCCACGCGAGCTACTGCCGAACAGGTCTCAGCTACACGAGCTTCCGGACAAGCAACTGCTCAAACAACTGTTATGCATGAGACTACTATGCACGAACCTGCTGTACAGGCCATTGCTAAGCAGGCAACAGGGCACAAGACTTTTGTACAAAGGACTCCTGGGCCCAAGACTCCTGGACAAGAGAAAATTGGGCAGGCGAATGCTATGCATAAGCCCAGACAACCGGCTACACAGGCAACTATACCGGCGACTGCTAAGCAAGAGCCCGTCAGACAAGAGGCTGGACATGAAACCGCAAAAGTGGCTAAACAGGCAACTATACCGGTCACCGAATCAGCTATTGGACGAGAAAAGAGTCTTCATGGGAAGTCTGTACATGAAACCGTGAAAAAGATCCGACGAGAGAAAACTCTACGTAAACATGTGCCTAAGAGAACCAAGTCGAAGAAACATATACATGAAACTGTGCAAGAGGAAGTCGAGGTGGAAATTATACAAGAAATTCCAGTTCCAGATGGGGAGAGCGGAGATGAAGGAATTATAGGCGGAAAGGACTCAGACGGAAGAAGTACAGACAAAGATACCGCAGATGAAAGGAGTGATAGAGGAAGTGATGACGACAGCGAGAATTCGTCTAGCGAAGACGAAGAGAGTAACCATCCAAAAGATCGGGAGAGTGATTCGGAAGATGAAGAGGATAAACACTCTAAACACTCTGATCACCCTAAACACCCCGAAAATCCCGAAGATGAGGCGGGCAGTCATTCTAAAGACGGCCAGAGCGACCACCCGGATAATGACAGTGACCATTCTGATGCCGAGAGTACCCACTCGAATAACGAGAAAAGCGAGCACTCCGAAGATGAGGGCAGTTCCAGTTCGGAAGATGAAGGTGGCTATTCAGATGAGGATAACAGTCATTCGGAAGATGACGAGGACACCCCTTCCGAAGACGAGAGCCGCCACTCTGATGACGAAGAGAGTAATCATTCCGATGATGAAGACAGCGACCACTCGGAAGACGAGGGCGATCATTCTGATGACGAGAGTGACCACTCCGATAACGGCGATAGTGACCATTCGGATGAGAATAGCAGTCATTCAGAAGACGACGACGAGGATACTCATTCCAATGACGACGAGAGCGATCACTCCGATGATGAAAGCAGCCATTCTGATGATGAGAGTGACCACTCAGAGGATGAGGAGGAGGAGGAGGAAGAGGAAGAGGAAAGTGATCATTCTGAAGATGATGACAGCGATCATTCAGATGAGGAGAGTAATCATTCCGAAAGTGAGGATAGTTACCATTCGGATAGCGAATGATGTAAGCGTTGAGGTGAGCATCTAATGAGCGAGGCTAGTAAGGAACAACGCGGGGAGAGTGATATGGATACCTTTAAGAATATATCAAACAGTTTCAGGTCGGTTTAAGTAAATGAATGCAGTGATTGAGCCTCATAATTCTTTCAATTAACACTGGTGTCACGGGTTGTGTCACAGAGCATCAATTATTGATTGATTAAATTAACAGTGTGTCTAATATTATAAAATTCTAGGTCTTGCAAACGGCATCAATCCCTAAATCTAACACACTCTCTATCATATCACATGATAACCCAAACTTTCTAAATATCCTCAGATGAGCCTCATCATATATCTTATCTCATATCTAATCCTTTATCTCCTAATCTTATCGATATATCCTCCAGCTCTCGATGTGGCGATCATGGCGGTGGTGTTGAGGCGTTCAGGTAGGTCTTGGGAATGGTATGTGACAGGCAAGGTCGGTCAAAAAAAAATTAGCATACTTCAGATATATGTACTAACTTCTAACAATAACAACGCAACAACCAGCAACGTAAAATTAATATAAAAAGTATACAAATGGTCCTTATGCAACTAACAACTGATATTATGTTGAAAATAATAATTTTTTATTTGTTATGGTGGTGAAGTATTTGGCTGAAATCTAGAGGGTATTTGAAAGTATGCTAATTTTTTTTTAACCGACCTTGACAGGTTGTTTGGTGGGTTACGTAATCATACCACCACTGGGTCCTTACGTAAAGCATGATCCTTACGTAAAACAAGGTCCTTATGTAATGATGCTACGTAAGCGGAGCGTCAACAAAATGCTGACGGCACGCGCGAGGGGCGCGTTCTTTTAGCGTTCTTAGAAATCGCGAAACAACAATTTCCTGAGCCATAACAATCGGTGTTGTATATGAATGTCTCACATCGGGGGGTTAGTTACTACATGATTGGAATGAGTAGAAACCCTTAAGCCGTACTTCCATCGCTCGATAAAGCCAGAATCTTAGTGACTGCATCGTCTACCCCGTTGTCGATAGCCATCTGCCATGGTGTAAAACCACGTACATCCCGAGCGCTTAAATCGGCACCCCGATCTAAAAGTAGGCGAATGATCTCGGCATTTCCAGACGCCGCAGCCCAGTGAAGGGCGGTTTGGTGTTGCTCGTTCCGGGAACTGGTGTCTGCGCCCGAGTCAAGTAGTAATCTGACTACCTCTTCGTGCCCCTTGGTTTCTCCGCCGCTTATCGAGAAAGCTTCACGAGGGGATTCCGCCTCCACTGAGCTTCTAGTACCTCGGAGACTCTTCTCGACTCCGTGGACCACCACAGCTCGGTCACCACTGCAAGACGCCCAGTGCAGAGCAGTCCAGCCGTTTCTTGAGGAACATCCAACGTCAACCCTCTCATCGGAAAGCAGTAACTTGACGACATCGATATGTCCTCTACTAGAAGCCCAATGCAAAGCCGTTCTCCCATCCAACGTTGACTCAGCCGGATCAGCACGTGATAAGAGCTCCCGGATGACTTCCGCATGGCCATGTTTCGCGGCCCAGTGAAGGGGAGTCATGCCGTTCTTCGTCTTTGGGTTAGCTTCAGCTCCCTGCTGAAGAATAGTATGCACCACATCCGCGAAGCCTCCCCTAGCTGCCCAATGAAGAGCCGTTCTATGACTAGAGTCAACTCCAGTAAGGCTATGGCCATGCGCAATGAGCAACTTCAGTATTGGCAATGCCCCGAATCGAGAAGACAACTGGACTGCGAGGTTTGTACACGGTAACATGGATGCATGCCTTCCTTCTGTGTGCATGTTGTCCAAGAGCATAGACATCATTTCGGCCACGGTGCTATTTTGAAGTATGGCTAAGGCGATACTATCGAGGGCCTGGTGATATTCGTCTCTTGCGTGGCTGCCCCATTGTTGTGCCGCATATTTCAAAAAGGGGCGATATAAAACCAACTCTTTGGCACTTTTCCCTGGGGATATCAGTTGTAGATACGCAAGGCACGCCCTTGTGGTCTCTAATCGTGCCCCAGGAAACCAAAGACAACTCGTTGTGTCGAAATACTCATGTAACGAATGATGAACAAATCGAAATGTGTCGCTGTCGGCGTCTATCACGACCAGACCTGCACAAACATCCAGGACCACTTTTCGTGATACCACGTCCTCGTAGGTCGGGATGTCCTCATCGGAGTTGACAGCCAGCGCGTGGACCAATTCCCCGGTAGACAATTGACGTTTAGAGTTATATATCCATGATAAAGCTTTCATAGCAATAGATCTCTTCCCTTCAGGGTCTAGTCCAATCCTCTCCATCGACTCCTTGTAGAGGTCATTCAGCCCATTTGGCAGGGTCTGGACCGCTTTCTTGATCTCGGACAAGCGAGAAAGATGAGTAAGATGGGTGCATTGCAACGCGGATATAAGGAACCTGTTCTCAGAGTAAATAAGTTGACCTAGTTGCAGGCACGTGTGCTAGGGAACCCTACATCCCAGCGGATTGATCCGTTATTCGTTTGACAATATCATCCCTTAAGTGTTCCGGTATGAGCTCTGATAATTCGTCGCTTGTCATAATCATGTGCTCAGTGAACGACTTAATATCTGACGGTTGGGCGCTGATCTCAAGCCGGGAATAGGACCCAAAAATGCTGCCTATCTCACTAACATGAGGCCGACTAGATATCAGTATTCTGGCGGCAGAGAAATTGGAGATCTTCTTCAGCAGCTGTAGAACCGACTTTCTCTGGAAGCCGCATTCGTCGGGAGCGTCAAGAATAAGGAAGAACTTAGGCGACGTGGCACTGATGCGATGGATCAATGTCGTAATGTCGTCCATCTTCAACTTACTACGTCCATTCCCCAGAGCTCGGTACAAATCCTTCACGGCCTTAGGTATAGTTACCTCATTCTCGAGAAGCTGTCGCAAGATTGCCGCCGCGATATCAGTGGCGATACCCTTATTGTTAGAGGTATGATAGTCGCAGTAGAAGTAAGCAACCTTCTCAGTACCAGCAAGACGGTCCACTATCAGTGAGCTAGATGCAGTTAGCTAAAGCTAGCTATATATAAGGGTTATGTATGCGGTACATGAGCTGGGTTTTACCAGCGCCAGCTATCAACGGTCACGATCATAAATCAGTAAACACATTCCTTCAATTAACATTTGCAATACGCACGTGGTCCGTAACACCGAAGTGTTCTTGTGTCCTTGTTGATCCAATTGCGGAACTCGGGCGTCTCAAATATCCACTGCCCTGTATTGGGATGATGCGCTGAAGTAAGCTCTGCATGCCTCCGTCTCCAAGCATCATCACATATCCAGTCGAGGATCAACAATTTTTGCCGTTCTAGCTCACTCAGAATCATTAGAATATTTCTTCCAAGATCGTAGCGAGTTAAAGGATTATATAACCTTGTTCTGCCGATTCAGTCTTGTTTCGCAACTCTCTGATTTCGCCTAGAGTTGCAAGCTGCAGTCGTCTGGCAAGCCTGTTAGTAAGCGTAACTCAAAAGTAAGATATTGTGTACTTGCAGTCCACTCATAAGAGTCGTCGCCTCAATGCGGTTTTTACAGTGGTCAAGACTGTTGGCCCATCTAATTGTTTCGTCGTCACGGAATGGCCAAAATAGGGCCTTGACAAGTAGGGAGGTCTTGCGACGCTGCGCTTCCTGAAGACTATTATGTAGATTCTCCAACTCCCCTTGCACATGTGCGAGTTCCGATGGCAGTGCCTGGATGGGATCAAGTCCGGCTGTCGGGGACTGGATGAGCAATGCATCCTGTACGCCAAAGAGAAGCGTTTTCAACAAGATGAGTTTCTCAAGATACAGAGCTATACTCCCAGGTAGGTTCTTCACCCTCGACGTATAGTTGTGTGTAAGTTGCGTTATCTGAATTGTCAAGCTGAGCACTCCCGCAACAGCAGATGCCACATTTTCTGTGGCGTCCATCCTGGTTTAAAATTCGCAGTCTCATAGAATAGTGAAACGGTAATGATGAATAAACGACTAAAGGTCCCCAAATAAGTGGAGTAGTGGGGGATTTCAGGTCTCTCATGTCATCTAAACACCACCGATACCTAGTCTTTCATTGAGCCGCAATAGCGAGAAGCTGGGAGCTGAAAGGGTAGATGCTCAAGGCTAGAGCTCGGCTCCTGTTAGACCGCACCTCTGAGGTGTAAAAGAGCGAGGTAACACAGCATACGGGATAAAGTCGTGTTCGGTGGAGGACGATGTATCATCTAATGCAACGTCCCCTCTTCGGACGCCTATCTAATTCTGCTTCTACCCGATAGGCAACGGAGAGCTTCGATTCGCTGCCTTACCCCAACTAGGAATGCCACTGTAGTAGTTAGGTGTGAGGTAGTGTGAAGAACTTTTGGCATTGCGAAACGCCACCGCGTTAAGCGAGCTACCACCCACCACATCCAGAGTACCGCGGTGTAGTTACATACTCTCAATCTTTCAATCATACCCCACCACACCACATTGACCTCGTGTATAGCTTATTAATCTACGACACGACGAGGCTATCGTGAGTGGCAGTGTAGTGTGGTGACTGGGTGGCTTAAGGTATAGTGGCTAGAGAGCGGAGCTATTCAGGGGGTTGACATCAGCTTCTTGAAGTCCGACGCGCCAGAATACTCATCTCCCATCTCCGGCTGCTAGGGGCCTTGTGCTATTTCAATATCATCAGTTACCCCGTAAGGTACGGATCCTCGCCGAATTCTCGAAGTTGCGGCCGCCGAGCGGCGCTCGGTTGATGTTCATCGTCGGCGCGACCAGGACGTGGGCGCTCTTGCAGGGCGTCTCGGTGCCGAGGATGTCGCCGATTTTCTCGACCAGCTCCGGGTTGAAGGTGGCAGAAAGCGAGATGCCGCATGGGATAAACGTCGTGTGCGTGTCGTCTATCCATATTGCGCCACGTACGCCGGCCGGGAAGTCGGTCGTTTTGAGACTCCTGATGCCTAGACGATCGACTTTGTAGGTCTCCCATATGTTCTTGCCGGCCACAAGGTGGTATTTCTCCTCGAGAGTGAGGGTCTCCAAGAGCCCCTCGATTCTGTTTTATTGAGATATCGGGTTCTATGACATGGTTGTACGCGTCCCCATCATCCCCGCGTAGGGTTCATTGAGAATTCCGCCATAGCGTGCTGCTAGGTGTTAGAACGTGGGTTCAAAAACTCGGCCGAGTTTACACGACGGCCTTACGTAATTGTGTTACGTAAGCAAAGCGTCAAGAAAACGCTGCCGCCAGGGGCGCGTTTTAGCTTCTTGAAATCGCAAATCAACAGTTTCCTGAGCCATGACAAGCTAAGATGAAAGAAAACCCAGATTGAGTCATTTGAAACTAGGATTCATGTCGAAATAATAGCGAAGTATTAATCCTCTCATCTTGTGGTTCTTTGCTAAAGGAACATTTAAGGTGGTAGTCTTCTTACCAGGGAGGGGCCCAGTAGCTCACAATGAACCTCGGCCGAAGTGTCAGGGTGTAAGCGCCCCCTCACAATACCACCTAGCCCCTGTAGATAATTATTGCCATCTCGGCCGTGCCTCGCAGGAGCGAAAGTCTACCATACACACAAGCTTTCTCAGTACAGTCCTATGTCGAATCAATCGCTAGTAAGAAGCAGCCAAAGAACCGTCTTGGCGTGCACTGAATGCGTGAGAAGGAAGATCAGATGTTCTAAAGTGATCCCTTGCACATCTTGCATCCGGCATAACAAGGCCAGCACGTGCCAGAGAGAGCCGGTGGCGGTAGTGGGCCGGAGAGCCACAACGCGCAGGAGTCACTTAGAAGTCCAGGGGGGCTCCCGCGGTTTGGTAGAAGAATCTCATGTCCAGTCTCGCGCTGGTGACTCCAGCAGAGTCGAGTCTATCCTGACGATAAACTCAAACGTGTCAAGTGATCTAATTACACCACCTACGCAGAATGTAATATATGCCTCACCAGCAGAACTTATCGTCACTGAAGCGGGAGATGACGTCTCTGTATCACCGCTGCCGGAATTCGGGGATGAAGTCGTACAGAACTTAGCACCGGGTCCGACGTCAGACAGACGTCTTACGAACGAAGCTGCCGCCGCACTCCAGTTCCTTGCTCATGGTCGTCGAAATGTTCTGAATCGATTTGCCGGACGTGAATCAGCTATTCGACCCGCCCCTTCACCCATTTTCGGCGAACGGAGTTCCGAATACGGCGCGCCATGGGACATCTTCTTTTCCGTCGACGACGTGAGGGTGTTATTGGCGTTTCACGAAGAACATCTTGTGTGGATGCATAATGCAGTCCACTTGCCAACTTTTCGACGGGAATTTGAAGGGAATGCTCTGAAAGATGACTGCGACAAATCCTGGGTAGCGTTGTACTACGCCGTTCTCTCTGTAGGTTTCATAGGACTATTGCCCCTTTTTAGGTGATGCGCTAATAGGTGTGATTAAAGCACACGCTATTCCATGTTGACGGGACCCAACTTTCATCTCTCATGCACTCCATGGCTGGTTCGTAAAGATCTTCGATTCCCTTCACACTATGGCAACCACTAATTAACTAATAGGTACAGCCAATGTAGATATCTCTCGCCTACTCTTCGACAAAAGCATAGACACTTTATTTCGAGGCGGGTTTATGAGTGAGCACAAGTTAACTTCGGTTCAAGCAATCTGTCTTCTACTCCAAGTTGCGCACAACTTTGATAAGTCTGATCTGATATGCATTCTCATATCGACGGCAATACGTATCTCGCAGTGTCTGAACCTGCACCGTCTTGGTGCCGATCGAGCGCCAAACTTGCCTAATATACTTGACCCTATTGCGAAGGCCCAGGAAATCATCGATCGCGAAACCGAGAAACGTGTCTGGTGGTTTTTGGTTCGTTACGATTGGTTCCAAATACCGTTTCAGAACACATGTCAAGTACACCCCGCTCAGTTCAACACGCCAATTCCCGGAGAGACATTCAACGAACCAGATCGAATGGTTCAGAATGGAGTCCTCGTCTTACAACCACAAGAAGCGCGCACGCCTGGCCGATGGGCAAATGTTTTGAACCAAGGTATAGACAATCGTCTCCAGCACTTTGTCTTGAATCTCGTGCTAACTGTAACATGAAGTCTCAGTTATCATTTGGAAACATCAAGATCGGATGCAAAAAGTTGGATACCCAGCAGACGACAAAAACAACATGTTAAAGCTCTATGATCAAGTGATATGGGCAGATCGCGAGATTAAAAGCCTTTATGCTACCTGGCCAAGATACATGCGCGAAGCTGGGGAGTCTACATGGGAGACAGTAGTTGGAGAATCCCTCGTAAATATGTTGATGCCTTCGCTCGTTCTTCTCTCCATTGCTCATAAGGTATGTCACAGCGGCCGTTTTCCTAACGATTTATGACGAATGCTGATCAATCCCTTCAGATATTAATGGTCCACCGTCATTTTCAACTATCAAGTTTTCGCGATAGACGATTTGCGTTCACGCAGGTATGCTAAATGCTTGAAGTACTTTGAAGTTGCCGTCCTACATTCTGACACTTTTATATTAGCTATCTTGCGTCACCATCTCAGAACAGGCTATGAAGGCAGTTCAACGCTGGCCAGATGTTGCGGAGGCGCACATGATCCGCAGAATGTGGACTACTCTAACATTCGTCATTAGCTGTGCCACTACCCTAGTTTTTGTCCTGCTATTCAAATCGGAGAATTCCCTCACTTTTGATTTAGGGAGGATCCGTCGTCTGGTAGAATTTTCGCGAGACTTTATAAAGGAAGAGGAGCAGACCAGCTCTATTGCTAGGAGAGGTGTAAGGTTACTAGATGCGTTGATGGATCTTGAGCGACGCTCCGAAGACATGGTAGACATTGAAGCAGATATTGGAGATATTGTTCGAAATGTAGCTGCCGCCGACGGCAGTTGTATGGACTCCAATTCTGCTGAAGCTCACGAAATCGTCTTTCCTTTTGGCCAAGATTCATGGAGTAGCTTCATGGGAAATTATGCCAACGAAGACTTTTTGGGCATGAATCTATCTTAATTATAAGAAAACAACTGAAGTAACAACTGAGGACATGCGAAGGGCCCGCAGTTCGTTTCTAGCTACGCTCTAAGTTACCTAAGCAGCTAATACTACGTATACTCTGGGGAATTATAGATGCATTTTTGAGACACGATTCAGGGTTAGGGTTAGGGTCATAGGTGGGCAATGTATTACGTAACGTTCATTATGTAAGGCTTACTACGTGACCTTACGTAATCTTTCGAGTTAGGGGAAAACTCCAACAGAATTTAGACTGCCTTGTTTAACAGTAATAATCGCATGGAATTCTTTATCCCTTAATGAAAAGGAAGTTTTATATGTCTGGGAGACCTGAAGGTCCCGTCATTTGTTCCCCGAACATCCACCAACAGATCGTTCTCCACTAAATATTTCATCTCGGCCGAGGCTAAAGGCCCGGCTACCTACCATGGCTCGGACGAGTTTATCGAGACTGTATCTGCTATATTATTACCAATAACATCTCTTAAACTTCTGAAAGAATAGTAAGCTGTAATACTCAAGGGTGAGGAGGACGGTTACAATCTTGCAGGGACATTATTCCTTGCCGGCAGCCGCAGGATCATACCTATATAACATCCAAATGGACACATTCTAAATACACTTTCGTTCTTAGAAAGTTCATTTCTAAAAATCGTGAAGATTCTAAGACAAGCACACACTAGTTCTCCATCTCTATCTCACTTGCTCCATTCTGGAATCGCGAAAAGAGCAAGTAGGCATAAACGATATTTGCCGAAAAAAGGTAAGATAAATATAGAAGAGTTTTAATTATATTTTGCTAATAGGACTAGATCATCGCTTCAAAACGTCGCTGGCGTGCAGAATGTCTCCGCTGGAGATTCAAGCTCTGAAACGATGACCGAGTCGTTTATAGTATCGTGGGACGGAGGTGATGACGATCCAATGAATCCTCGAAGCTTTAGCAAATCACGAAAATGGATCATGGTTCTTATCGTCTGCACCGCCAGCCTCTGCGTGTATGGAGCATCTTAGCCCCATGTTTCGCATTACGGTCGCTGATATATCGCTGTAGGACCGCTGCCAGCTCCATATATACGTCAACTTATGAACAAATGGAGGCTGAATTTGGCAACTCTCGGCTCGTCTCCATATTGGGTCTATCTCTATTCGTACTAGGCATCGCCTGTGGACCGATGCTATTCAGCCCGTTGAGCGAATTCTACGGTAGAAGGCCTATATACTTAGTCGCTTGGACAGTGTATGTCATCTGGATCGTACCTCAAGCAGTGGCACGCAATATCGGAACTATTCTCACTGCACGCTTCTTGGATGGATTTTCGGGAAGCACATTTTTAGCCGTATCCGGAGGCACCGTGGGCGACCTCTTCGCAAAACACGAACTCCAACTACCTATGGCTATTTTTTCCGTCTCTCCTTTTCTTGGTCCATGTATTGGCCCGTTGATTGGTGGTTTCATCAACTATAACCTCAATTGGAGGTGGACTTACTATTTTCTTCTTATGTGGGCTTTCGCCCTGCTGGTTGCTATTGTTGTGCTTATTCCTGAGACATATCGTAAGTAAGCCCACCCCCCTTTTCGTTCGGCATGTACTTGCTTCTGGGAAGCCCATTCTTAGAGAGAATGAATCAGATCCTGTGCTCCTTCGAAGAAAAGCCGTACAGCTCCGACAATCTACAGGAGACCCTCGATGGAAAGCTCCAATGGAGCTTTCCAATAAATCCATCCCGAGAACTATCGGGATCTCTCTTCTGCGACCATTCCAGCTGCTCATCTTCGAAACCATGTGTCTCTGCCTTGACATTTTCTCAGCCATCCTTCTCGCCATTCTTTATCTCTTCTTCGGTGCTTTTCCGCTTATATTTAGCACCAACTGCGGGTTCAATCTCTGGCAGGTGGGTCTATCCTTCTTAGGAATCTGTTGCGGCTTGATCATCGGAACCTCGTTTGATCCTGTTTGGCATCGTATCCGCACTCGGCTTATCGAAAATCTCGATCTCGACGGAGATACGTCTGGGGAAGGAAATGGCGAGCCGGAATTTCGCCTACCGTCAGCTATTGTCGGTGCTTGCATTGTTCCCATAGGCTTGTTTTTATTTGCGTGGACGTCCAAACCCACAATTCACTGGATAGTACCTATGATAGGCTGTGTGATATTTGGCATCGGGTGAGTGCCTACATTCCTGTTCATAACGTGTGTGCCTCAACTTCACTAACCCCTATACTTAGTTATATCTTCGTATTCATTGGAGTATTCACCTTCCTCGTAAGTAAAAGCATCTAAAAGAATCATCAATCGTTCGGTTTGGAAACCTCTAACAGCAGTTAAAGGTTGACGCATACCCTAACTATGCAGCAAGCGCATTAGCTGCCAACGCCTTTGTGCGATGTCTCTTCTCGGGTAGGCAGACCCTTCACGCCTAATACCGAGCTACCCAACAGGAACGTTGCTGATATATCATCTACAGCCATATTTCCCCTTTTTGGGCGCCAAATGTATCAGGGTCTGGGGTTTCAATGGGCGTCGTCTGTCGTGGCGTTTCTCACGGTAGCCATGATGCCCTTTCCCTACATATTTTTCAAATATGGGAAGTCTATTAGAGCCAGAAGTCGATTTGCAAAGAGTTAGGGGACCTTGGTGTCAATCGATGCCTACTTGGGTACCTAGCATATGAAAGTGCAGTATGAAGACATCAAAATTTCAAGAAGCACAGTACGCGAATTGCAACATGATGCGTGTAAGGTTGAAGTTTTCCGGAAGAAGAGAGACAGGGAAGGAGGCGAATATTCGCAGTCCATTTCATTCAGCAAGGCAACTCTAGCTCAAGAGATAAGTGTGGCAAGTTGCCGAAGATAACGTGAAAGGTCAAGTGCTTGAGTCTTTCCTGTTACATTCACCCATGCATACGAACAACATCCGAGCCTGCTAAAATAGGCTTAAAACAATCTCAATTTCAAGGCTCAAAGGAGAGCTCTGGAGAAAGTAGACAACTTCTATCTATTAAGTTGAACACGCGCCAGCTTTGGTATACCGTCCCTTTTAAATCAAATGCAAAGACGCGAACGCTTTCTAATAAGGGGACCTGGAACGAGGGGCGGTTCTTAATGGTGACATCTCAGCCGTCGCCTCGCAGATCCCCGCCAACACGCTACGCGTCGCTTACATGCCGGACATACCGGGCAGCTCGGGGAGCCCTGTTTTATGCATTGTCAGTATTGAGATAGTCAGGTATTTAAATTAATTGGTGTTAACTTACAGCTGTCGATGTCCTCGGTGACGGTCTTCTCAACGCCGCAGGCGTTCATCTGCTGGACGCCCTGGGACAGCAGCGGGTTGCCGTTCTCGCAGGCGTTGAACATGCAGCTCGAGTCCATGGCCTTTTGGAGCGAGTCGCCCTTCCAGCCGAACACGTAGTCGGCGTGGGTGCCGTAGCCCTTGTTGTCGCCGTAGGAGAGGACGAAGGGGTTCGAGCCGTCGGCCGGCCACATGCCGTTGAACTGCGTCGTGTCCCAGAGGGTCTCGTACGCTACCTGCGGGACACGGACGGGGTGGGAGGCCGGGCACGCGCCGGAGTTCTGGAAAGCGTCCTTGACAGTGTTGTACCTGAAGTATCGTGTTAGCATTTCCCTTTGCCACTTGAGATTATGGGGCTGAGCGCCTACATGTGGGATTGGTGGTCCGGGCTGTCGAGGTTCTTGCCGTCCCAGCAGCTACCAGGTTGTTAGTATACGCTTGCTTTGATATAGCTTAGGTCTCGTGGGCGGCTTACGCAGGGAAGTGGTGCACGGTCATGATGCCGCCAGGGCACTGCTGAGTGGGGAAGTCGTCGAGCTCAGGGAATCGAGTTCCCTTGTCGTTCAGGCAGACAAACTTAAGACCGGGGCCGAACTTGGACTCGGAGGTCGGGCTACCAACAGTCATACGGAAACCCTTTTAACTGTTAGTGATCCATTTATCAAGACAGCATCTGCTATAGGTGCTTACGGGCTTGAAGGCGGTGATCTTTGTGTTGCCGTTGCTGTAGAAGTCCTGCTGGGTGTAGTACACAGTCATGCCTCCGTTGATACCGTTGGGCAGGGCGGTGTTCTGCATGATGGGGACACGCTTGTAGGAGCCGTTGGTGTGCTTGAAGAACATGACGGCAGTCCAGTAGTTGGAGAAATCCTCGGAGAACGTGCAAGTTGTGCAAGTACCCTTCTCACCGAGGTCTCCATCCGCGGGGTCCATGGACGCGTTGAAGGCATTTCCACCGACGATCTGGTGAAGATGGGCACTGGGAACCTTGCCGGGCTCAACGAGACTGTTTGATAGTTAGCATGGGAAATAATGGAACGAAGGGAGATCCATCAGGTATTAGGTAGACTTACGGGTCCAGACGTTGGATCGTCAGAGTCGAGCACCCAAATCGGAGGGCGGCCTGGGCAGGCACGGCAAGAGCCAGAGAGAGAGAAAGCCACTTCATTTTGGCGAATGGAGATGGATTTGCTATGATGTTCCAACGACTGTTCTTGAGGCGACGGTGCTGATCACAAAGGGGAGATCGTGGTGGTGTCGACCGTACATTATGTATGGCGACGAGTGCCTGGCTCGACCCCCGGTTCAACCCCTGCCTAAAAGCAATGCCGAGGGTTGGCCACCTGGAATAGGAGGTCAATCTATTATTTGGCCGATCTTGTCAAATTGAGGTGTTGTCATTTGCTGCCACGTTCTATTTAGGCGAGTTGAAAATGGTCTTACCCGGGAACCCACCTCCGCATTTCCTCACATTGGGCAGTCGACTGCCGCACGGCTTCGGTATCATGCGGAGTACTATAAACAATTTAGTTGCCAGAAACTTCTCATGCTCGTAATTCTAAAATAGGCCCATGGCCATGCGACAACCATGCAATGATTTGAGTTTCAGAGTAGTATCGGGCGCGAGGCAGAAGTCGACTCTATACGAAATACGTCACTCAGCATCTACAGCGAGAGCGGTTACAAGGTAGTATAACCAATCAGGCCCAGCATAGAGCAAGCGACAAGCCGGAAGAAGTTTGGCTGGGCGAAAGTAGGGCTGGTAGGGCCGAAAGTGGACGAAAGGCTCGATACCACAACGTTGATCCCCACGAGGGATGCTCACAGCCTCACGATCTATCGCCGGGAGCTGAGATTTGCCGGAGCCAACGGCCAACTACCGGTCCAAATATTTAGCGCGGGAAACTGTGTCGGGATGTTTACCTGGTTTCACATTCTATCGTGTTCTATCAGCCTCATCTCGAAATTGAAGCTGAAGATGTGAGGTCATACAGCCATAGAACGAATATGACACCGTGTAATCTTCAATCTTTGACAAATCTTGAGACTCACGGTTATTGAACAAGCCGGCGTTGAGGGTCGGCAAGGAACGGAGATCAGGATTGTGGCATCCTGCTTGCTGACTCCAAGACGATATGGATATACGCGGATCAAACTCCTGAATTTCGCTTCGGGGAGAATACGCGTTGAAGAGGCTGTGTTCTCTCGACAATCAACAAGCATGGCCTCGATCGATGTGATCGGTTTAAGATCTAGCCGTGGCTATCGGTTAAGTATAACCAGGTTCTAGTTGTTACGCGTCCTGCAGCAAAGCTACCTGACCTAGGACTGGGTTGCCTCAGCCGCTACTAGGATAGTCAGGAACATACTCGCCACCAGTCAAGCATTGCAACATCGGGAAAATGCCCCCGTGGGGTAAAAAGCGATAGTAGGCCATGGTTAGCAAGTGTGGACTGGTTTCCTTGAAAGCTGTCGTGGAATCTGTAACGGAATTGGGGACTTAGTTCATTGCGAAGAGGGATTGTTGATGACTTCACCAAAATATTAGGTCTGTCTCTCTGAGTCGCTTGAGGTTTAGTCTTTTACCATCATTCCCAATTGCACATGATACCTAGCATTGCTTGGAGCCAATGACCATGTTATGGTGTCTCAACAAAAATGCATTACTTTTTAATGATTGGACGGTGGGTGACATTAATTAAGCGGAAAGGAAAAGCCCTGAACAGATCAATCATATGATATGCTTGCATATTGAATGCTCACTTCGATGCAGAGAGGCTCACCGTTAGGAGGGCATACGATGATAGGGGTTAGTCATACACACTTGCACGCACGTGTCGTATCTATGACAAGCCAAGTAAGCTACTAGCCAAGAGCCGCGACTTACCGTCCAACTAAAACCGCAATGGGTTTCGCCTAAGAGAATATTCTCGGCCGTCGGCAAGCATGTACTCTGTTCTATAGTCCGGAATTCCAAATCTGAGGAATCCGGGTCTGAAAGAACGAGCGTGATGGTCGAGCCGTGTATCAATAACCCCTTTACGAGGCATCGTCCACGAACCCTACCCTAGAGTGTTTGCTCTCGCGTCTTTTGGTGGTCTCCATGCTATGGCGGGACCTCCCGTGAGGGAATTCCGAGCAGGAAGACGTATCGTATCTGAACGCTGGGGTATACTTCTCCAAAGGCTATCTTTCGACGGTCTCGGAAGAAAGAAATCGAGATCGTGGCGAGATGATAAATACAAGTCTAATTAGCTGGAGGTGGGTATATGCAAGTATGGTACAGATGGTTGGTTCGTGATCACATGATCTCAATTTCGGTCGTTACTCGGCGCCATTCACGTCCATCTCGTTGACCTTCCACGAAGCATCGACCCAGTCCTGCTTCTTTCCGAGGAAGGCAACTCGCTCTTCTTGCTTAGCGAGAGCGTCAACGACATACTTCTGAGCCGCCTCGCGAACTTGGTCCTTCGACACATCCAAAAGCTGCTCGCGCCTCTTCTGTTGCATCTCGTCTGTGACACCAGCCGTAAACCGAAGCATACCTTCCGCATTCACGGACTTAGGTGCATCGACACTTTGGAAGACTGATATCTTTGCCTCTTCGAGATCTTGTTCTGACCACTGCTTATCGACGGCCCAACGACCGGCGTTCCTCATGATCGACAGTGTATTTTGAGGATTCGGATCGCGGTACGAGTAGAACCCGAATATACCTTCAAGCCCCTTCATGTAAGCACCACCACCGTAAGCGCCACCCTTTTCACGAATCTCGTGATGGAGATGTTTATGCGTTAGGAGTTGCGCCAATATTTGGAGGGGTGCGCCTTGTGGGGATGTATATGAGGTGGTCGGGAGAGCAAGAGAGCCATAGTAGACCTGATAAGGAAGAGGGAAGAATGCCTTGATGTCGCGCGCAAATGTCTGCTTCCCGGCAGCTGGAAATGAGGGAGTCTCATTTGGTCGAGATGCCATGAACTGGGATAGCGCCGTAGAGTTGGCTTGGACACTGTCGGAGCCGCACGTCAGTGCTGTGCGGAAGCTGTTGCCCGCTAGAGCAAATCTCTGTATTTGCTTAAGCTTTTCAATTATGTCTTCGAACTGATTCGACTCGGGTCGTCCAGCAAGCGAGGTGATAAGTTTAACTTGTGACAAGCCACCCACTTGTTCGGTAAGGTACGCCTCGCGGGTTAGACTAAATTCGGCATATCTTCGAGCGTAAGCATGACCAGAAGAGGCAATGTCGTTCACAACTCCGTCAGCCGCAGCTTCAAGAAGTTGCCGTATCCGCAGGGCGGCCTCCGGGCTATCGAAGTTGGTCTCTAAGATCAGCTTGCGCAGTAGATCAAACATCTCCGGCACGTTACGATCCAAGGCCATTCCCCGTAGAAGAAATCCTTCGGAGGCTTGACGAAAATCGGTAGGGGATGCCGTCGACATATAGCTAACAGATACACCGCCGGTTTTGAGCTTGATTTGATCCTCGAGCTGCTCCATAGTCATATCCTTTGTTCCCAGTCGCATGATAGAGTCGGTAAACAACGGAATCAGCGATCGAAGCTCATCCGGTAGATTCTCGAACGTATTAATAGCCCGGAAGTAAGTTAGGCCATTGGTAGGCGCTTCATGCCACTGAATAGTAGTGCCATGGGCAGTCTCATCCCTAAGTATAGTGGGCTCTTTCTGTCGGGGGATGTCTCGAACGTGGACCGTCGGCAGACAGCTCAGATCTTGCGTGTTTGACTTGCCTTGTTCTACAAGTAGATCAAGTTCTCGCTGTTCGAGCAATTTTCTCGCTTCTCGTTCCCCGCCAGCTTTTCGAGTAGCCTCGAGAATCTTCGTGGCCAATCTCTCATCTTCCTCTTTGGCGATTTCCACGCCGTATGATTCCGAAGGAGCCATCGTAAAGGTGAGAGTGTTATCATTCAGAAAGTACTTATCCATCAGTCCCTCGAGATAGCCACCTTCAGCTAGCTTCGCTTCGAATGCGGCAACGGTATCATTCCATGCTAGGGAATCGAATGGATCGGTGCCGGAAAACCACTTCCCTTTCAAACGATGCAACACAGAAAGTCCAAAATTGGCAGTTTTGTGTTTCAAACTTAACTCGAGTTGGTGCATGTAGCCATCGATTTTGGTCCTGTCGAAACCCTTGTTGCGAATGTCACGAAGTATGTTTTGAGTCTCACTCTTGATCTTTTCCACATTCGACTGTTCGACTCCGGTCAACCCGATGGAGAAGATTCCTGTGGCGGCCGACCCATCATATCCAGAGTTTGGACTCCAGTCCGTACCTAGACCACTTTCTACAAGTCCCTTGTAAAGTGGTGACCCATATCCATCCATCAGTAATGACGAGAGCAACGCCATGGAAAAGGATTCTAACACGTCGTTGGTATCGCCAGTAACCCATGATACCGAGGTCTTGTATTGTTTGTCTGGATCGGCGAGGGGGTCCACCGGTCCAAATATCGTCACAGTACGCGGGCCGTCGCTAAGATCGATCGGTTTCTTATGCTCGATATCTGCTTGGATCTTCTCGAACGCCTTCATTTGGGCATCGACCTCTTTTAAATGATCCGCTAACGGCATGTCACCGTAAGTTATCAGTTTCGCGTTGCTCGGATGGTAATGCTCGGCGTGGAATTTGCGTAGTTGTTCGTAAGTTAAGTCGGTGATCTTCTGTGGATCGCCACCGGAGTTATTGATGGAGGGAAAGATGTGATCTTGGAAACGGATGTAAAAGAGATAGCCGGCATCCGACATCTGACCCTTCATCTCATTGTAGACGACACCCTTGAAGACAAGCTTGCTGTCCTCGGCGTTGGCTTCTCCATCCTTCTCCGCAACCCTGGGGTTCTCTGGTCCAATCCGCCAGCCTTCCTGAGTGAAATCCGTCTCCTTTAGCAACGGGTGTAAAGTCGCGTCGAGGTATACGGACATAAGGTTCTGAAAGTCTTGGGCGTTGGTCGTGGCAAAAGGATAGTATGTATGATCGGAAGCAGTAAAGGCGTTCATAAAGTTGGAGAGCGTCCGCGGCAGCATCTTGAAGAAGGGATCCCGAATAGGGTATTTTTGACTGCCACATAACGTGGTGTGCTCGAGGATGTGCGGAACCCCCGTGTCGTCGGGAGGGTTCGTCTTGAAGCCAATGGAGAAGACATTATTGCTATCTTCCCGGGCAATGTGGAGGTAATCGGCGCCAGTCTTGTCGTGTCGCAAGTGTAGTGCGGTCAATTCTAGCTCTGGGACATGTTTCGTTCTTAGTAGCGTAAAGCCATGAAGCTGCTCGCCCGGTTTCGGGTACTGAGACAGCTCCGTTACAGCTTTCCTAGCTGCACCTTTGACTGCGTTGCGTAGCATCTTCCTTGTAGACTAGGACGAAACGTCCCAGAGAGGGATGGAATTCGAAGGGCAAGAGTGAACCGGAACCCCAATAAAAATACACACAGAATGCAACCCTCGTAAAACCTAAGCGGGATGCTATATCGTAGAAGAAAAGATGTTGATTATTAGGTGGAGGTCACCTGCACTGTTACTGTATCCTATCCTAGAAAATTTCCGACAATGAATAATGCTAGATGACGCATACCCGCCGAGGACAATCCCTGCTAGGAACCTGAATGGTTTAGAAGAGACTATGGTATTACATATAATGAGGCAGAGACATAATGTTTAATTGCTTATTACATCAGACTGTTACCGACTAAGTGCATCTTCCGAACTACTTGACGTTGATTACAATAGCAGAAATGCAAGTAGATGAAGGTTGATCCACCTAAAACCGGTCCTTCGGATCCCCTAGCGTTGAATTCAATTTTTCTAGGCCATTTCATTAGCGTGTGTGGTGGTACCTAAACTCAGAAATAGCGAGCAAGTAACAGTGGTAATAGCGCACGGTTGTGATGATTTCCGCTGGAGTAAGTCGCATGTGCATATTACAAGGCGGCAGTCCGGTGTCTCGTTGTGATTAGATAATGGCACTAAAACGCCGCGCTTCATCACAACCCTCAAAAGTCTTCATTCATCATTGAATCACGCCTCCAACCATCAGTAATCAGACCAACCAACACCAGTTGCTAGTACCAGAATATCTCTCCCTGCTGACTATACTTTTGATATCCGAGCTTCTTCACTTTAGCAACCATTCCAATGTTGAGTAAACCTAAAGATCGGTACGTTCACACTGTACACACAACACCACTTTTCGCCGCTTCATAAGCCGTTTTAGAGTAGAATAGAGTCCTAATGTTAAATATCCCAGCTCGGTTACACTTTATTCTTAGCTAAATATGGCGACTACGAACCATCGCGCCACTGCGACGCCCGCTCCTCTCGCTTCCATCCCGCATACCAACGGAACTTCGACTCATGCTCATGTACATGCTCACGCACAAGACGACAGCTTACCAAACGGCCACCATGTCCCCGTACAAGAACCTCGGCCTGCCCCGACGCCGACTCCCACGGCTTCGAATGCGGCGGGCAAGAAGGGAAAGGGGAAAAAGGGAGTCGACCAAACCGAAGCCTCAAAACTCATTACGGCGAGGATCTCTCAGCTAGAGATAGATAATGCTGCTGAAAGAGAGCAAGAACAGGAAATTGGTAGGTTTATTATGTTCAATTTATACAATTTTCACCCTGTGGTTGGGGATAGAGTTCGGCTCCGACGTGTACGCCAATCCGATATTACATCGACAAGCTTTAGGGGTGCGACTATAGCATCAAGCATCGTACACGCCACAGCGCACGTTAAGCCACAATGAGCGAATCGGAACGGTCCTACCAGCAATTTGCGACTTTATAGGCCTGCAGGGACCCATCGTCTGTCGTGGGCCAGAAGACTTGGAATTTAGAGTCATATCGGTACCGAAAGTCGAGATGGCGTCTACGGTTTTCGATCTACGGCCCCTGCTTCGTCGCACAACTTTGCTACACGACATCAGATCACGGCATGCGCTGGGCGTCGTGTCTTTAGTCGAACTCCCTAACCTAGTTGGGTTCATACTCGACCTGTGGGCCATGCTAACGCCTCGTCATTTACTAGATCGTGAAGTACGAAAAGCAAACCGCGAGCTCAACCACCAAATGAATAAGATGAACGACATGGACAAGATAGAGCTCTTGACCAAGCGATCGTCGGAACTCTTTGCGAATATGAAGAGGTTAGAACGCGAAAATCTCAAAAATAAAAAGCGCGCGGATCAGTTGCAAAAGGAAAAAGATTCTAGTCGTACCGACCTAAGCAAGCAAATTAGCCTGAAGGAGAAGCTAGAAAAACTGTGTCGCGAACTGCAAAAAGAGAACAATAAACTCAAGGTACTGTTATGTTGGATCGCAAGCGTGGGGAACTTCTGAGCTGATGGAGATGGTCTGTAGAACGAACACCGCACTTTAAACGATACCCACGACCGCCTGAAATCTTCGTCTGATGAGCGCTTCAAAAAAGTGTTAGAGACATTAGAAGGCTTTCAGGAGGACAAGGACAACCCTCGGAAACAGGTGGTGTATATGAAAGCCGAAGAATTGTGCGCTGTCTCTAAACGTCTGTTCGCGAATATGTTATGTATTGACTCAGAGGCTACAGGTTCAAGGCGCGGTTCAAGTCCCTTATTGATCAATACGAGCTTCGGGAATTACATTTCCACTCGGCGATGCGAACCAAAGAGATCGAGGTGCAGTATAATATGGCTCGATTCGAACAGCAGAAGAAGACGGCGGAGACCGAGACCACCCGCGCGCGCCAGCTCAACAGCCAAGTGCTTACATTCTCCAAAACCGAAACCGAGCTGCGAAATCAGCTGAACGTTTATGTCGAGAAGTTTAAGCAGGTATGCGCCCTGTGCCCCTCAAAAGCCCGCCGTACGAAGGCATTAACAAATGAGGAGGTCGAGGACACGCTCAACAATAGTAACGACCTGTTTTTGACCTTTCGCAAGGAGATGGAGGACATGTCCAAGAAGACGAAGAAGCTCGAGAAGGAGAACGAGGCCTACAAGCGCAAAGAGGGCGCCCTGAACCAGAACATCTTCAAGATGGCCGAGGAGCGCAACAGGCATATCAAGGACCTCGAGGACATCAAGAAGAAGAATGACAAGCTCACGAGCATCATTAACCAGATGCAGCAACAGGGACGCGGCATACCCCAGGGCATGCAAGGGACGGTCGAGAGCTGTTACGCCGAAGGAGCAGAAGGAGATGAAGAGGGCGAGCTCGAGGACGGCGATGAGGAGAGCGAATACGAATACGACGACGAAGGCGATGAAGAGGTAAGCGAGGAAGGCGAGTTCGACGACGACACCGAGGAGGAGCTCATGCCCCAAGTTCCGGGAGCGTACGGGCCCGAACGCCCACCCGCCATGACCAACGGCCACCGCTAGGAAGACGATGGACCAGAGTTGTGGACGGCGGAGTTTTTTCAATCCATCCACGGCCTGTTCCGATGGTTCTGTAACTTGAGAGACTGTCTTGTCAGGCCTCCCCCTGATGACGACGCCTAGCTAATGTCTCTGGATTGACGGCATCTTTTTAAAACTAAGAAAACATTGGGTTTTCTGCTGCAGAATACACATGTCTACTACCACGGTTCGGTATCGTGTTGGTATATGTAAGAGTGGATTGGTTGTGTGCGGAGCAAGTATCGTCCTTTGCTAGTGATACAGTGTAGCAATAAATGCGAATTGATACTTCTCTCTGACGTTTAAGTGTGTTTACAGAATTAAAAGGGAACAAGTATTATATCACAGTGTCACAAAGATCCACTATTTTATTGGTCGTGCTCGGGCATTTTATTCATTAGGGTATCTATTTCTATCAACAGCTCATCTAGACGCCGATGCTGAAGCCGAAGCCGGCTGCGCACCATACCGGCCACGGATCCGCGCCGGGCCCAGCTCACGCCTCATCTCGTCGAACTGCTGTGCCCCACTCTGCCACTTGCCCTTCTTCATCTGCTTCTTGCCGTGCATCGAGTAGCCTCCGAGGAATTCATCCATGATGCCGTCAAAGTCTCCACGCATGGGTCCCGTAACACTAGACGTTGTTGATACCTGGGACATAGAAGCCCCACCATCATTGTCATCCTCGAAGTCGTCTTCGTTGTACTGCTCGTCGATCACGTCGAAGCGCGCGTCCAGAATGCCCAGTTGTTCTGTGCGGACCAATGACGAAGATGTCATTGAGTACCCGGATAAATCTGTCAACGCACCCTTACGCTTCTTGCGCCGACCGCCATTAGTAGTGGTGGTCATTAGCGAAGATTGCATATCTGATTGTGAAGGCGCCACGGGCTTTGAGGGCGCCTTGGTCTGGTCCTTCTTAAACTTCTTGAAATCTTCTAGCCAATCATCGTTCTTGACTGCTTCGCCATCCTGCTCGTTTACCACAGGGACTAAATCAGGCGCTTCAGAAGACCCTTTTTTATACTCCTTATTAGGCTTGGCAGTGTCGTCTGACTCCCAGCCCTCGTCGTCAAAGTCTGCCTCGAAGTCGATATCATCCAACTCGTGGCCATCCTTTGCTAATTCCTGGAAGATGTCGTCGTCGTCGTCCACATACGCCTCGTCCTCGAGCGCCTCCAGCACTTCGCGCAGGCGCGGGTCCATGTCCGGCTGGAATCCGCCAATAGCATCGGGTATTTCCTGTTGCGCCTGGTACGTTACGTGCTGGAGGTTCTTCGAGGGCAGGAAATCGTCGCCGAATAATTCATCGCGCTTGCGCTCGTCATCCTCGACGTCCAGCCGCTTCAGCGCATCCTCCAGGCTCTGCTTTTGCTTCCCCTTGTTTTTGTTGCTGGGCCCGTTGCTGGCCTCCACGAATACCACCTCGCCGCTGCCGTTTCCAGAGTTCAGGTCTCGCAGATGCTGCATGTAGTCGTACTCCGTGTCGTCGTAGTAGACGCCGTAGTTGGCGGCCTCGCCCTCGTTCGATCGGATCAGTTCCGCGTCGGACCCGAGCTCGGAAGCCAGGTCGTCCAGCTTCTTGACTTTGGAGGCATTGGGGAGCGCCGTCGGGTTTAGGATCATGGACGGCGCTTCGGCGTCGTGGATGAGGGGGTCATTTTGCGGACGGTGCACCAGCGTGAAGTGCTGGGCTGTCTTCTTGTTGCTGCCCGATTCATTACAATTAGCAGGTAGTTCGGTAACATTGGGATTTGGCTTTAGACAACGTACATCCACTTGCCTTTAGGCATCTTGACAGTCGTAGAAAATAGAAACCTGTGTCAGTTTTTTGTCGTTAATTCGACCTGATAGTGTACAACTTCAGGACAGAATAAGAGAATGGGTCCCTCAGTCCCGTCCTTCAGGGTTCAACTCAGAATTTCAAAAAAAATTGGTGGGGTACTTTCCTTATCTCAGGCTTATCGGACGTGGAGTGACGACAAAAAATAATTGCCCCTCCATTAATCAGCGGGAAATCTGAATAATGGGCTGGAAGCATCAATTTATGTAAACCTCAACTTTGTGTCTGCGATCAGATTTCTAGAAATACAATCCCTTAAATCTGACGAATATAGATCTTTCCGCCTAAAACCAGTCAAGATGCCGCGAGCAAAATCCAAGACCGAAGTTGGGCTGGGCAATACGCTCATGAATGATCGCTTTGGAAAGGGCAAAGGTTCCGATCGCAAGAGGGGCACAGCAGTCACCAGAATCAACCACGCAACTGGTGAAGAGGTATAGACTCCCTTTCCTTGCTACATCTATGGTCTGGTATTTCCTTGCAGTTGCTCACATTCATAATCATAGTATATCACAAACGATAAGAAGGAGGCAGCATGGGTCAAGATGCGCTCTGTCACCGAGCAAGGCGCTCTGGACGAGTTCCTTGCGACCGCCGAACTTGCCGGGACCGACTTCACGGCCGAAAAGATGAACAACGTCAAGATCATACACACCGACCAGCGAAACCCCTACCTCCTGACCGCGACAGAGGAGCGCAATGTCATAAGCAAGCACGCGAAGCACAGAGCCAAATTAACCGTGCCGAGACGGCCGAAGTGGGATTCAAACACCAGTGCCAGCGAGCTAGACCAGCTTGAAAGGGAGAGTTTCTTAAACTGGAGAAGAGGACTAGCAGAGCTCCAAGAGTACAACGACTTACTTATGACCCCATTTGAGCGCAACTTGGAAGTATGGAGACAGCTATGGCGAGTTATCGAGAGATCAGATTTGGTAGTTCAGATCGTCGACGCCCGCAACCCCCTCATGTTTCGATCCGAGGATCTAGAAGACTACGTGAAGGACGTGGACCCCGCTAAGAAGAACTTATTACTAGTTAACAAGGCAGATATGATGACGACCAGCCAGAGAAAGGCGTGGGCAACATATTTCAAGCAAAAGCGGGTGGCGTATCGTTTCTTCTCCGCCAGTCTAGCAAAGCAGTTAAATGAAGAGCGTGACTTGGAGGATGAGCCGGAAGAACCTCAAAATGGCACATCAGCAAACCCCAAAACAATGCAGAGGCCAGGCTCGGATTCGGATAGCGCTTCGGAAGACGAGAGCGACGAGGACGCAGAGGATTCGGGTGTATCCTTGAGTCATGATGTTGACGAAGATACAAGGATATTAACGGTCGAGGAGCTGGAAGAAATATTCTACGAGAATGCTTATGACCCTGATGGTATGTGGATATCAACTTCTCTGATGTCGAATTGTCATTGCTGACTGCAGTAGAACCGGATAAGAAATTACAAATTGGTCTAGTTGGGTATCCCAACGTCGGAAAGTCGTCAACGATCAATGCCCTTGTCGGCGCCAAGAAAGTCTCCGTCTCAGCGACACCCGGCAAAACCAAACACTTCCAAACCATCCACCTAAGCGAGAAGGTCATGCTATGTGATTGTCCCGGTCTCGTATTCCCCAATTTCACAACAACCAAGGCTGACCTGGTCTGCAATGGTATCTTACCGATTGATCAACTACGGGAATTCACCGGCCCCGCCACGCTTGTTGCACACAGGATTCCCCAACCGTTCCTAGAGGCAGTCTACGGTATCCACATCAAGACCCGACCGCTGGAGGAAGGTGGCACAGGCCAACCCACCGCGAGTGAGCTGCTGGCAGCATATGCCAAAGCACGAGGCTTCACCACGCAGGGAGTAGGCCAACCAGATGAGTCAAGAGCCGCCAGAGTTATCCTCAAGGACTATGTGAACGGAAAGCTCCTGTACGTCGAGCCTCCACCCGACGGGGGCGACGGCGCAGAATTCAACCGAGAACTCTACGATTCTGCACACCTGCCTTCCAAGCGCAAGGCAACCCTGATGGCCGCCATGGAGGCAATGGACGTGGGCGACGAGGAGTCGACGGTTGACACTGAGATCCTGGCCCTGCCGACCGGCGCCAAGTCACAGAAGCTTGACACGGCATTCTTCGCGCGAGAGCCGAAGAACGCGGGACACCTAAGAATGCCCTTCAGCCATAAGTACACGGAGCAAGGCAAGGTGAAACCCGATACCCAGGACCGACCGCTTAGTGGGCGGAAGGCCAGGGCCATGATCGCGATGGAGAACGGCCTCGATCCTAAGGATGTCCAGCTCGGGTCGAGTAAGAAGCACTTCAAGGGCAACCAGAAGGGCAAGAGGAGACTCGACAACAAGTTTTTGGACGAATAAGCGGGTTATAGCATAGCTGGTACGTATGTTGATAAAAGGGGTTTATGAGGGCATTAGGGCACGGTTTCAATCATGCTAGCTGTTGTCAGGACTCTATGATTAGACGAGGGTCTATGAGAATAAGCGGGAATCAGATTTCTATTCCCAAAACTCACGAGTTACTTGATGAAATGACACCATTAGTTCTGCCATCCTTTGAGGTCTATCGCATCGCACGTAGTAACATATACGCGACCAAGTCGCCCTAAGCCAATTTTTAGCTACTCGCATGCTCTATCTCCGTTGCTTCATGTAACCCAGGCGCAAGCACTGCACTTAGATAACGAATTGAAACGCTTTCCCACGCAACTCAGGCAGTCGCCCTATTCTAAGAGAATACCTACTCTTAGAAGGTTTTTAGACAACACTGCATTAGACGTCATCATGCATATGCGAGCAGCGCAAACCCAAGAAACCAATGAATGTTCTCCAGAGATCCCGAAAGGGATATCGAAGGATCGGAGTCCAGCTGGATGCAGGGTCTATTTGAAAACAAGGGTTTACTCCCGCGATAGCCTCCAGTACTTGCGGTTTGGCAATCAGTGCCGCCTTTCCCCATGTCAATGAATCACCCCATATGCAACCTACCCTGTCTCAGCTGCTTAACAATGACGATGCTATCACATAGCTATATGTTCGACTGAGACCAAATTTCGTTCATGAAGTGGGTAGGTAGGCTGTAATTGCTTTTTCACGTTATTCCAACTCTTCCGTTACGGACCAGCAAGTTTACGGTATGCGGGGGACAATTATCGTATCTAGTGACTGTTACTTCTACAGTCTTTGACAAGAACAGGTCACTCAACGGGAAACCTTGGGAGCATGGGGTGTTAGAATAGATATTAATCGGCCATGCGTGATGTTAGCATTCTAGGACACTGCTACGCATGCTCAAAGACCAAGTCGATGTAGATTCATTCATGATAGATATGTTCTAAAGTCGAAACAAACATAATTCCCATCAAGCACCATTCCAATTGCATCTATATATGTCATACAACTTTAATGCCTAAGGAAACCTCGTTAGCGATTCACATAATATTTGCGATGGAGTTCTACTCCATAGGCGGCAGCTACGACGCTACCAAGGCCAGCTTTAAGTCAATATCACGTTGAACATACCTACCTACCCAGGCACACCTCTCGGGTCTAAACTTGCTTATCTGGTCCCCTATGGCGTGTGGAGCCTGAGACATTCTGCCAGTCTTAAAAACGCGAATTCTACCCATCTATTCGTTCATCATGCGTTTCTAGGATAAACATAGGTACCTAGTCAGGCTGCTACCTTAACATATGTTGATGAAGCTGTGTTTAACAGGAGCCTCTCAACCGTCCAACCGTCATCCTGTCTCAGTTTCATACCCTTGATAGGCCGTTGCGAAAACGGTGGAATAGGGGGTGGATAGTTGCTCTCCGTTGAAATTCATGTAAGTGGTTGGAAGGTAGCATGAAGCTTGCATTTTTGCCCCAGTAATTGTCGTTGCTGGACATGGTATCTACCAATCTTTCCTGTACCCGGCCTACTTGGATACCTTGTTGCATGCTTGGTAATGAGGGATGTGTATTCTGAATCTGACACCTTTCTTGCCGGCGTATCCTGAGGGCAACATTAGAAAACTTGAAGAGGTGTGAAATGTCCAGGTTATAAGATGGTAATGTTTGATATTACTTTAAGCTTCTATATGATCGTCCTCGCTTAATTCGTGCGGCAGTAGACTCCGCGCCGTGCGGCTCGAAAGCGGTCGCGGAATATTGCCCGGGACGGGCTGGACGGCTGATGAGCGCCTAGATCGGAGCTGTACGATGATCGGCATTTATTCCCTGCACCAGACGGCTTCCTCCTTTAGGGAATTAGAGCGAGCCGACAATATGTACCTTCCTAAGACACTTCAAATTTTCAAACTTGACATGTGAGAAGTGATAGGTTTCTCTTAGTCGACTCCGACGTCTTCTCTTTTCCCTGTTTCCTCAACTCAGCCGCCCTACCGCCGCGTAATAGACCCTCTCTCTACCCCCACGCGGTAAGATATCACCAACCTCAACCCACAAAAGATGTAGATACAGTCACGCTCCACATTTGATCTGTAGGCTGTCTCAGAATCGTACGTCTAGCGATTTGTATTGCTCACCGCATATTCTGCTCGGCTGTTTATATCCGGGATAATGCAGTTCATAAAAATAGTAAAGGCAATCTAGTTTCCGGGAATAAAAGTATAACGACGGTATAAGCATTCATTATTATCAAGGTGGGCTGGTGGGTAACCTCTACGCGACGAGAGGCGCGTGACAGATTGCCTACTCAGGGGGAAATCTCACGATACTTTGAAACACGGGGTTTTCCTTCCCACGTGAAAGCTCCACGGAGATTGGAATCTAATGTAAGTCACGATGTCGAATCTGAACCGTCTCTGCTAACCAGAGGGCTCATGCACACCATTTAGCAGTCGGAATCTCTGGCCCCAAACTCTATGCGCACCTGGGACTGTTCATCTGCAAACATCGAACCGTCTGGACCGTGTGTCTCATAAGCAAAACCCACTTATAAGGAAATCACATGAGCGAGGAGACTTCGTCTGCTGGACATTGCTTTCGAGGCAACTTTGAATTGGCGAGATGTGTGTGGGTTAGGTTTCATGAAGCCGCAATACAGTTCAGCCGCCCTCCGCCCTTGCAGTTGAAGGTTAGCCCTAAGTCCGACACACCTTCTTCTGGCTGTTCTGGGACCTTCGCGGTCGATGTCATAATTGAATGACGGCGAAGTTCTGGGGCGAGCGCCGGTCTTGGCCCGCCCACCACGCAGCGGCATCCTGCGACGAGAAGGTTTAGCGGTCCCGAGATGAGAATGCATGAATTTATGGGAAGTCATTTAGAGAAAGGGGTATATAGCAAGTATAGCTCAGTGATCCTAGTAATTGAATCAAGTAACTTCGTACATCAATCTATGAAGACTTCAGCAATTATCATACGGTTTGAATTTTACTAGAAGGGAAAAAAGAAAACTCGTCCAGAAATGGCGATCGAAACCACCATTTCCACGCCTCTCCCAGCCGGCATCCAACCACAGAGCGTAATCGTACTCCTGCACGACCACGAAGCATACATCCGGACGACCTGTCCGCAGCTCATTTCCTACCGCCGGCTCTCCGGGCCCTCCATCAGCGTCCGCGCGCCCGTCGGAGAACCCTGCGCATTCGAGGTCACGGACAAGCGGCCGACGGGGCAGACGACGTACAAACTCACAGTTACGAACCAAGCTGAGGGAGTCGACTCGCTAGTCGAAGGCAAGGCACCGACCGGAACCATGGCCATCAAGACGCGATGGAGAGTCAAGAGCGACGGCAATGTGGGGAACGTGCTGGAAGAGGAGATCGAGATTGACAGCAACATGATCACAAAGAAGATGATTAAAGGAACGATTGAAAAGGGACATCCTGAGTACCACCGAAGTTTCATGGCCCAAGCTACGAAAGGGAAGGAATTGGCTTCGTAGGGAATATATCTCAAAATGCACACGCGCGCGGGGAATTTGGTGGTGGCATCTGGAACAAAGTGGTGTGGGCTTCTCGGCGTTGTCATGAATTAGCACGGGGTTGCTATAGATACTTGTTTGGGAATAGACTCATGGGAATGATCAATTTTATGTTAGAACATTGGCATGTGCCTTAGATAGATCTATAAGTACCGAAGTCTATCCAAACGTCGACATAAACATCGTTATCATTCAATCCAAAATCTACTGACTTATGATCCTTTTCTTTTTTTTTCTCTTTTAAACGCCGACACTTCAAAATCATTTCATATGCTCCTCTAAATGGTAGCAATATTTTGGATATCAAGACCTTCGAAACCAATCGGCTGCTCTCCCCGCACTGCCGCTTCTATTTTGGGCGTGAGGGGAGGCGACCACGGTACCGACTCGACAGAAAGGCAACGTCAACTCGTGTCTGTCGGACCGTACATAGATTGGGGTAGCAGTAGCCCAACCGCACTGCTTCCCCTCCCTAACCATCATTCCATCTATCTTCTCTACGCGCCAACCTCCTCGGGCCAGAGGTCGTAGCCGAAAGTATCCCTCATGTTGACGAAGCGGGTGTGGCGGCCCCTGGCGACGTCCTCGACGGCCTGGAAGTCGGCGTCGGAGATGTAGGGCACCTGGAAGTTGCTCTCGATGCGCGACGGCGTCGAGCTCTTGGGCAGCACGACGTAGCCGCGGCGGATGCCCCAGGCCAGCAGCACCTGCGCGAGCGTGTTGCCGCTGCGGTCGGCAACCTCGTTCAGCGTCTTGTTGGTGCGCACCTTCTCGCCCGTGTTGGGCACTTGGTCCTGCGAGCCCAGCGGCGAGTAGGCCTCGGGCAGGATGCCCTCTTTCTGGCAGAACTCGACCAGCTCTGAGTTGGGCAGAAACGGGTGCACCTCGATCTGGTTGACGGCCGGCTGAACCTTGGCGAACGCCTGCAGCTTCTTCAGGCCGGCGATGGTCCAGTTAGAAACTCCAATGGCGCGAGTCTTCTTGCTCTCGTACAGCTCCTCCATGGCGCGCCATGTCGGCTCTGGGTTCTCGGTGAGCTCCTTCTTAATGACGTACTTGCCATCGGCTCCGATCTTGGGCATGCGCTTGTCGTCGCTCTCGGCGGCGATGGGCCAGTGTACGAGGAACAGGTCGACATAGTCAAGGCCGAAGTTCTCGAGGGAGTTTTGGAGAGACCATTTGACCTCATCGGGCTCGTGCAGGTGCTGCCATACCTTGGTGCAGATGAAGAGATCCTCACGCTTCACGGATGAGTTTTTGGCGAGAAAATCGCGGACGGCCTGCCCGACTTCGGCCTCGTTGTGGTAGAACCATGCGCAGTCCAGGTGTCGGTAACCGACCTCCAGAGCGCATGTTACCGCTTTGTACGTCTCACCCTTTGCGCCCTCGTTGGCGAAGGTACCGAAGCCCAAGGCCGGGATCTTGACGCCGTTGTTCAAAGTGAACGTGTGCTGGTTTAATGGAGACGACATGGTGACTGATATTAGGGGAGAATCTGGCAAAACGATCGTGTCTATTGTCTTTGTTGCGCCGGGCAAGAAATTGCGACTGGTGATAGAATTGTTGGATTTCCAATTTCCAAATTCCTAATCTTCTCGGTAGATGCCTGACAGACAAAAACTTAGTAAGTCGCTAGGCCTTTAAGAGACACGATAACTGCACCACTGCACTATTGCATCATCCCGTGTCCCTCAACAGAAACGTTACTCCTAAGTCAGCAAACTGGAAAAGTTTTCCGACCTGTCAAGGCCCGTCGGTTTCACTTCCAGCCTGGATCACCTTGGATAATCCTTCTCGTCTCCAGTTGTTTGCAGCAGGCCTGCGACTTTTGCAGCAACAGTTGGCAGCCGAAGACCCCCATTTTTACCCTATCGCCCACCCCTTACGTTGGCGTCGATATCCATCATGACATGTGAAGTGGATACGAGCGATAAAAACTCTGGGTTTGCTGCAGTACGTACGGTACTTACTCCTGCTAGTTCCCAAAGTCCTTTTTCACTTGGATCGGCTTTATCGGTGAGTTTTGCAGTAATGTGCCTGCGGTAGCATAGGCGAGGTAGGGAATGGTAGGGAATGGTAGGGTACTGCATGGTATCTGGGATAGGCTCGGGTAGGGAAGATCCCAACGAGACATGCAGGGCGGTCAGGGTCTGCCCTATGGGAAATTTATCTGGCGTTTGTGGCGTCACCTATCAAAATGGCTACCTGCAGCATATAGTGGAGGCGCGAAAAAGCTTGAGATCTCTACATAGTACAATCCTGTAGGGGGTGCAAGTGGCCTGATCCAAGAATGGTAAAGATGAGGCAGAGCTGGCAGTAAAAACAGAGTCCCTTTAAGTGGTATTGGACGCTGCTTGGAGCCCTAACTGTGGTGCTACTGGTGTGCTACTGCTGTACTACAGCACCACTACGGCAGTCTTCGGTACACTACAGCACACTACATCACGCTAGAAAAACCTTGCAGCTGATTGCCCCCACATTCCGAGTCAAGAGAGCGGATCTGTAGCGGGTATAAAGCGGAGCGCGGCGGACCCGGAATGATGTCAGTTTCTGCAATACTCCCAGACTCCTTGGACACTTCTGTGTGACAGCGGGTACCGTGGGTGGGCCGGTGGGAACGCGTGGGACCGGAATCCAGTTCGGGCGGTTCTGCGGCTCCTTCTCGGACGGAACTGCCACTATGGCCACTCTGCCACCGTACGGTAGCCTTAGGAGCTTGGCAGCCTTGATTAGAGGCACTTGGAGGGACTTGGAGGGTAAGGAGAGCTAAATATGGAGACGAAAGCTGCACGTTGTTGGCTCCGTGGGCAACGTGTTTGCTGGACATGCACTATGCAGCATGACGACCGGCCTGATAACCCTGATCAGACTTTTTGATAACCACCAAACACCCGGGACAACTAGCGTCTATAGGTCCAAAACGTCTTCGCTAGTCCAAGCGACCGTTTCATTAACCCGTACGCTATGCAAGGGACCGGAGCCCGTTCAGGACAGGCCTCCATCGTGGCAACGAATAGAGTTGAGATACTCACATACTGAAACTTCTATCCTTTGACCCTCTCGCCTCTGCCGGTTATGTACTGGTCAACCGAGGGTAAGATACGTAGACACACACTGTCGATCTGCTCAGATACAGTGTTTCGGTAGTCGCCGAAGCTACAAGCTAGGTACGGTGTGATAATACGGTAGACGCAAACAAATTATCTGAGATAGCAGAGGAGCCGAGTAGATATAACGAGGCTCCTCCCCGTCGTTGAAGACAGCTTTCTTCAGATTCTCCAAGATACCAAGATACCCTAACACTCTCCTCTCCTTTCTGTACCTGAGTAATTGTTTCTGAAGCATTCAACCAGAGTCCCTGACTAAAATCGCCCTAACCCCTAACATTATTCAAGATGCCTATGTTCGAAGACCAAGACATTCTCTCAGCCTCTGAGCAGGCTGATGTCCAGGCGAAGAAGGGCACTTCGGCATCCCACTCCAACGGAACGGATCATGTCCAGCTACCCATTCCCGGCGACGATGGCGAGGGACCTATTGAAGTTCCTGCCTCGAAATCCTCCATCTCTGAAGCGTCCAAGTACATGCACAACTTGAGCGTCTCTCCCTCCATGAAAGAGAGAAGAAGCTCTCGCAACTCCTTCGGCACATCTCTTCCCATCCCCAGATCCAAGAGACAATCCCGACTCTCGTCGGTTCACTACCCCGCCGAAGATGGCCGCCCGACCCGCCCGGGCATGCCGCCCATCCAGCCCACTCGTGCTATCCTGGCTTCTCAAGTCCAGAGCATCGAGGTCGACAAAGTAAAGAAGGCCAAGAACATGGCCTTCGCTTTCGACATCGACGGTGTCCTCGTCCACGGTGACCGACTTATCCCCGAAGGTCAGCGTGCCCTCGAGATCCTGAACGGAGACAACGAGCTTGGAATCAAGATCCCTCACATCTTCCTGACCAACGGATCCGGCAAGCCTGAGAAGGCGCGTTGCGAGCAGCTTGCCAAGATTCTCCACAACCCCGTCAACACGGAGCAGTTCATCCAATCACACACCCCCATGAGCGCTCTTGCTGAGTACTACAACACCGTCCTCGTCGTCGGTGGTGAGGGCTACAAGTGCCGTGAAGTCGCCGAGCAGTACGGCTTCAAGGACATTGTCGTTCCTAACGACATTGTCGCGTCGGACGCCTCTATTGCCCCTTACCGGGTCTTCACCCCAGAGGAGCGTGCCTCATCTCGGCCACGAGACTTCACTAAGGTCAAGATCGAAGCTATCATGGTCTTCTCGGACTCGCGTGACTACGCCACGGACATGCAGATCATCATGGACCTGCTGCGCTCTGAGAACGGCCAGCTAGGCACCATGGCTAAGGACCCCGTCTCCCAGCGCATCCCTATCTACTTCTCCCAGGGCGATCTGCTGTGCCCCACTGAGCACTGGACGCCGCGCATGTCGCAGGGCGCCTTCCGCATCGGTCTTGAGGCCATGTACAAGGCGCTGACCGGCGCCGACCTGGAGCGTGTCGTCTACGGCAAGCCCGAGACTGCTACCTACAAGTACGCTGACGAGGTGCTTACGTCGTGGATGGATCAGCTCCACGGTGAGGAGAAGCTGCCCGAGAACATCTACATGATCGGTGACAACCCGGCCTCCGACATCATCGGCGGTAACATGTACGGCTGGAACACGTGCCTTGTCCGCACCGGTGTCTTCCAGGGCGGTGACAATGACGAGAACAACCCCGCCAACTTCGGCGTGTTCCCCAACGTCCTGGAGGCCGTCCAGACGGCGCTAAAGAAGGAGCTGGGAGAGGACTTCAAGACGCACTTCGACGAGACCATCAACCCTGTCCTCCACGGAGACAAGGCCGATGCCGCCGCCATCATATAATCAATCAATTTTTGATTACTGGCAATGCCATTTTGCTTTCTTGGCTAGGAAAGGGCGTTTCTATGGGAATTATTTCACGGATTGGGGATTATGGGACATTTCGGCTTTACGACAAAACTGCACCGGAACTTCCACCGGCAGCAACTAACGCTAGCATGATTAAATCTTTTAGAGATTGGGAAAGACTGACAAAACCATCTGGATATTTAGACGATTTCTCTCTTGTTTACAATTCATCCACCCTCGTGTGGTCTTCTATGTTAAAAGAGCAATTGACCGTGATTGTCCTTGCTAAACTCTCGTCACTTTTACCACTTTGTGACGGTCGGGCCTAGAATCACCTAATCGTATAGCGTATCAGCTAACCTAAGCCGCCTGGTAAATTTCCGTCTTAAGCGCCATAAGGATCGTGTTTTACATGTTCCAACCGCTAATTTAGGCACCGATCGATATCGTCTCCACCTGTCCGGCAAATCGTAAAACTTGAGTTATGTAAACTGACAGAATGGACTAGACAGTATTCAATCAAACCGTTATGAAAGTCTTCACCACCATAACACGAGGCATGGAGCCGTCAAAGTTGCGCATTAGTGTACCGAGCTGAAGATTGTCTGGGTCTAGGTCTGAGGAATTAGACCTCGATGAGGTCATAGGTAGTTTCTCTCTCACCTAATAAACCCGTCAACATCCACCCTGTCACTCTAGTATCCCGTAACATAATCGTTCAACCCATTTTTATTTCGCAATCGTGTCCACCTGTGCGTGCGTATCAATAATGCAGTTAGCCTTTTACTAATGGAGCCCGCGAAGTTCTCGAACGATGTGTACGTAGACGGCTACGTACCTATGTAAGAGGTAGGTACTTCACTTACCCTTGCATGCCCGGGCGGCCAGGTACCTAAGATAGGGTGAATGATGTACGAGGTTAGTTGATAAGGAATCAGGGAATAAAAGCATTTCGAGAACGTTCCTGACTTCGGCTTACCAGAAATGTCAACTTGGCGATCCGATCGATTTTGCGGCTCTCGAGAATTGGAGTAGTTGGAGTTGTCTTTGCCTCAGTCGGACCAGGGGCCGGTAGTCCTTGCCAGCGATCCTCAGAACCGCTGGAAAAGAAAAAGGGGTCCAGGGGTCTCAGGGTTCTGGGACCATAAAATAGGCGTTGAAATGTGACACCGGGCGCTAAACCGAAAATAGCATCTCATTTAACGAAGGCCACGGAAAATCTTACGAGAGCCTCGCAATCGCGACCCTTTTTTTTTTACTTCTCCGCTTCACCACAATGTTTTCGTCAACCACGCCGTCCAAACTTCTGTCGCTGGTGGGTTTGAGGCCGGCCGTGTAGAACGGAGCCCGGATAACCGCCGGCAGAGGCGCGTCACTCATTTCACCATTGCATCATCGTCGTTCTTTTTTTTGGAGCCTAGTCCACTAGGTCTCTAGCCACTCATTATATAATCATGCGCTCCATTTCTACATCTTTACTGCTGCTGTGGGCCACATCCCGCGTCCATGGCGACAGTGGCGCCGTGTGGGTGACGCCTCACGACAGCTACTCCTCGTCGATCGGCGTGCTCGGATGCAAGGTCGAGACCAATCGCATCGCGTACTGGCCGGGCGCGGTCGACTGCGACAAAATCTGCGTGTCTCTGAGCTACGCGGGGCGCACCGTCAACCTGCTGCGCGTGGACCAGTCGCAAGGCGCGCACGACGTCAGCTACGACGCGTGGAACTATCTCTACACAGGCCGCTCGGCGACCGAGCTGCCGACGGCCGGCGGCGCCGTCGCCATGCAGTTCGCGGACGAAGACGCCTCGGCGTGCGCGGGCCTCATCCACACCGACGGCGCGAAGCTGCCCCTCAGCGCCGCCAACAGCATGAATTTTCTTGCCAGCTGTCTGGCGCGGCCCGACAGCTGGGTCGCGAAGAACTACGTCCTCTATAATATCCTCGACTCGACCTGCGCCTGGGGCCACGACGAGATTTGCACGCTCAACGACTGGCCCGCCGCTAACCAGGCTACCTGTCCGAGCGCGCTGGGGGATCCCGCCGCGCTGACGTCCGCTCCCGTCTACAATATCAAATATCCTTCCGGTCAGACTGTTGTGGCGTCCACGGGAGAAGTTGTCGACGCCCAGAATAATGGTGTCGGGAGTGTAAGGAAGTCCGTTAATATGTTTTATTTGGGTTTGATGGCAGCAACCTCAAGTTGGCTAGCTTGTGAAGTCGCACGATTATCATGGTGATCATATGACCTTGCTGCTGCTTATCATCGCTATGTCAACCGTAGCATGAAAACTGACACGTAAGGTTGTTCAGTGAGTGATATGAGGATGGCGTCATGATCAGAACTTCGTCGAGCACTGGGCCGACGTGATCTGGTTTTTTGCACTTAGCATGATTACGAAAGATACCCTGTTGATTAAAGAATAGCCATCTAGCCTAGCGATATACTATCAATACATTCCGAATCAATGATAGTAAGGGAAATTTGAAGAGGCCGCGGACCATCTGGATAAGGGATTGCCAGACAATTCCAGAGCCTGCTGATGGTTGATATGATGTGGATTTGTATGATTGGAGGAGACCGCATGAGGCGTGCCATTATTACTCAAATTTCGGTGACAAAACCTGGATGACAAAAATTGAGAGACAAACCCCCAGCCCTGTGTGGTACAGCATATTATGACAAAACCAGATCCAATCGACCTACCACGGCTTCTTTGGAAGGATGGATGCGCAGCAATAAGCAGTGTTGCCTAGGCACGCTAACTATGCCACAATGCCACACTCATTCTATCTACACTTTTAATCAGCAGCAGGCTCGTGGCCTGCTCGTCCGGTTTTGTCAGCCATATTATTGCAGTTGCGTATATAGAAGATAGATTCCGACAGAGATAACTAGGGGTTCCGCGGATTATTATCTACCTACTCTCTCCTTCCTACTAATATTGATCGAAGAAGCGTTGTTTCACTCCCGTCCAACACTTCAGTGTAAGATCGTCATAGTAATGTCTTTCTCCATCAACAGCCATGACGAGTAAGACGCGGAAGATCCCCCAGGAAAGCTGGGACCGTCACAAGGAGACTATCCTCGGCCTTTTCCTGACTTCTGATCTTTCTGTTGATCAATTGGTTCAGATTATGAACACCGACCACGGATTTAGTGCTACGTAAGACTCCTTTCCATCTAGTTAATCCACCCAACCTAATCATATTCTTCTAGTCTATCGCAATTTGAGGCTCAGTTACGAGCTTGGAATGCTCGGAAAAAGCTTAAGAGACACGAATGGGATATAATCTTGCAAAAACTTGATAACCTATCAGCTCAAGGCATTCAGGCTAGAGTAGTGATTTCTGGTCACCCTGTATCAGTGGATAGAGTTCACCGAGCCAGACGCCATTGCAAGAGCAGTTCTCACCTAAGGAAACGACCTCGGATTGAAATTGACCCACACCTGACGGCAAACAACATCGATGGAAGTGTTACGGTCGAAGTCCAGGAACCGGACGGGAATTGGACTCAGCACACTGATGTGGCTGGCGAAGATGCCGCCCCTGATAAACAGCAGACCGATGGTGACGGCGCACACTGGCTCGCCACACACGAGGGCATTGATGGGAATGAAGATGCGCGAGACTTGCTAGGATGTAATGGCAACACAAACAACTCACGTCTGCGGATTACTGGGCCCTCGACTTCTTCAACCATGTCTCTTGGGCTACCTTCATTCCAAACAACGAGCGTCATCTCTGAAAATCAGCGCTCAGATTACGACGAGGAACACAGTGTACGGAGTATGGATTTTCGAAGCCAACCCTTACAATCCCAAGGACTCCAGGAAGACACCTCATTCACAGCCTTAGAACTAGGCAATTTCTCACCGCAGTCAGACGGCTTAGCCCCGTTTTCTTGGGGAAAATTCTATCTCGGGGGCTTACCGTTTGAGCAGTTTGAAGGCGAATTGTCGTCAAGGGGCCTTGAGCTAATAGTCCGCCCGTCTATGATTCAGAACTTACGACTACTATTTGAGTCTCCAAAGCTGGTTCCAATATTCCTTAGTAATGTCGCTGCTGCAATGGCAAGCTCTAACGGGAAACCCGTCAATGCAAATATGTACGGCGCTGGCCTTACCTTGCAAACTTTGGACACAATTCTTCCAGTATCGCAAGAACGCTATGGAAATGATAGCATAACCCGGCCTTCACAAGACATTCTCGACGTAGAATTATGTCGAATACTTCTTTTCTCGACTGCCAATGGATTTATGGGAACGGACGGCGTACCGATCGAAACCATCCTCACTTTCCTCAACCAAAATAGCAACATCACTACACTACTATGGAGCGTATTCCAAGACAGGCCAAGCCACGTTGCAAAGGGCCTTGCTGAAAACCTATTTCGGGCAACAATAGAAACCGGAGATCATGGGACAATTAAACTCCTCCTTAAGACTGGCTTAATAGATGTCGACAAAACACCCTGTTTTATCAAAAAAGAAAGATATACTCCACTAGAACGAGTTGCTGAACTTCACAAGTTAGAGGCGGTTCGAGAATTGCTTTCATTCAAACCTAACGTGAACTTAACTTTTTTAAGTTACTACATAGAAGAAGAGGAAGACAAATACAAAACCAATTACCAAGGTACTTACAGCCAATATGACCGCAGAGGGGCCCTAGGGTGTTTAATAAAGGGACTTTGCCCTGACGAAATCACCACGCGCAACCACAGTGCCTTCTCCCCAGAATACATGGATATTGTGGATTATTTGATACGGGAGGGCGCGGAAGTACGCGTGTGGTTTATTCGGACGGCACTAATGAACTTTGCGCGAATGGACCTTGCGAAGAAGCTTCTACAAAATTTTGAACCAACGAATCACGCCGTGGCTATATCTACAAATGTGCTGCATATTATAGCAGAAAATTTTGTCGACCAAGAAGCCGAAAAATTTATCACGAAGATCTTGGCAGACTGCGAACGTACAGGGTGCAGACAATGCCTAAACCGGTACGCAGAGCGGGTGAATTGGGCGATCGTTATTGGTGCCAAACGAGGCCACTTCCAGCTTGTCCGCGCCTGTTTTAAACATGCGAAGTGTCCAGCCCAGATTCTTGCTGCTTCAATAACAAGCGGCAATGAACAACTTGTCAAGTTCGTTCTTGACCAAAATCCTGACATGCATGCTCCTGCTACAGATATTTCGTATCCGCCATGGCCCAGTATCAGTGGCAGAGCGTTCACGACACCATTAGCTACAGCAATAAGTGCTGAAGACTGGGCTCTTGTGAAAGAACTTGAGGCTAAAGGGGCTCTTGAGAACCTTGACACAGGTCATCGGCTTCCTTCTGTACTTTCAGCCATAGCCAGTGTGGGAGACGTCGAGTACATGAAGAAGCTATTGGTACTCTATCCTCAGATAGATGGAGCGGATATGGAAGATGCATTGCTCAGCACTGCCACAAATCAAAAAGAAGATGTCTTTGAACTCTTACTTGATGCAGGAGCCCAGCCGACGATCAGGAAGTGTAATCGTAACCTGGATTACGAACTGCATATATTAGCCTCAGTCTACAAGTGGGGCAACAAATCCATTTACTCACAACTGATGTCAAATCACTACCTGAATTTCGAGAGTACTCTTGGCCGTGTGCTCAGTGTAGAAAAAAACTATTATATGGAGAACATAGACTTATTCGACTTTGTTTCACAGCCTGGGATATTTGGAAGCAACGCCTTGGCACACTTCGCTACGGCTGCTATCAGGAAAGATGACAGAAAACTACTTCATCACTGTCTCGAGTTGGGCGTGGATATTTCCACAGAACTGCTTCGTTCGGCTGCCGAAGGGGACCTATATAACTTGCGGGTATTATTTGGACATCTGCAGTTGAATAAGACTTGCATTCCGTGTTTTGGAACCTCGGCTCTTGCAGAAGCAATTTGGAAAACCCCTAATAATATTGAGGCTCTGGAGTTATTCATTGCTTGCAAAGCCGTCGATTTCAAGTCAACAGTTTCGCTTAGTTCGAACTTCGATTCGGGCTTAAAATACTCCCCCCTTGGAATGGCTCTCGAAAAGGACGCAGAGAGCTGTCGTTTAGACTTTCCGCTGACCACGCGACTCCTCAATGCAGGATGCGATGTTAATAGCATTGCGAAGGTTGATTCTGACAAGTTGTCGCGGCGTTGGAATTATACACCGCTCTTACTAGCAATTAATGCAAGGAGTAGGGGCTTGGTGCAGTTCCTTATAGAATACGGTGCTAATGTCAACAAAAAAGCCGTCGGGGGTATAAGAAGAACCCCTATTCAAGCTGCTGCAGAATATGGTAGCCTTGACATAGTCCAGCTACTTCTCCAGAACGGAGCCGACGTTGACAGCAGCCCAGCACAGTTTGATGGTAGGACAGCGCTGCAGTGTGCAGCAAGGAGTGGAAACTGTAATATTGCTGCACTGCTGCTAGACCACGGCGCGGACATATTGGCTCCTCCAGCCCCGTTTGGTGGACAATGGCCCATCGAAGCGGCAGCTGAGTACGGTCGAATTGACATGATTCAGTACGTATGGAATGCCTACTATGGTCAAGTTCCTATTGAGCAGCGTTGTAAAGCAATGGAGCTCGCCAAGGAGAATGGGTATGGCGCTTGCGCTGATTTGATACGGGAGCTTGCCGCCACGGACGAAATCATGTTTATTCTCAAGGAGTCTAAATAAGGCTGGTTTTTTACTGGGTTTTCACATATAACGCTTCTCTGATTATCTAGAAACTTTCTTGGAAGTCTTCTCTTCAAGCTGCTTACAACTCTCCTTGAGTTTCTGTTTCCAGGTTTTGAAATCTGCACTTTTCTCTTAGGTTAATGAGTAACATGAAGCGGTGTTCATTCCTTTATGTCGTCATAATCCGTCCATTTGCTCTTTCACTTTCTTATTACTTCAATTTTTCCTACTTCATATATTTCATCTCACCAGAGGTAACAAATCTTGAGTACTGCTTGCCGCTTGTAGACGGAGCGTGACATGTATGAAGCTTACTATGTATATATAGATATGAACCTAGCTATAGATAATCACCATTCATGACCCTGACAACCCAGTGATAATATAATGGGTTAGTTGTGAGAAGACAAGATACCGACTGCGCCTTGCTATCCATTCCAGGTACTTGTTTCAAGAAACCGCACTAGTAACCTCCCTTTTATATCCATACGTCCCTTGTTCCGTGATCTAGAAACCTATGATCTTCTAACAATACCTATTCTTCCCTCAAGCCTCGACGGGCAGGTTTAACCTAAATCTCCAAATACTGCATGAGAAACTTCGCAGAGTCCACAATGCTCGTCTCGTAGGGGATCCAATCCTGCCCGGTTGCTTGTACGGCCTTTTCCCCATCGAATGCGATCGCGCCACTCGTCGACGGGTAGCCGGATTCGTACCCCTGACCAGGACTTCCCTGTGCAACACTGAGCGAAGGCATGTGCTTGTTTAGAATATCGGCCGTAGCTTGGGCTCCTCCCGTCGCGGATGCGCAAAGAAATCGCTCTCCGTCTGCTGTCTTGGGGTTGGTGGCCGACCAGAGGACGACACGAGCCACATCCCTAACATCAATGGAAGACTCGTATAGTAACATCGGTCCTGGGACATCTTCCTTCTGTAATAGCTTCCAGACGTTGCTGAGAGAGTATGGAATTTGCTCCTTTGTTTTCCAGGGCACGAGCGGTGGTCCAATGAAATAACTGTGAATATCAATGGGTGTAAGCCAGTATGTCTCTGAGCTATAACTTTGCTTGGAAAGGAACAATAATTTATAATGTATAGAACTTACGTAGCCTGAATGGATGACATGCTGAAGGCAGGCTTTCGCTCGTCGCGGAATTTCCAGAACGCTCTTTCGGCGACAGTCTTGCTCGCACAGTAGGCATGCAAGCCACCAGCGTCACGGCCCAGTTTCGTTACAGCGGGTTCGGAGGTTGTGTTCCAATTCTTTTCTGAGTAAACACCGGGCTCCGGGGGCACATCGAATAGTGCGGCGGCTGAAGACATGTACACGACGCTCTGTAGTTGGGCGCCGGCCTTCAGTGCCGAGTCCAGGACCCCGGTCGTGCTGCTGACGGACATTCGGACAACTTCGGACGGCTCCAGTGTCCATGTCTCACTTACAGGCGCTGCGAGATGGACGATAGCGGTGCACCCTAGATTAAGTCCTACTGTTAGTCTAAGTGTCGCGAATTGACTCCGACCACGACCGTGTAAGATTCTTACCAATTACGGCTTCATCGAAGGCGCCGGGCGCGGTCATGTCGGGGACATGTACGACCTCAGCTCCGCCGTAGCCCAATCCAAGTAGCGCTTTTTGAACCTCGGCTCCGGCGGCCAGATTACGTACTGTGCCGCGCACGCTGTACCCGGCCTTCAGCGCGGCTTCCGCGAGTCGGCCGGCGAGGAAACCGTTGAGGCCGGTGATGAGTATTGTTCCTTTGGAAGACATGATCCTTATTGTTTGAAGGAATTACTAAAATTTTCCTAAAGTTTTCGAAGCAAATCCAGCTTGCTATCGAGATACTTTGTGCATCTAACCATGCTCGTCGAGACGGAATAAAGACGGGTGGATTGCGATCATCTTGTTTAAATCTATCGTAGTTGGTCACCCAGTGCGCTTGTTCTTTTGTCGTCTTGTCCTTTTGCAACGTTAAGCAAAGCAGCTAATCGATATCTAAGATGGATGGTTTCCGTCTCCTCGAATTTTTTTATTTGATTAACACATTTCCTTGCTTCTCCCTCTCGGCCTCTCCCGCCTGTGGCCTATGGCCTATGCGGCTGAACAAAAGGACAATGCAGCAAGCCAGCAAATGGGGGAGAGACATTACAGAGGGCCGGATCCCTGGGCTGGGGCGCGAAGTCCCCCTTATTGCCCCATTCGGAAGCGAACATCGCCTCTGAGTGGAGGATTCGGGTCGCTACAGAAAATTCCCTGGGTACAAAGGCCCACAAGCTGTATCCCGGCTCGCCCGCTAACTCTTGTCGGGCCTCGGTGGTAGACCCGGTGCAAGGAGACCGTTTTGGCGTAGAGGCGCAGTAGCTTTGATAGGTACAATAAGACATTGAAAGTACGGTCCTTTTACATGTACATAGCACGCCTCGGGGCAATTTAGTTGCTTAATGCGAATGCGAAAGAGGTAGGTAACGATGGAGTTGTCAATGCGTCTTGGGGGGTTTTTCGGCTCCGGTGAACCATTTCCCCCCTTGATGCTACCGAGTGGCCGGTACTTGGGTCTCCATGCCATGAAACATCACATCGTCAAACATACAGCATGGAACATATATTCATGCCTGATAATACGATCGCCTGGTAGATCCCCTCACACTACTTACATCACTGTTGCCCTGTATTTTGGTCTGCTAATTCCCATCGGCTAGTAAACAAATACTACCGGATCTTCCATGGCTACCTAGGGACACCTTATTAGGGTTAAGTTAAATTCACACCTTTAGCTACGGTACATATTCTTCCTGCTGTGGAGAGTGAAGCGGAAGCACTGAGCCGTCGGAGAGACACATCTAATGCATGCAACAGAAAGACAGAGGGTGCGTGCAGAAGTACCAAACGAGGCAAAAATAACACAGTGCGTGTGCGGATATATATCCTGATACACCCATAAGTTCGGAAGTACCATGCAGGCCATACCAACTTCTCCATGTTATATGAGTTTCAACAGACATGTGAACGTGTACAAAACTCTTCGTATAACTACATGACTATGTGGACAGTCAGAGACTCATTTACTGCTTGGTCCTTTCTACCGTACATATCACGATGCAGGTCCGAAGCGATGTCCTTTTCACATATAGCAAGAAACCAATGACCGGCTTCAGTGGTGTTCTTGTGGTCCTTGTGTCACGACACGGAAATACCAGCTCATATTGTTCAGACCCAGACTCGTCTTCTCGGTAAAGCAGTGGTACATTTAGTCGCTGCCGTGCAACGTCGCTGAAGGTCTAGGTAGGTTATGAATTGTACTTCTTGTCTCTGGCCGGTGGAACTCTCTACGACATACCATGCATTGATATGATTCATCGAGAAACCTAGGACCTTACTCCATAGCCGAGGGCGAAGGAGACATATCAAGTCGCCAACGACGATTCATATTCCCAATTCGGTATTTACCTCGCGACTCGAATATCATATATCTAATTTCCTGCGCCATCACCTCGGCTCAATGTCACTCTTTCCGATCTTCATCTCCGCGGAGGTAATCTTGCATGCTGGAGAGATTTTGAAAATGCCATGGAGCACATATCAAATGGCACGGATCTGCCGGTGGAGTTTGGAGGCTGGGCGAACAGGGCGAGCTACACATGTTTCGATGATGACGGCCACAATGCTTTGGGGCAACCTACTAAAGTAGGACGAGATCTCGTTAACGCTTTATGTCAAATATCAGGTAGAATTTGGAGAGTGGAGATTTTGTGGTATTCTTTGAGAAAGCTCTCAGTCGTTGGACCTTAGCTTTGGCGACCCGAGTAGGCATCAAAGAGACATATGATAGAGAAGAGGACTTTTGTCTTCACTCCCTGATATACCTAAAGTTTGGTAATTACTAAGTTCGTAGCTCTTCGTGCACCAACGTTGTTGTTTTATCCCTTGGTTGGTTTTATGATACCGAATTGTGTCTACGAATCCAGGAGAGCCGCAGATGAAACTGACAAAGTAAAAGGGGCTTGAATGATCATAAAAAAGTGTACAGAAATATGTAATAATAATCATTGAGAACACAATAGCCGCGATCGAGGGTTCATTTGAGCAAGCAAATATCCATGCCAACTCCACAAGTAAACAGATATTTATGCATGAAACTTGCTCACCAGTCCGTAGCACAAAGGCATCCAAGTAGACTAAGTTACCTATTTAACCACCAGACCGGCCCATTGTGATTCAAGGCGATGAAGCTATCCCTTCCGGGTGGGGTCATAGGTCTGTTGGTTGGCTGGTAAGAGCAGTTGGTTAGGAAGAGAAGTTGATAGAAGTCTGTTGGTAGGATAAGTCGGTTAGTGGGAGAGGGCTAGTTGATAGGTACAGTCAGTAATTGTTAGCTTCATAACTTCACGAGCAACAATGCGGCTTCGGTTAGCCTTATGTCAAGAATCGCTATGTTATATCACAAGCCGGAATAATAGTTAATTCTGGTAAAAGAACCTGACCTTTTGTTACTCTAGCCACTGTGAGGAGTAGGTAAAAGTCCTAAATCCGTTCTAGAGGCTATTTAGAGGCTATTCATTCTCTCAATTGCCTTGTTTGTCAGATAATAACCTCAATACCACTTTTTTCTTATTTTCTTTTGAAGCGTCTCGTCTTGTTGCTAGATTCAGGCGACATGTATGAGATCGCTGTGTTAGTTCGTTGCTACACCGAGATACTGACCTTCCCCCCTTTTAGCTGCCCCGCCTCACCCGCCTGTACCCGCTGTATGCAAGTAATTGCCCGATGCATTAGGGGTATAAAACGTCATGCGCGTGCTTTACCTTCTCTTATCTCAAACGATGTTCAACCAGGCCAGGATCCAAAAAGAGTCTGTCATCATCTAAGATCTTACCTGCGATCTCAGAGGCCTAGTTGCATATAGTCTTGGCAAATTGTAGTAACTGTCTGCTTAATCGGAAATATCCAGGATGGCAGATTCTCAACCCTTCCGGATCGGCTTTGTGCCGGAGCATTTCTCCACGCCGCTGTATTTCGCGCAGAAGTACTTTGGCCTCTCGGCCACTCTAATCCCCTTCCCATCCGGTACGGGCCACATGATCACTGCTATCCGATCTGGCGAAATCGATGTCGGCATCGGTCTCACGGAGGCGTGGGTAGCGGGTCTAGGCAAGGAGGACACCCCGGGCGATGGCGGGTACCGGATTGTTGGGACCTACGTCGAGACACCTCTCTGTACCACCCCATAATCAAGCCACACTGCCATTTTCGTACATATTAACAAACATGTAGGCTGGGCCATCTCGACGGGAGCTAAGCGCCCCGAGATCACATCCGTGTCCTCACTCAAGGGATCCAAGATCGGGATCTCGCGGCTGGGCTCCGGCAGCCAGGTCATGGGGTACGTGCTGGCGGACCAGCAGGGGTGGCTCGTGCCGGGCGAGTCGCCGTACGCGGACTTTGTGATACTGCAAAACTTCTTGAACCTGCGCAACGCCGTCAACGACGGCACCGCCGACTTCTTCATGTGGGAGCACTTCACGTCGAAGCGGTACTACGACAGCGGCGAAATCCGACGTGTTGGTGAAATCTACACGCCTTGGAGCAGCTGGAAGATCGTCGCGGCGAACGGGCTGCTGCCGGGAGGAAACCCGGAGGCCCGCCTCCAGGACTTGTTCAAGAAGCTCGACGAGGGCGTGCGCTACTTTGGCGAGCACCAGGATGAGGCCGTTAAGTACATTAGCACAGAGCTTGATTACTCAGAGGCTGATGCGACGGAGTGGTTGCGCACTGTGGAGTTCGCTAAGAAGACCGAGGGTGTAGATCTTAAGGTCATCCAGAGCTGTGTTAATATCCTGCAGAAGGCGGGTGTCTTGAAGGAGGGCAAAGGTTTGCAGCCTGAGAGCATGCTGGCTAAGGGATTGGGTGCACAATTCCCGGAGTGAAGCCTGCCTGCAGTTGGGCATACCTAGATGTTCTCCATGCCAATAAATGAAATGAAATGATCTGGTGAGAGCAAGCCTGACTCTTATTGCATTTATTATTGCTTGAATCACTACTCTATGCTATATCATTTTACCCCCCTTTTCTGCGCAAATTTACGATTCACGATGTTTCAGATCGTAGGGCAAAATGAAAGTCGTCATCCTTCAGCCCCCACCTTGCTTAAGCTCCCCACATCACAATTCCTCCGCGTAACAATCTAGAATCCAGAAGCTGCATCTTTACTTAGGTATTTCAAGGCCAATTTCAAGGCCACCATTCGACTAAGGATAGCAATTGAGCTTCGGAGAGATATTCGGAACTTAGCCGTCTTCATAAATCGAGCGACGCTCAATATGTCGGCCGCCAGTCGCGCTATCTGGTGGCGCCAAATCCGACTCTTCACAACACTTTCTCCCAGCTCCAGACAACAAACCACCACCTCCCTCCCCTCTCTCCTCCGCACCCGCGCCCCCCTAAACCGCCGTCTGCAATCGACCAAACCACCGAACCCCTCCTCTACCTCCACCGCCGAAGCCGAAGCCCGCAAGACCCAGCGCGCAGACGCGATCCTGCAGCGCACAAGCCGATGGGTGCCATCGCGCCTGCGCCCGTACCTCTCGCGGTTACGCTCAGCTCCATTTTCCCACGTCGCCGCGTTTTTGGTCCTGCACGAGCTGACGGCGATCGCGCCGCTGTTCGGGCTCGTGTACACGTTCTACAGACTGGACTGGGTGCCGACGGCGTGGGTGCTGGGGCCGTGGGCGGGGTGGGCCGAGGAGGGCCTGAAGCGGTACGTGCGGTACTTCCGGAAGAAGGGGTGGTTTGGGCTGGGCGAGGGAAACGAGGACGCCGGGGCGCGAGAGGGCGAGGAGAGGTTGGAGGAGCGGCTGAGGGAGGAGGTAAGGCGGGAAGAGGAGAAGGAGAGGAAGGGAGAGAAGAGTGGGAGGTGGTTCAGTCGTTGGAGGAAACAGGAGGATACTGATGGTGATACGCCTGAAAGTGCAGACAATAAGAAGGCTACGGCTTGGAAGAAGGTCAGACAGGCGGTTACGGTTGATCATACGGAGAAGGGGTATAAGATTGGCGTCCAGATTGCAGCTGCTTACGCTATTACGAAGATGTTGCTTATTCCCCGGATCGCATTTAGTCTATGGGCAACGCCTTGGCTAGCTAGGGGCTTTGTAGCTATGAGGCGCTCGGTATGGAGAAAGCGCCCCTGAACTTACTGAAACCCCTATTGTCCACCTAGACCGTTCTACGCACTGAATGTATTTTGCCTTCATCTATCATTTTTCATTCATCGTTTCTGTACTTTTGTTTATGCCACTATAGACATCGAATATTTCTCTAGGTCAGACCGAGGTGGCCTCGAGTCATGGAATTGCGTCGGCTACGTCAGCCGTTTATTCGTAGATCCACTTGGCCTGGGCGCTCTCCCAGCTGACAACCTCGCCCTCCTTGAACCACAGAGCAATCTCCTTCTTGGCGTTCTCGACGCTGTCGGAGCCGTGGCAGACGTTGCGGCCAGTAACGAGGGCGAAGTCACCCTGTTGTACACTGTTAGGATGGTGAATATGGAAATATTTCGAGAGGGCTACTTACACGGATGGTGCCAGGGGCGGAGGCAAGAGGGTTGGTGGCGCCGAGGAGGACTGTAGGAATTATAATCAGCCGAGGTCAATGATAGTATTATGATTCTTAACTTACCACGGCCAGTCTTGACAGCATCAACACCCTCCCAGATCATGGCACAGATCGGGCCGCTGTTCATGTCTAAACTCGGGTTAGCATGTCGAAGAGGATGATCGTCGTGGTTATGGCATACACTCAATCAAGCCGGGGAAGAAGGGCTTTTCCTTGAGGTCAGCGTCTATAAAATTATGTTAGTTCACGAATTCAATAGGGTTACGTGTATTGACTTACAGTGCTGCTCAAGGTGGGCCTTGCCGGGGGTGGTAAGCTTGATGGCAACAAGCTTGAAGCTATTTCAACTGTTAGACATGCGTTCAAATTATCAACATAGCTAGATTGTAGGTTCTTACCCTCGGCCCTCGAAACGAGAGATGATGGTACCGACTAGGCCACGCTAGAATAGGGTGATTAGCATAAGGCTCGGAAGCTTTCTATGATGAATTGTTGTTGTACCTGGACGCCATCAGGCTTGATAGCAATGAAACTATAAATAGTAGGTCAGTATCATCAAGCTACAGCTATGGTAGCTTTGGATGTTGAGATTGGGGACGGAAACTTACGTCTGCTCGGAGGACGACATTTTTGCTGGAATTGGTACCGCCTTTTCGTTAGGTAGTGGGGTAGCTTCGATCGAGGGATCGAGAGTAGTTGTGATAGTAAGAGTAGTGGTAGAAGGAGGGAAGATTCTCGCTAGAGCTCCCTTGTAGTTGTTGATATCGTGTTTGACGCTGTGACTGAAGGACCAACCTTGACGTTCTGGTTGTGTCTGCCAGGGAAAAAGGAAGAATAGGAAAAATACGAGGCACAGGCTTGTGCAGAAAAGATAGAGGGCGGGGTGACGAGCATGGCGGGGCATTAGACCCAAGAACCTTCCATTGGGCTGTTGCTGTGGCTTCTGGCCAGGCTTGGCATGGCTCGCTGTGCTGTGGCGCCCACCGCCAAATTGTTTGGAGACGTTTTGTGGTTCGAACATATCGGGCAGCTGAGTGTGTCTTTTTTTTCAGGGTCTCCTAGCTGCAGAAGAGTGACAATCGGGTGTTCAAGGGTCGCACATGTATGTGGTTATTGGTATTGATTGGTGGAGGTATTGAGAGTATTGAAAATCAGTAGGAATACATGAAGTGACGGTGTGACTGAAAAGAGTTGTTTACAGATTCTAGCGGTCGCTACTTATAAAAACCCATTTTCTATTTTGTCACGACATGTGTAAGACCTCTTTATTTACCATGGACCACTACAGGACTATGAAAATAGAAGTGTTCACTGGTTGTCTTGTTTAGCCAGTCGGAACTGTATATCGAAGATCGCCAGCAAGCAGATGGATTAGGGGTCGGGCCAACTGTGAATACCTATCTAAGAGATATGGTCTATTGACATAAAGGGTTTATTTGACATAAAGGATTCTGGGTTCTCACTAAAGAAATTAGCTTATCTTCCCGTTAAGCTTATCGAAATGTAGGGGTCCCCGCTGTGGCTTACGAGCGTTACAGGGTGGCTGAACAGGCTAAATCTAGGGAGCTTTTTAGCTAGTGGCCAGCTCATAGATATCAACAAGTTCGTCGTCTTGGTCTTGACACGCAGACATCATAGTACTTGCATCCCCGTGGAGCAATTGTACAAATCTCCCCATGGTTTCCTGTTAATTCCTAGTCCTAGGATTCTACTCCACCTATAGTCGACATCTTTTTCTGCCATTGTCGACATCAATTAAGCTTAAAAAGGCGCCGCGCTAAGGGACTAATATGGCCGGTGCTGGTACAAGCCAGCCGTCCCCAAGGTGGACGGCTCTCTTGTGCCTATTTGCTGTCCTGTGTTCTCTTTTTACGGTCGGAGGTAATAATTAATTGCCTAACGCCCTCGGAAGTCCCAGCTAATTGAGCCTAGTTGCGGTCAAGGAAAATGATTTCAAAAAGTGCCACCAGTCAGGCTTCTGCAAAAGGAACAGAGCTTACGCCGATAATGCCATTGGCCTAGGGTCAACATGGCAAGCACCATATAAAATTCCATCCGAGCTGGCCTCGTTTAAAGACGGCCAATTCCAAGCTACGATATTAAAGACCATTGACGAAGAAGGAAACACTGTCCGACTCCCTCTCACCGTATCCTTCTTGAAATCGGGTACGGCACGTGTCACCGTTGACGAGCAGAAGAGACAAGAAAAGGATATTGAATTAAGACATAACAGCGGGGCGAGGAAGGAGAGATATAATGAAGCAGAGCAATGGGCTGTCGTTGGTGGCTTGGATGTCGATATGACTGCTAAGATTTCTCACGAAAGCAAGACTGGCATCAAGATTCAATATGGTCCCAACTTCGCCTTCGAAGCCGATATCCACTATGCACCTTATTCAATTGAATTCAAGCGAGATGGTGCTACTCAAATTATTTTCAACGATCGAGGTCTGATGAATATGGAACATTGGCGGCCGAAGATTGAGAAGCCAACACCCGAGAAGAAGGAAGGGGAAGAAGGGCAAGAGGAAAAGAAAGAGGAAACTCCCGAGGTACCTGAATCGGAAGATGAAGGCACGTGGTGGGACGAAACGTTCGGTGGTAATACGGACTCCAAACCCCGTGGGCCCGAGAGCGTGGCTCTTGATGTCACCTTCGTTGGCTACGAGCACGTTTATGGTATCCCCGAACATGCTGGCCCCCTGTCACTCAAGCAGACCCGTGGCGGCGAGGGCAACTACGAGGAGCCGTACAGATTGTATAACTCTGATGTCTTCGAGTACGTTTTGGATAGCCCAATGACCCTGTATGGTGCTATTCCCTTAATGCAGGCTCAGCGAAAAGGCTCGACTGTTGGTGTTTTCTGGCTCAACGCTGCCGAGACTTGGATCGATATTATCAAGGCTAAAGAATCTAAGAACCCCTTGGCTCTCGGTATTACATCAAAAACTAACACTTACACTCACTGGATGTCAGAGTCCGGCTTGATGGATGCCTTTGTCTTTCTTGGCCCTACTCCTAAGGATATCTCCAAGACCTATGCGGAGCTCACAGGAACCACCGCTATGCCCCAGGAGTTTTCCATTGGATATCACCAATGCCGATGGAACTACGTCTCAGACGATGACGTCAAGGAAGTTGACCGCAAGATGGATCGGTACCATATCCCCTACGATGTTATTTGGCTGGATATCGAATACACCAACGACAAGAAGTACTTCACCTGGGATAATGATATGTTCAAGGATCCGATCTCCATGGGCCAGCATCTTGATGCACACGGAAGAAAATTAGTCACCATTATTGACCCCCATATCAAGAACACCGGAGGCTATCACGTATCTGATGAACTTAAATCAAAGGGTCTTGCTGTCAAGAACAAGGACGGCAATGACTTTGATGGTTGGTGCTGGCCGGGATCTTCCCATTGGATTGATGCCTTTAATCCGGCTGCTATCAAGTGGTGGACCGACTTATTCAGCTATGAGAGATTCAAGGGCACGATGGAGAACACCTGGGTTTGGAACGACATGAACGAGCCATCTGTGTTTAACGGACCAGAGGTTACTATGCCCAAGGACAATCTCCATCATGGCGGCTGGGAGCACCGAGATGTCCACAATGTGAACGGAATGACTTTCCACAACGCTACATTCGAAGCACTACTTTCTCGAAAGAAGGGTGAGCTCCGACGCCCGTTCGTGCTTACTAGATCATTCTATGCTGGCTCTCAACGTCTTGGTGCCATGTGGACCGGTGACAACCAGGCCAGCTGGGAACACCTCGGAGCGGCTGTCCCGATGATTCTGGCTCAGGGTATCTCCGGTTTCCCCTTCTCTGGAGCTGATGTCGGTGGCTTCTTTGGCAACCCCGAATTGGAGCTACAAAGCCGCTGGTACCAAGCCGGTGCCTTCTACCCATTCTTCCGTGGACACGCTCACATCGATGCTCGTCGCCGAGAGCCGTTCCTGCTCGCAGAACCGTACCGATCCATTATCACATCTGCTCTGCGCCTCCGTTACAGCCTGCTTCCTGCTTGGTACACTGCATTCTACCATGCCAACCAGGACGGTAGCCCCATCATCCGCCCTATGTACTGGACGCACCCAAGCGAAGAAAGCGGCTTTGACATTGACGACCAATTCTTCGTCGGGTCGACTGGTCTCCTCGTCAAGCCAGTAGTGGAGAAGGATAAGAGAACTACGGATATTTACATTCCGGATGACGAGGTCTACTACGACTATTTCAGCTACAAGAAGCTCCCAACGTCCAAGGGCAAGCATCTGACCGTGGAAGCGCCTCTCGAGTCCATCCCCCTATTGATGCGCGGCGGGCACATTTTCCCTCGCCGCGACACGCCGCGGCGTTCGTCTCAGCTGATGAAGTTCGACGACTACACCCTCGTCGTCGCCATTGGCAAGAACGGCCAGGCCGAGGGTGAGCTCTACGTGGACGACGGTGACTCCTTCGACTACCAGAAGGGCCAGTACATCCACCGCACGTTCAAGCTGGACGGCTCGACACTTGCTTCTATCGACGCGGAGGGCCGCGACGCCAAGAGCGTCAAGGAGGGAGAGTGGCTCAAGCGCATGCGCGACGTCGCCGTCGACAGGATCATCGTCGCCGGCGCCCCGGCGTCGTGGGCGAACCTGAAGCAGGTGACGGTCGAGTTCGGGGGCAAGAAGACGGAGGCCGCGATCGACTACTACAAGGCGGACGGCAGCAGGACTGCTTTTGCGGTCGTGAAGCGCGTTGGCGCTCCGATCGGCGCTGATTGGAGTGTTGCCTTTGCGTGAGCGTGGGGGGTTGATGTGGATAGATGGCGTGTAGTTACGTAGATGCGAATATGACAGTCAGTTCAAGAAGGGGTGCGCTCGTCCATATTATTTGAATATTACACAATGCACACAAGTGTCGCCTAAAGGGCTCGCACTCATGATTGATCTATGTGCGTAGGTAAATTGGGCGTGCATTCCAAGCGACAATTGAAATGGAGAGTCGGAATATAGTGTCCTGCCGGCCCCGAGCGCCCCTTCCGGAGGCCTGTTATCGCATTGCTGCGCACCTACATGGATGCTACGCAGCCCCGCCGGCTTTGCAGCACTGCCCCCCAACACCTGAAGCTAAGCCATTTCTTTTCTGGATACATATAGGGGACGGAATCTACTTATTCTCTTAATTCCTGTATCTAGCACCAGTATCTCGACATATTTCTCTCTGTCGACGTTTTCTTTCACTCACGAAAATGGCGGAAGTGTTGGGGGTAGCCGCCAGCGCTATCTCTGTGGTTGGTTTTGCAGGCCAATTGGCGCAAGGCTCTGCATTTCTCTATGATTTCTTCAAGGATTTCAAAGACGCACCAGAAGATATCCAGACCTTAGCTCGAGAGTTACAGATATTCACATTAATACTAACCAACATTCATCAACCTCCATCCCAGGTAGATATTGGGTTGAACCAGGCTCTCAAGGATTGCGAAGAAGTTATTGTCAAACTCTCAAGCGCGGTCAATGATGTTCGACCAGCGCAAGACATTTCGAAGCCAAAAATATGGGCAAAGCAATTCCGCGCGACGCTCAAGCGGCCGGAGCTTAATAAGCACCTTCGAGCCTTAGAGAGGGCTAAATCTACGCTGCTCCAATGCTGTATCAATGCAACGAGGTGCGTAGGCTGTAGAAACCCAACACTACCAGCCAAGTATGATCAGATGAATAACATATATCTATAGGGTCGATCAGACAAGAGAACGGAACAGTATAAAAACGATAGAAATGTCTTTAAATAATTTGACTCGAGACCAAACATCTCATTCTACAGCTACCAATGACCTTACCAATCTCGTGCGCCAGGTAAACTCCGATAACTCGGCCTTAAGTGCAACAACCACAAATATCGCTCTGGTGACAACTGAAACGCATGCGATGACAGAGAGACTAGTTAACGAGACGTTGCGCATGCAAGAGGTCAGCGCTAGGATTGAGAAAGCCACCCAGGATCTAGTTGATTCGGCATTTGCTGACCAGCCGGCGCTACCTCGATTGCTTGATCAAAGTATTAAGCGCACGATTGAATGGAGTGTTCACCGTCACCTGAAGGAAGCACTTAACTCCAAGACTAGCCAACAAACCCAGATCGATATACCTAGTCGCAGACCACCCAGCCGTGTCGAAAACGAGACGATATCTGCTTACAGGGCGCAGTATCGTGACCCCAGAATCGGCCACTCGAACATGTTTAAAGACGATTGGGTCAAGACCGCCACGGATTCCAAAATGACAAATCTAACGAGGAATTCGCTTTTTGGGACTATCACAATCACAACTACGGTCGTGTCTTATCGTCGTCGTCAGAGGGACCAGAAACCCGGCGAAGTGGGTGAGAAGAAGTCGAGCTACACTATAATAAAGTATCTTCCCGGTTCTTGGATCTCTTCAAGAGGCGTCATAGGGACGTATACCACTCAGATAGGACACATTTCAAACCCGTCGTTCGGCCTTCGCACAGTTAACATTGTGCCAGAGAACTCGGATGTCATTTCAGCATGTGAAAGATTAGATTTGGATGCCGTGCGTCGTTTGTTTGACGAGGGCGGCGCATCACCTTTCGATGTAGATGAACATGGTATAAATCTTTTAGGATGGGTCATGTTTGGGTTTGAAGTGAGTGTTTCCGAATTTCCGAATTCCAAGCTCATCAAGATCATAGACGACAATATTATATAATGTGGATATCAAATCGGCCATGCATAAGATTATCCAGTTTGTTGATATGTTAACAGCAATGGGTGTGGATGCTGGCGAATGGGCGGAAGATTTCGGGTAAGTTATATCATTATTTTGGCGCGCTCGGAAGCTAAAGCTTATAGTTCTCCTGTTCTGATTCTTTGGAAATCTGGTCGATACTTGGACAACAAATTTGATGACTTACTCCACTACACAATGAGTATGCTTCTAAACAAAGCTCAAACCAACCCCTTTGGAGTCAAAGAGGCGCGGATTTTGATTGATCACCACAGTAAATCATACGTTATCTACGGAGATTACGTTGGTTTTACTGCGTTGTACCAAGCATCGTTGGAAATTCTATTACAGCAGGACAAGTGGCCCTTCAACTGGCATCCAGAGCAAATTCGCTACTTATGCAATTTAGATATTATAAGGGAGACACAATGGCGAACCGAATTAAATTCTGGGTAACATGCTCGATCACGCTACTCGATAAAATACTGGGGGCGAAATTACGGTTCTTACGACTACTTGTGAAAAACGACCAAGTTGAATCCGCCCAACTGCGTTATGCGGTATATGATACCATATATTGGGGGGGCGAAGCCATTCGGCTGTTGACAGAACATCAATATAGTGATGGGACGACTCCCTGGCTCCGCCATAGAGCCAAAAAGCTCTTTGCCGTGCGAGCCTGGATGTTGGGAACTCTACAATCGCTTCTTTCAGTATGGCTTCCGATCCTAGCCAATAAGAATTCTATCAACGAAGTCTCAAAGTATGCACACGACCACAGTTTACAGGCATTTCATATTTGGCGTATTGCTTTAAGTAAGGCTAGTATACTTGAGGAAGGCCGAAATGGAGTTACGGCTGAGCTGGAGGGAAAGGGCCCACACGGTAGTGGTAATGCCGAATTAGAAACTAGCGAGCGAGGTTATAACTTGGAGGCAGAAGAGGAGTGCGAGGAAGAACCTACACTAGATCTTACCATGGGTATAGACCTAGAGGATAAGGCAAATACCCAAGGATATGATAAGCATTATTGGTTACATGCTTATGATGGGGTTTCCTGGTCTCGGTATAAAAGCGTCGACGACACCCTACAGAAAGCGGAAGAAGGGATGCTGAAGACAGTTGCTCGCGCGGCATACTCAGTGGCTGCATACGTTGTGTAAGAGCTAACCGATACTGGAGGGACTTCAGAAAGGATAAAGAATAATTGTTGCAGGGGCACTTAGAACAAAATTGTTGCCGATAATTCTTAGTCTAGTTGATTGCTTCTATGGTTTAATGGATTTGGCAGAGTCTACCAGGTTTCTATGTTCGACTGGTATGCTGCTTGAATTTGGTGAACTCCTCGTCAAAGTTCGCTTCCGGCGGCGGGTTTCTGAATCTATCAATGAACTCGTTCAGCCGAGGCTTCTCCTGTCCCTTGCTACCATCAAACTCCTTCCAGATATCCCCGGACAATCCACGTCCCATATAAGGGATTCCGCCTGGTGAGGGGTCGCACGCCACCTGTGCGACGTCTACCCTGCTCATTTCCGAGATTGCAGTGGGATCGAACTTCTTCGCGAAGTCCCGGATCTGCTGGATGGCGCCGTCGGAAACCGTGGGGCCTGTCCTCGCTAGTGCCGCATCGAAGTGCTGCTTTGTTAGGACCCGAATCTCGCTCGATTTGTCGGCTCTGTCGAGCTCATTCTGGCAGATCAGTGCGGCCTGGGTGCAGATTGTCTTGATGTCCGATCCAGTGTACCCGGCGGTGCGGGCTGCTAGATGCTGAAGCTTCAAGTTCGGGTCAATATTTTCTTCGCGAAGGAAGATGCCGAAGATCTCTTCTCTAGCTGGGATGGATGGCAAGCCGATGTATAGTCGCGCAGGGACACGGCGCATGACGGCATCATCCAGGTCGTTCGGGTGGTTGGTTGCAAGGAGCAAGAACGGCGGCATTTTCGCAGCAGTCAGCCCGTCTTGCTGATTCAGAAGTTCGTTCAGGCGGCTTCGTTCCCAACTCCGGTCGTCTGGTCCACGCTTACGGAATAGAGCGTCCGCCTCGTCAATGAATATGATGCTGGGTGCAACCATCGATGCGAGGTTGAAAAGTCCCTTGATCATCTTCTCCGTCTCGCCCACCCACTTGCTTTCGAGGTCTGCTGCCGAGACGTGTATCATCACGGCCTTGTACTCATGTGCCAAAACACGAGCTAGCTGGGTCTTGCCCGTACCTGGTGGGCCGTAGAGCAACGCACCTCTTATACGTGATTTGTTAAGAAGGCCGTATTGAGACTTTGGATCGGAGCTAGCCAAGTCAACTAGCTGTTTGACGGTATCCCTTGTCTCGTCATCGACCACAATATCGTTCCAGCTTTGGTCGACGGCATCTGAACTTCTGTTAGTTATAGGGAGGGTGGTTATCGGGTGGGTTTGAATTAACCTGAGGAAAGAATAGACTCCAACAATTTATTCTCATACTCGTACTTGCAGTAGTCCTTTTCCACTTCCTCAATGGCTGTCCTGGCGCCCTCGTGGAGGTTGTCCCATTTGCCTTTTTTCTTCTCCTCCTCTTCCTTCGTCTCTTCCATCCAGTCATATAACACCCTCAATCTCTCGAAGGCCTTCTCCACATCATTAACACCTAGGTTAGAGTTGTTTAGTGCGCCAGCTAATAACTGTAACTCGCGGCTTCGGAAATCTGCCTCTTCGAGTCGTTTCGCGGCGAAACTGCCTTCAGAGATTTCCCACTCTGCGTACGGCTCCAGTAATCCAGAAAAAGAGCGAACTGGGCGCTGCTCTCTGATCGAGTCCTGTAACTTTCTGATTTCCCTCTTCCGGGCGGTCTTCTTGTAATCCTCCTCCAAGAGTTTCTTCTGTGCTTCGCTTTTCTTCGGGACGAGTAGGGTCACTATCTTCATGGGATTAAATCCAATATCAGATAGAAATTCGGCATCCTCTGAAGGCGAAGCAGGCCAATCGTAGCCATATACTGGATCAGGTTGATTATCGGCAGCGATTATAACAATCTCTTTCCCTTGGGCTCGTGCATCCCGAACATAGTCTCGGAGGTGTCTCAGCATGAGTCGAGAAGATGTTGATGAGTAGAAATCTTCTTGGATTTCCGTTAGTAGTATGATTACAGGACGTTTCTCCTGCTTTCGGTTTGCAGTAAGGGGGTTTTTCGATATCGAAGCGAACACAGTTTCGAATGGGAACGTAAGTTTCTTCCTTTTTCCCGCTGGCAGCTCAGGGTCCTGTGGCTTGTCGGCATCCTGCTCGGCAGCTTTTGACGTATCGCCATCTGATGCCAGCTTTTCTTGCGTATTTTCATCAGTTGTTGACTCTCCAAAAGACTCTTCAAACTCATCGAAGTAAAGGTCTCTGAAAGCGGTGACGTCTTTCGGAAGGGAGTGACCCGACTCGGTAGCGAAATGGGCAGCAAGATTTTCGAAGTCATGCAAGCCCAAGGTTATCATATCAGCTCCAATGGCCTTAGCAAAATGTTGCACCACCAGTTCAAGAAAGCGCTGCCCATGCTTTTCGTGAGGCATTCTGATCCCTATAGCATCGTAACCGAACTTCCATATTACATCCCCAGTCTCTTCTACAGGATAATATAGATCGCGTAAAGGCTCATATATGGCAGTGTGTATTTCGTAGTGACTCTTGTCTCCAGCCTCAGTAGCAGCCGAGTCGTCTTTGTCGGTTAGCGAATCGTAAAAACGAAGAGGAATTTCGCAAGACAAAAGCTCCTCCCAAGTTTTGATGCAGCCATTGGGAAACCATGATGGAACTTCTAATGGTCGGGGAACTTCAGCTTCTGTAGATGCAGGTGTCAAAAAGCCATCAGTTGAGAGGCTAGGGTCGTTCATCTCGGCGAATTCGGGGGTGTCACTGGTGGTCGGCGACTCATTGGCTAGACTCAAGATATAGGCTTCTTCGTTCGACATGCTGACCTGATAGTCCTGGGGATTCTCATTGAAAGAAAATGAAGATGTTAAATAGACATAAGCTGCGGCTGATCCTGAGTAGTCTTTATTAATTTCTTAATATCTACCTCACTTGTGACTTGCTATCGGGCAATAGGTAGATAGCCACCCGTATTCATCGGAGGCATCCAGTAGGCTGTGAAACTACACATGCAGCCAGGCGGTGCAGGGGTTTATTGGCAGTGGACCTATAGCCAATGACACAAGAGGTATAGGACCCCTACCACAACAGCTGGACAAGCTAGAGTCCATTAGGCATCCTGTAAGATTCAGCCACACCGTTTAGCGTTACATCAGTGAGTAATTACTTGCTACTGGTTCATTCATGTAGGCACGAGCTTGCATTTGAATGCATACCTACCTAGAATAGTAGGTACCTGGGCAGTAGGCCTACCTGTGTAGCTTAAATTTTTTTTTCTTTATACTACACGTCGGATGCCTTGACAAGATATTGAAGTGTGACAAACCCTATCCACTATTGGTCGTATTCGACGCACCTCCTTTACCATGACTCCGAAATATGAGTACGAGAAACTACCATCACCACGACACATTCGATTATTAAGACTTCATAAAGGCAATGATTGGAACGAAATATCGTGCGAACTCATTATCACAGCATTAGATGATGCTCCTGACTTTGAAGCCTTGTCATATGTTTGGGGCGATCCTGCCCCTCGAATGCGAGTCTATTGTTCAGGGCGAGCTGCCGAAATTGGGCCTAGCTTGCATAGTGCCCTTCATCATCTAAGGCAGAAATCAAACAACAGGACCCTCTGGGCAGATGCGCTTTGTATCAACCAGGGAGACATTCAAGAGCGAAATGCACAAGTGCGCCTCATGGGTGAGCTTTACAAAAGAGCTACGAAAACTCTCATTTGGCTTGGCGAAGACCCCGACGACCAAGCCTGGAGAGCATTTCAAGTTATAGAGGTATTCGACGAAATTGTTCGTGATAAAGGTGCTGTGGAATCTCAGATTGCCACCCCGAACGACCAAGCTCTGGCGAAGGATGTCTTCCACAAAATAATCAAGGGTCACACACTCATTAAGGCGATAGTCGATCTGTTCGAACGTCCCTGGTTTAGTCGCAAATGGATAATCCAAGAGTTAGTCAACTCCAATTGTCCAGTCGTCATATCCGGCACCCATGAACTTCCGTGGCAAACTTTGGAGAGCTTCGCGGTCAGGCTCCGGCAGGATTTGACTCACATATTTATGGGATTAGCCAAGCCAGGAACTACCTCGATTCACCACATTAGCAGCGCTACCGTCCTGGCTATGATGCGGAAGGCAAGAGATGAATTCACGTTAACTGATAACATCTACCGTACCCTGAGTTTCGCTTGCAGCCGACCACACGACCACATAATAGGGATTCTCGGTCTTGTGCGAAGCTCTGAAGTACATAGATTTGAATCTCTCTTGGACTATGAGATACCCGAAACGGAGTTTTGGCATCGTTATGTTAAGATTGCGATAGAGTCGGGAGATTTGGGGCCGCTTTTGTTCGTCGACACTTTACCGCTTGAGGTTCGCCCGATATCGTGGGTTCCTGATATCGCTCGCCTGTCCGAGATGGTGATGAAAGAACCGCTCATGGTTTTTTCGAGGAAGTCAACGTATTCGGAAGTCATCGTGAAAGGAGAATGCCCCGGCAAGGTTTATACGAGGCATGATAGGCATATGAATGCGTCCAGGAACAGCGAATTGTCTGCCCGTTTCCTGGAGGATGACACAGTTTTAGCGGTCGAGGGTCTTTTTGTAGATCGTGTCGAAGAGCTAACTAGCATTGCTAAGCCCAACAACGAAGAAGATGTTCATTCCGGTGCCCTGGAGACGATGGAACTTAAGTATGATATAGAGAAGCAGGCATGGGACGAATCATTTTCAATCGCATTCAAACACACGAAAGGTCGAGGTCGGGCGGAGAAGGTAAGAGTGTGGGAAGAGTTTACGCGGGCGTGGGTATTAGATTTCGACAATAGCTTAGATGCCCGTAAACTGCAGGAATATCATATGTATAAAGAGCGAATGCACAAGAGCTCAGGGGTAAGTACACCTTCTGCCATTTATTACAAGGCAAATTCAGAAGCTAACAGATACCATCACAGTGGATACGACAAAAGGTAGACAACGACTATAACCCTGATATCAAGTCGATGATAGAATCCCAGCAACTGCGTGAGACCCAAAACGTATCTGAGATCGACCTGGCGGATACCCTGACGGCTGGCTATTACTTCTGCCGTACTGCCGATGGCCGGCTGGGGTGGGTAGCCCCTTATGCAAAAGTCGGGGACTTGATAGCCCTGGTATTGGGGTCAAGATTGCTACACGTTCTTCGACCTCAGGATGATGGGACTTTCAAACTGATCGGACAGAGCTATATCCAAGGAATTATGAATGGAGAGTACTTACGTTATTTCAGCCACGAGAAAGAAGTTATTCGAATCAGCTAAGATAATAAGTAAACTGACTTTAACAATAGCATGTGTGGCGGAAATATGGGCAAGTTTTTCAGGCATGAGCTCTCCACTATTGGCATGAAAGAGGCATTGAAACTGTTGTTGATTATGCACATTGGATATTTATACTTTGAGGGTCAATATAAAAAGGGGTTAAGAGTGACCATAAGACCATCGACCGCCAACGTACAAGCCTTGTAATTACAACGCGCTAGCCCTGGAGCCACCTGTAGCTATAGCACTCTTATAGTGCACACTCCCTATAAGCTTCAGGCACCAGGGTACGTAGGTACTTAATTACGTACCTTAACACCTAAGATTTCATGAAATACTACGCCATTTACGCTGTGATTATAGCGCGCTATAGCGCATGAGTGCCTATAATTATAGCAATAAGTATTTTTCAGAGTTAGGGTTGGAGCTTAAAGCGTACTTATAGGGCTTGGATGCACTTTATGTCGCTATATCTATAGTGGGCTATAGCATGTGTAAGTGCTATACTATAGGAGGGCTTTCGCGGCAGCTGGAAATTGATTTGGCGATGAAATTGAATAAAAGCGCTATAAGAGATATGCGCTATGATTACAGGGCCTAATTCCCTGGAAGGTCCCTGTACTTACAGGGCAGTCATAGGGCTTATACGGTGCTAAAAACCACAGCTTTGACCTAATACTGGCAATGTATCATCATTCTCCAAAACCGTAGACTTGGTGGTCGATGGTCTCATGGTCACCACTATGTCCTGTCTGTCAACGGATGCTATTCCTATCCTAAATATCATTCCCTGTTCCACTAATGAACCGCGGCTAGGGTAGCTACCTACCTCCTAGTTAGGAATCTACTAAGCAGGCCCGTCAATCTGCTTCTCGCTTTCATCGAGAAGTCCAAGAGCCTCCCGCCTCGTAGGAGCCGCCTGGTCGAAGTAAGGTTTCTCAGCCAACGAGGTGACTCGGGTTCCATGCCTTGGGTGCTTTCCACCGTAATCCCAGCTTGCATTGTGTATGGTGATCCTGTAGGATCCCCGTTAGCAAAGTTCACTCTTAAATGACGAAACATCCTCATCAACTAACCTATTATCCCAGAGCGTACTAGTATTTGGCGTCCACCGGAAGCGCACCTGGATATCGACATTCCGCTCGTACACGTCGTACAGATAATTCAGAATAACATCGCTCTCGGCGCGGTCCAACCCGACAATACGGTCCGTCATGGCGCGGTTAACCCATAGTGCCTTCCAGCCGGTCGCCGGGTGCACGCGGACGAGCGGGTGCACGCGCTCGACATACTTGGGCCCTTGCTCGGGGTGGTCGCGGTCCAGGTACGGGTGCGCGGACCGGTACACGGCCAGCTTGCCGTCGATGATCTTGCGGAAGTCCGGCGACAGCTTCTCGTACGCCGAGTACCCGCTGGCCCACAGCGTGTCGCCGCCCACCGGCGGCACCGTGTCGTTGTGCAGGTGCGTGATCCCCGCCGGCTGCAGCTCGTGCACGAGGTCGGTGTGCCACCGGCTCGCGCCCCCCGGGTTCCGGAAGTTGGCCGCCCGCTCCGTCGCTTGCAGGTCCGGCCAGATCACCGTCACGCCGAGTTCCCCGGGGACCTGCGGTACTTGGGGCTGGTTTCGGAGTTAGTATGCGAAGTCATAAGGTATTGATTTAATAGGAATATTGTTACTTACATGAATCTCGGGTACCCCGTAGTACTTCCCGAGCTCCAATTGCTGTTGGGGCGAGAGATCCTGGTTCCTGAAAAAGACGACGCTGCGTTCGGCTATGAGAAGCGCCAGTTCGTCCTTTTGCTGGTCTGTGAGATCCTTCAATTGCAGGCCCTCGATCTCGGTCCCTATGTGGGTTGTGAGATCCGTAACCTTGGTGGCGGCAGAAAAAAGTGCCGATTTCGACTTGTCCGCCCGTGCTCCGGCGTCATTGTGCACCCATTCCTTGCTCCTTATGTTGTAGACATCTTGGAGATAAAGTGGCCTTGCCGGACGGTACGGGTACCCGTTCGAGAGGTCGACTCCGGCCTTCTTTAGACGATGGAGGGCCGGCTCCGGGAGCCCGAGCGTGTCTTTGCGGGGCTCCGCAACATCCTTGATACTTTCATCAATCGGTGTCGCTGATGGTGCCATGGTCGATGCTGGTTCAAATTTCTTGATATGCTAGGCAATTTATTGTAAAGACTTCGTAATATTCTCGAATTACAAGATTCCTCTCAAGTTCCCCTCCTCTTTCCACCCACGAGACTTTCAACGGCCATATATAAGCTAATGCAGTTCTCTGAATTGGAGATTCCCTATCGTTGACCTCATCTTCCCGATATTCGACGACAGGTGACTCTCAACTCAATGCACGAGCTCGAACCATCATGGCAGAGTGGATTGGTAAGCTCTCCGCATACTTCACTCCCGGCTGCAGCACAAAGACGGTCGTCTGCAACATATAAGTGAGGAGTAGCTTCTTCCCCGCGATTGATCGAGGCCGTCATTGGGCTTTCTTATCTATTTGCGATATTGGAGAAGGATGACGCGAGAAAGATCGAGTCCCACGTGCAGCTTAGGCGCGTAACGTGGTATTATTCGATGCTTTCTATGGGGTAGGAGATGACGTGATGGCGGCAGGTGTTGAGGTGCTCACCACCTTCACCACTTCGGCTTCTTCATTCTCTTAACTCCAGGACACCCCGCGCTGTCGCAATATGTCTGGATGAGTTGCATGCTTGCTCGATCCCTAACTATCTTTGCGGGCGTGTCATTCTTAAGACAGTGATTAGTGGTTGTGATTCGTAACCAATTCGTAGGGATCCAGGGGGGGTTGCTGCATTGATAATCGTGAATCGTAAGGTCTCGGTCGCTAGACAGATCTGGATCGATATTGGACAGGGGACTATCTGCAGTAGGACCACCACTCAAATGAATAGAATTTTCCGAAGCGTGGGATGGACCTGGGTTCACAGCGTCGAGGAGATTGATCCTTGTAACACATCAGCCTCTTCTAGACTCCTTTAAAGGTCGGAATGCCCCGGCTGTCCCGTAAATTGATACTGATCTTACATGCGAGCCTAATTGTCGTAACACAAGATGGCAAGCAGTGAGATCACCTCGACTAAAGGTGCGGTTGACGTAGTCGCCGACAAGGGCGTCAACCACAGCGATACTGACTCGATTCAGACACATTCCTCTGCTCTGGTCGCTGAGAAACCTAAACAGACATGGAAGTCTTACTTGTGGGATACTTTCGACAAATCCCCTGAAGAACGACGCTTCCTTTTCAAGCTTGATGCTGTCATCTTGACATTTGCCTCTCTGGGGTACTTCATCAAGAATCTTGACCAGATAAACGTGAATAATGCATTCGTGTCTGGTATGAAGGAAGACCTTGGATTGTATGGAAACCAGTTGAATTACATGATCACATGTTGGACAGTTGGTTATGTCGTTGGTGAAATCCCGAGGTGAGTTTCAGCTGCTTAGGTTCACGTGTTAGGTATTAGAGTCACTGATAATTGCAGCAACATATTGCTTACCAAGGTTCGACCTTCGATCTGGATTCCAGCTTGCGAAGTCGTATGGTCAGTCTTAACGATCCTGCTTTCGAAATGCCAAACCGCAGAGCAGATTTACGTTCTTCGGTTCTTCATTGGACTCGCGGAAAGTACATTTTATCCTGGAATGCAGTATATCATTGGAAGTTGGTGGTAAGTGATTTCTCATTCACCAGATAACAGAGTTCTGAGCTAACCGGCATAGTATGTGTGCAACCTCTCCTGTTACAGCTGTGAATGCACGTCTTAGGTTTTGAGTAATGTACTGACTAATAGCAGACCGAAAGGATGAACTTGCCAGGAGGAGCTGTATCTTCCATGCTAGTGGTACCATAGGTACTATGTTCTCCGGCTATTTGATGGCCGGTGTTTATACGCTTGGGGGTACAAATGGCTTCAGGGGCTGGCAATGGCTCTTTATAATCAACACCGCAATTTCGCTTCCTATAGCCATTGCTGGATTCTTTTTCTTCCCGGATGTTCCTGAAATCACTCGCGCCTGGTGGCTGACCAAGGACGAGATCCAAATCGCCCAAAAGCGAATGCAACTCGAAGGTCGTGCCAATAGGGGCTCGTATACGAAAGCCAAGTTTCGGAAGATCTTCACCTCGTGGCATATTTATGCCTTGACTCTGCTCTATTTCTTCTTTAATAACGGCACGGGATATGGTACAGCGCTCCTTTCTTTCTTTCACTATCGCGTAGTGAATACCTTACGCCCAATGTTTTCTAAGCACCTCCCATGATTCCTATCACTCTTAGGGTTTCCCCGACCATTGTTTACATCTGAGGAAATATCTATCTACCAGTCCTGAGATACTAGGCTAACACTATGTTTTCATGCATGCAGGAAGCCAACCGGCCTTTGCCCTTTGGTTAAAGCAGGAGGGTTACAGCATAACGGCTATCAACTCTTATCCAACAATTGCTTCCGCCATCGCAGTTATCTTCACCTACATCTATGCCTGGACATCTGACACCATTTTCAAAGGTGCCCGGTGGCCACCAATAGTATTCTCTGGTGTCGTGAACATAATCACCAACACGAGCCTCGCAGTCTGGGATATCCCGACGGGCTGGAAATGGTTTTGTTATTTAGTTGGGATGATAGGGAGTGGAATTAGTGGACTAACATTCGCGTGGGCTCACGAGATCTGCAGCGATGACAATGAAGAGCGCGCTTTGGTCGTGGCAACGATGAATGAGATGGCTTATGTCATGCAAAGCTGGCTACCGCTACTCATATGGCAACAGGTGGACGGACCGAGGTACCATAAGGGATTCATCACCATGGTATTCATTGCTGCTGGTCTTATCGTCACCTCACTTACGATTCGAGTCTTGCATCACCGCGAACGGGCTAAGAAAGCTCAATCGGCTAGATTAGAGTAGATAGTGACTGAGCATATTAAATGTACTGACCTGATGAAGATATCATATATAAGGTGACAATCTGGTAGCTAGCACTTATTGAAAAAAAGAAAATGTTGATAATCTCGTGAGGACAGTTCATTTTCTACACGTGCTAAATGAAGAAAAGGGGCATAAAAGTGGAGCAGAGAAAGGTAGAAGTGCAGTCTTAATCGGCCTACCCATCCCATAGGATATTCCAAGTTACCTAGATACCGACAGATGTAGCATTGAAAACGCATTCATAATGACAGCTATCTGGTAGTTGCAATTCCCAATTCGCCCCCCTTCTCCCCCACGTAGTTCACTTTGGAGTAGTACGCCGAGCACGTAATCGTAGCTGCAGATGGCCTCATTCGACGGCCCAATATAGCGAAATCCGGCGATTTCTAATCAGCACTAAGCATCTCAAGCTAAGACGCCATAAGAATGAGGAGAAATGAGCTGATAAGCAGTGCAACATGCGATTATTGATTGTTAAATTCGTTCCTATTCATATCTTGGTGTAGCCCCCTTACATGTCTAGGTTCACTTACTCAAATTTTCTGTATGACCGCAATGGGTTCCGTACCAAGTGAAAACCGAACTGTGAACGGATCGTCTCTTGGCCATATCAAAGATGTGGCTGTCATCGGAGCCGGTATTAGTGGCGTTGCGTCGGCAGCCCACCTCCTCCAAGCCGGGTTCAACGTCACCGTGTTTGAACGGACCGGCGTCATAGGTGGTGTGTGGAACTTTGAGCCACAGACGGATAGGGACCCGCCATTCCCAAACGTGAGGCCTCCCGATCCGAATTGGGGGGAAGTCGAAAAGGAAGAACTGACTTCAGATGAAGTTGAGCTAATACACGGTCCCCCTAATCCATGGTACGTATCTATGAAGCCCCTCATGGCGGTGAGATTTCAATCAGCAATAATAACAATTCTGAAGCTATGCCGGTTTGAAAAATAACATCCCAACACCAATTATGAGAAGTAGTCTACTGCAATGGCCTGAAGGCAGCGAGGATCTCGTGGACCAGAAGGTGGTTCATCAGTACATTCAAGACATTGCCCGAATTCACAAAGTCGAGGACCATGTTCTCTTTCACACTCGAGTTGAAAGCGTATCGAAGCCTAGCGGGGATAGCCAATGGAATGTTGTTACTAGCACGTTTGCTAGGACTAGTTCTGGCCACACATTAACGAAAAAGGCTTGGAAATTTGACGCGGTGGTGGTGGCGAGCGGACATTACCATATTCCCTACGTACCAGACGTCCCCGGACTTCCTACGTGGAAACAGCGCTTCCCGGATCGGGTGACGCATTCGAAACGGTATCGCACACCGACCCCTTTCAGCAACCAGACCATTCTCATAATAGGGGCTGGCGTCTCGGCCCTGGACATCGCGAAGGAGACGGCGCCATTGGGTGCTAAGATTATTCAAAGCAGGCGAGAAAGCAAGTACGACTTACTGGGATCACGGCTACCGGAGGGAGTTGAAAGAGTCGCGATGGTCGCTGAGTTTATCCTCGATGATACGACAGCGGAGACCAATCCTCAGCAGTTGGAACCAGGTACCGCTATACCGGGCAAAGTGGTTCTCGAAGATGGCAAAGTGCTGGAAGGAATTGATCACATCATAATCGCAACTGGATACATCACCTCCTATCCTTTCCTAGGGGAGCTGGAGCAGCCTCTGGTTCCCTGGCAGGACGCCGACGAGAAGGTTATAACGACATCCGACGGATACATCACCCATAACCTGCATAAAGACGTTTTTTATATCCCGGATCCATCGCTGGCATTCATCGGGGTTTCGCACCTCGTGTCGACATTTTCGCTGTTCGATTTCCAAGCTCAAGTCGCGGCCAAGGTGTTCGCGGGGCAAGCTCACCTTCCGCCTGAGTCGGTCATGAAACAGGAGCACAAGGAGAGAAAATCTCGATTTGAACCCGGGGAGCGATTCCATTCTATGTTCGCAGCGGAGGACGTGTATATTGAGCAGGTGTTGAACTGGGTCAACGGAGATCTGGCGAAAGCTGGGCTGCAGCCACTGCAGGGGATGGACGAGGTGTGGCATGCCAGATATAAAGACTTCCAGAACAGGCTCAAGAATCCTCAATAATAAATACTCATTGAGAGGCGACCTTAGATTTATCGAATGGAGTTGATTAGATCTACTCATCTACTCGCCTGCCTCAGATAAAGACCTTTAGAATGTGCTTTGAAGGGTTGCATCTATGTCTCGAGAAGTTGAAAATGGATCATTTGCTGTGATTGGTAAAGAGCTAGGTCACTGCTGAAGTCCCTTACCGGCGACGTAGGCCATTTTCTCACAGGCACTTAATCCGGAGTAGGGGACCCTAAAGTCCACTAAACGCTTACCAGAATACAGAGCTCGTGTTATGTAACTACCCCACTACAGGTACCTAGGTACTCACAAGTCCCGATTGTTAGCGCTCCACCTGATCCAAACTTTGAAGCATTGCATCCAACGGCTCACTCAGCTGTAAAATTAGTGTAACCGTTCTCATCTTTCAATCTCAATTCAATTGCTAAATCGCTATAGAAGTACCTACCTATGGAAGACGATCGAGGACAGACCAATTGGGGAATTGACAATCGAAGTGATGCTCAATAGACACAGGTCGTACGACCGATGGTCGAGCGGAGACCACGTCAACGCGAGTTGTCTGGAGAAGATGCAGTATCACTGGCCAAATTCAAGATGACATGCTCATATGAGCTTCAACACGAGGGCTATTTTCATCCCAATGCCGACGAAAGCAGATAGACATAAGAGCAGTTCTGCGAGACTAGCTCTAGCTTTCGCCCAGAGGATTGGAAGTTTCTAATGTTGCCCTTATGGGTTTTCGCAACAGTCCTGGATATGCACAGCGATTCATGGATCAGAAGTTGGCTCCTTACCGAAGATTCGCAGCGGCATATGTAGACGACTTCGTGATTTTCTCCAAGACTGCAGAAGAACATCTAGAGCACCTGGACAAGGTCTTCAGTCTCTTCGCCAAGCTAACCGTGTCATTGAAGCCGAAGAATTCATTCATTAGCTATCCGTCTATTAGACTACTCGGATTTCTAGTCGACGGATTTGAGATAGCAGTGACATGCTGCCAGAGCCTCGGGAGACGAAATTCCTATCCTAACCTTGAGATTATTTTCACGTTGAGTAACGTCGTCAAATGGAAACTCAGCAAGAAGAGCAAGAAGAGCAAGAAGACAACGGGCCCTGTGATGGGAGTTTGGTGTTTTTGTTGCGATTGAAAGATGATTACGAGGTGAAGAAATTTCCCCTGCCAATGAATATGGGGATCTGAGCGCTGAAGGCCACTATAATAATAAGGATTTCCAGCAAATGTTCCCTGAGTTTTTTCAGCCAATTCAGAGAGCGTAGGGGACTACTCCCTGAAGGTCGGTGTATTTATAGTGAGTTTTGCCCCACATTAGCAGTCCAGGTAGCAGGAGATAACGACTAAACTAACAGGGCAATTACAGCAGTTTTTAGCGCATAAGACCAGTCGTCTCACGCCAGCTACAAGGCCGCCAATCCTACACCAAACGGAAGACCTGTTCACCTTCATTGCTCATAGGTAGACCCTCACCGCGCATTATCCCATGGATATAACACTCACCTATTAACTCGTACTCCTGAGAACTCCTCTTCCTGAGAATGAACGGCACCTTCGCACCCGGGAAGAGAACCACGACATCCCCCTTCTCAGCAATGGCCGGCACGATGCCCACGTCCCCTTTATCCGTGTCGCATACGACGACGCGCTGCGGCGCGAACACCTCGGCGAAAGCGATGGCCTTATACACGTACGGCAGCAGCCGCTCCCACGCGTCTCGATTCGCGTCAAAGACCTTCTGCCCCTTCATCGCATACTCGAAGCGCGCCTTCTGGTTCTTCCAGGTGCTGTGCGGGCGCTCTGATGCGAGGTATCCGACCAGCGCGCCGTACGCCGAGATTGCTTGTGCCTCAAACTTCTGTTGTCTGTGCTGCTGGATCTTCCTCGTTTTCTCCGGCGAGTGGGGGCGGGGTGATGCTGAGTCAGCATCGTCTTCCCCCCTTTTCTCGCTGCCGCCAACTTCGTTCACCAGAGACGTGGCGTCGCCAATGGCCGTTTTCCACTTGATTTCTTCGATGTCTCGGGCCGTCTTCCCTCCGTCGTATAGCTTGTCGATGGTGCTGAAAATCTCGCCTAGGTAGGCCATCACGTCGTCTAGCATTGAGTGGTTCTCACCCTTGTTACCGATCTTGCAAGCCACGTATCCACGCAGGACTAGGGCTTGCCCTTCGACTCTGCCCAGGTTCGTAAGCCTTATGTTGCTCCCATCTCTTATTCCTGCATGGTAGTTTCCAGACCAACTTGATAAACTACTTGGATAATGGCTTGCAGTTAGGTTAGGCACCCAAGAGGGTAGCGTCGCCTCAGTCTTACCCCTGCTACCTTGCTCTTCTATGAGCCTCGTCTCGGGTCGTGTCCGATACAGAAGATCGAGGGCGTAACCCTGTTTAACAAAAGTAGATGCGAATTTCTGGATGATATCGAAGTTGCTCGCCTGGTAATTGGGCTCGAACCCCATCTCATCCTTGTCCGTCGCCATGCTCAGCAGCGCAAATATCCTATCGCGCGGGACCGTAGCGTCCTTCTGATAACAGCGTTTCAATAACGTGAACACGGTCTGCTTGCTCCTAAATTTCTCGTTTTTCTGGAAGTTGTCTCGCAGCTTGCCTAGGTCGATAATGTTCTTAGCCGTGTCCATTGTCGCGATGTCGATCTTTCGGTCGTACTCGTTTCGAGTCAAGCAATGCTGGGCTGCGGCGTAAAAGATGTCCCACGAGAGCCGATGTTTACCGCAGACCACAATAAGCTCGTTCGCCAGGACGACCTCTTGCACGATCCACATACGCGTGAACCAACGTCGATTAAGCAGTCGGCTGATAGACACCCATATCGGATCGGTAACCTCAATCTTGTCTTCGAGGTCCTTCTGTTTACCTCGTATGATCTTGGTTCCCCAATCTTCGAACTTTCTCATGACTTTGCGACTCCCATTTTCTTCAATCCCGAGCCATGCAAATACAACCTTGGCGCATCTGAAGATCCTGGGCAGCATACGGATTTGGTGTTCCTTTTCCTCATTTCGACGATCGGGACTGTCTTCCTGGTCAATACAGATAGCATCTGCCCAAATGTATACCGTTTTCTTCACGTCTCGCAAGTGTAGCAGAGCCAAGTACAGGGATGTCGTGAGCATAAGAACGCCCTCTGATGTGTACAGGCGGAACTGCTTCAGGGAACTGCCCCACACATAGGAGACGCACACGTACTCCGGTGGCTTTGAATTCTCCTGTAGCCTGTGAATTTCTACCTCACCCCGAAGGGATGAGGCACCTTTACCAGGGCGGAGAGCCAGGAGCCTTATTTTATCCGCCCTTCGCAGTGATTCATATCTATACAGCCTTAACTTGCTGACATTTGAGCCTTGCGGGGGTCTTAGCCGCTCTTGAGTTCGGTTGCTAGAAAAATATCTAACTACTCGATCGATAATGTCGGGGGCTGGCGTCGAGTCGTCCAAATCACGTTCCGGGGATTTCATTGTGAAGTGCGGTCTGGCGTCTCTGCTTATTCTCACCGAAAAGAGGTCATTGCTGAATTTCACATGTATAAGGCCTTCGGTATAAAAGGCCCAAGGGTCAATATAGAAGGAAGCTGTAGGCGTGACGCTTGGATGTCGGGGGTGGACGCTACTTAGGCGAATGAGAATATAGACCTTTTCAGGGGCTTCGGCGCCCCTTGGGAAACGGCATTGCCGCATCTTCCAGTAAGTTAATATGTATGCCATGTGGGAGTAAGATGTAGAACTACTTGCCTTTTCTAGCCTGCCAGGTGTTATCGTAAATGAGGTGGTCCTTGAATCAGGCGTAGTCTGAACATCGATATAATACGTAGGGAGACTCCGAATCCACCGCCCTGCGGGCTCATATCCTTGCTCGAAAATAAACTGCGATAAAGCACTAGTATCCCCCTCGATCCTAAAGGGAGCTTCGCTATCGTCAATGGGTTCAGTAACGTCGTCATAGCCAAGCCCCGTGCGAAGTGGGCTCCTCCAATCTCGCAGGGGCCTATATCCGGATCCGAGGCAGTTAGTTAGCATCTGAGATACCTGGTGATGAATTAATTAGCTCTTCTGCCACCCAATGATATCTGGTCACTTTAACATACCCAGGCCTGGCCAAGAAAAGCCAGCTCGGTGTCACCGTCTTGCGCGATGGTCGGGATCAGAGCAAATACGGACCGGTTATCGTCTTTGAAGATCTGCATTCGGGCCTGCAGGGTTGCCAAAACTTGAGTGTCGTTATTTCTCGACTCCATTGGCGGCAGGTCGTCCGGGTTAGAGACATATACAATACTCGTTGGCCCGGAGAGTCGGAACAGCCCAGTGTTTTGAAGACGGCGGGTGACATTGTACTGCTCATCAACACGCTTGTTCTGTGTCGTATTGCGCAGTGGCGAGATGAACTGTTGGAGTTGACGAAGGGAAACTTCTCTAGGCGGTTGCGTGTGGGCTGGCTTGGAGGGTGCAGGGGCACGCTTCGGCCTTGTTGGAATTTGTGTTTGGTCTCCTTTCTTAGCGGTTGAGACCAACAGCTTGCTCTTACTAGTATTCGGATTATTGTCGATTATCTTAACTTCATGACGCTTAGAGCCTGATTGTGCTCCTGGTAAAGGCGGATCGGAATCATCAGAGCTGTAGTCACTGTCGTCGGAATCACCGTTATCGCTAGGGGTCGGCGACGACAAGCGTGGTCTGAAGTAGAGCCGCTCCTCTTCGCTAATGAATGGTACAGACGTGTCTGTGGAGCTGTCGGTTTCCTCTGCCTCCTCATGATCTTGTGAGGACTCTTTTTTCACACTTGTTGGCGAAGAAAACTGTGCTAAGTTGCTGGAGCTGTCGCTGAGGACCTGGTCATATATCTGTGAGAGATGTTGACCTTCATTTTCATATTCTTCTTCGTCTGACGAGTCTTCGGGCACACTTTCCGGGTCCCGTGGCGATGCTTCGTCAGTAATGGTGTCGACAGGTGACTGAGTTGAACTGGAGGCTACAGAGAAGTCGAAGTCAACCGAGAAAACTTTAGTCCAAGTCTTTTCACCCTTTTCGTCTTTGTCGTCTATCTTATCCTTGGTGATACTAACGCCCTGTGGATGTTGCTTAGCAAAGGTAGTATTTAAGCAACGAATGGCTAGGAGGTATCGAGAAGTCTTACTGCAACCTGTTGATCTACCGCGTTTGGTGTTACGTTTTCAATGGGTTGAATGGGTTGACTGGCTTCTTCCTTAGCTGGGTGAGGTTCACCCTTTACGCCGTCTAGTCCATTCGGAGGGGCTTGATTATTTTCTATGGTCTTAATCACCGATGGCTCTTCTATAGGCTCGTCTACTGTGACACGTTAGTATTGAACTAACTTTCACCCTGGTAGTGGGATACAACTGATGGGTATGATAGGGGCAAGTCAGATTCCCCTCAAGCCAAAATTATGTGAAACTCACCCTGAACCTCATCCTCCGTAAAGGAATCGAACTGGAAACCCCTTTTTGTTAGCGCCTTTTCAATTTCCGCCGTATCGGAGTCCCAAACGCGTGTTAGTATCTGCTCGACGAAAGCACTATACTCTGCGGGGATGCCTAAAAGTGTTGCCAGGTCATATGACAAGTCCAAAGGTGGGAGTGCATTTTGCTGGAGGTATTTCGCTGGCATGTAAATTGTCAGGACTTTACCATACAGCATTACCACAATTTGACTCTCATATATAGAGCTCTTGTAGGTTAAGCCGTCGGATTCAATTTCCCATTCTACCGTTACGGTGTCGGAGTCAACTTTGTGTACCGCAATATCCACTGCCATTAACGACGGTCTCCGGTATGGCAATGAGTCGGGGATAAGACTAAAGCGAGTGTTGAAGTTAGTATAATGATAGTAAATATAATCAAGAAGTAATTTTAAATGAAAAAATTCCCCCAGTTGTAATAATTCTGTAAATAAGGATTTTTAACTACCGCGAAGGTGCATATGGCATGATAGTATCTCGGAAATCAGGCATTCTTGTTGATGATCAGTTAATTACTTACGACTGTATGTACTTGGCCTTTTCTTGAAGCCTTGCCGAGTAATTCCTTGCGTATCGCACCTTGTCCGAGTTTGTCGGATATGCCCTGGCTTGTGATGAGAGGCGGCGTTGATTGCAGCCTAAATACTGGAGAAGGTGGCTGATGTCGATTAATTTCTCGGGATCAATAACCATGAGGGGAATCTTCTCAGAGAATAGACTGTAGAATGCCTGATGATCAGGTATAAACCATTGGGATGTTGCCGCGCATGTGTCGTTGATTATAGACGTTGACCCTGGTTGAGAGATAGGGAAAATCCGGTGACGTGAAAGTACACTGCGAAAACTATTACCGGATTGTTTGCTCTTGTAGCTGCTCGCATCTGGGTTCTCCCTAATGAACTCGCTGAGTTCGCGAAGGATACCATAAAGCTCGGTAGACCCATACAAAACAGCGTTAGATTCAATTTCCGACAAGATGTCACTGATTTCAACCGTGAACTGGACTCTCACGATGTCGAGGAATAATCTCTCGTGTCGCGCATAATGATGTGATAATACGCTGTGGTTTTTCAGCCTACTAGCGTATTTTGCCCCTTTCCATACGCAATTGCGGGCAGACACCCAACTCGAGTTTACAGGCCAGGGTATCCTATACGATGAGCTGTACTGTGGGATATATGTAAGCCCATCTGAGTTGAAGGCGCTCCTAAACTCGTAATGTTATTAGCGCAGATCCATGAAGTAGATGGCTCACCCAGATCATTCAGAAAACGAGAAATGAACCTACTTGACTTTTTCATTGTTCTCTGGAGATTCGTGGCAGATCTGGCTGATCCTATCGTAAATAATACGAATATAAGATAAAGCTTCTCGTTTCCTTGAATCCGCTTTATCTCTCAGTGTCCTGAGGCAGGAGATGCAGTCATCTAAGTCTGGATTCAGTTTGACTCCCAGGTGTTGTAAGAAATACCAATCCCGCCCTTCAACCCTCTCAACGTTGTCCACACCATCACCATATACATCCAGAATGAAAAGTGGCGCTCCTTCATAGGCGCCCTCCAAACCGGCTGATGGCAGAATTGTCCCCTTAAGACAATGGACGACTCGGCCTTGAGGTCCGAGGCAAGTGACTTGAAGCTCGGAAATCCGATCCCGCAACTTAGAGACAGAGGTAGATGACCATTTAGAATCACCCTCCTTCAACCACTGGGAATATTTGGCCCAATGACCTGTATCCCAGTGTCTTTGCAGCAGCTTCAGAATACCATAGGGCGTCCAATTCGTCCTATCGTTAAGAATGAGCTCCATCTCTTCTGCAATGTTGAAATCACTTGGTAGAAAACTTTCGGGCCGAGGAAACGAGTCTACGAGTCGTGGGTACTTCCTTATATGCAGTTCCGTGTCTAACCACTTCATCCAGCGGTCCTTCTCCTCGTCTTTCGCACATGCGTAATAGTCTCGATGCAGGACAAGACACTGCCACCCAGCCACTTTTCGTTCGATATCTCGGAAGTAGGTAGCCGACGCCCGTGATTCCTTTCCCGCTTCGGTGGCCACCCAGAGATCGACTGACGGATTGTAACCATTGCGGAATAAAAACAAAGCATGTGATATAAGAACTTTCACTAAAGATTGCTCTCCTAACGTTGAGGTAAATGTGCCGCTCGCATTCCCGTGTGCTGCCTCAATTCGCTTGCAAAGCTTGCTGGCTTCGAATTTATCCACGCCTAGAGCCTGGAAAAGCTGGAAACGCTGACTTTCTTCTGGCTTCATTATGTCAGGATGTACGAATCGGACATTTATTCCATCCAGTATGTCGTGTTCTTGATTCTCTTGTGATAGGAAGAAAATATTACCCTTGCTCTCAGGAGTTGCTGCAGTCCACGTTTTCCCATCGCTTAACGGGATCATTTTCATCTGCTGAACAATGGATTGCCATGTGTATTTCATCAAAATGGAAGCTACACAGGAATGCCATTCTGTACTCTGTGCTCTGAACGGAACGTAGCCTTCGTTACCGCTTGACGCCCCGGGCGAGATAAATTCATCATCTACACATTCCACGTATTCTTTTAGATCCTCAAGAAATCCGTCGGTGCTCAACTCTTTCATCTTCATTGCGAGTTTAAGATACGTGATGCAGTCCGGAGAGTACCTGTGAGATAGGTATCGAGATAGAGCAGCCTTGCTACGGATCAGTGGGACGCCTCGAAGCTTCAGTTCGTCCGGAACGATCACCACTGTGCTTGGTTTCGCCAGTGGTTTCGTCTCATCCTCGACTTGCATTATTTCTTCACCATTCAACTTGGTCACGATTTTCTCCCGTATATCCTTGAAGAATCCCCTGGGCTCATATATAGAGAGGAAGATTGGCCAGCTAAAGCGGAGATTCGACTGGTTCAAGACCTTGATGGCGTCGGAGAAGATTCTCGGAATTGCTTCGAGCAGCTCGTCGTTCCAAGCCACGCGCGGTTGGATATCCTCGCGGCTCGAGGTAAGGACGAATTCGCCTTGGATGGTGAACTATCTGAAAGTAAGCAAAAAGTGCCAGTGATAGAAACTTGGCCGTTTGGCAACCCACCCCTAGACCATAATTCGCTATTGGAAGAAAGGTATACACCTGCTGTGCATTCGGAAATTCCTTGGCATGCTCAAATTTAGCGTCGACAGGGAAGGCTAGTTTGATTATTGAGTCTTGGACATTGGGGTATCTTGGGCGAGGCGTCAAGTTTCTGACAGGGCTCTCAAAGATTTTGAACCACGATATACACTCCCCCTTCTTCCTAATTATAACGTGCGTAGTCCCGTCCTCGGCGCGGAATTCTTCTCGGCGAAAGATGTCCGGCTCTATATATTGGTAGGTCTTAATCTCGACCAGTTTTAGCTTCCGCAAGAACAGAATGGTATCATGGTCGAAGTGTCTAATGATTTCGCAGACCTCATCGCGGAATTTGCCAGTCTTGTCAATCTCGAGAACCAAGGTGCTACCTGTCTTCTCAACTGTGATATTGCTGGGAACATTCCACACTTTAGGGCAGATAGTACCGAATTCCTGAGACCTGTCAAGTTTAAACCTATAGGGTCCAGATGCAATCGAAGCAGTTTCTGCTATGGCGAAAACGGATTTGAATCCAATACCTATAATGTTCCATTAACGACAGTTCGCTCGCTTCAAATGCGAAAACCGCACCTTTCTCCCCAGTAGTGGCAGTTTGGCCAGCTTTGGTGCCCATCCTTGATCGGCAGACCGCGTGGACGTCCTTCCTTGTGAAGCCGGTCTCGTTAGAATCAAAGCGCACAGTATCAAAGGGATCCTGCGTAGTAATGGAAAATTTCGGCTCTGAATCCAGATCCTTATATTCTACGTCATCGGCGTTTTGAAGGAGCTCTTGAAGAAAATGCTCTGGCTTCCCATATAGTTCGTCGTAGTCACTGTACACATTGACAATTAGTCGTCTGCTTCGGTGTTTACCAAAAGGGAATCAATACTTACGCCTTGAGGCTTGCTTTGAACATCTGTCTCATCTCTTTCTTCATATTCTCTAAGCCATTGTCGCCGAGTCTGTTGATGAACTCCTCCGCAGACTCCCGAGTCTCTTCCGACGGCAGAACGTTCAGGTCTACTTCAGCCATGGTAGCTTGTCGGAGCTTATTTAGTGTACCTAACAAAAAACATTGAAATAAAATCTTTGAATGCGGCGTTCTACGGTTTAGATCAGATATAATCCATTCTATCATCGAGAATAGGTACCGAGCAGCAAGAAGACTGCAACCGACGCTGACAATTCAGGCGTCGTTAACTACCCAATGCTAGAGCGGCTGCTGTATGGGCGTTGCATATCGACGTGCAGGGTAGCAGTGCTTCAAAGCCTGCAGCTAGCATTGGCCAGCCGCACTAAGTGGCTTGCATGCTGCGCGACGTTTGAGATATGTGATTGGACCCTGCAAGTACTTCAGCTTGCTTGTTCCACATCAGCAACCCGGATTTGGAGAGCTAACGGTTGCCTGGAATCAATAATGATGCGAGCCTCACCTTTATTCTTCACCTGTCAGTGACCTACATGCCGACCTCCCCCATACAGTCAACCCCTCTCTGCCTCGCTGGCAGCATGCGGGATTATCAATCAACTTACATCAACCTTTCTCCGACATGAGGCTCAATAAGAACGAATTAGACCTGGCATAGCTATCAGTTACCCCACCCTACAAGAATCCGACCATAGTTCAACTATATGCAACTTAACTACGACGACGCACTACAACAGTACCGATATAACAGGCACCCTGTGTCGTGCAGATATCCGTATCTCGCCAAGCTACGTACAGTTTTAGTCAGAAAAGAGAATTATGGATGATGGTACGCGTGGTACAATAACCGGCTGCTGCCACAGGGAGCATGACTTTAAGCAAACTCTCGATCTTAGACCGTTACCACAAGGAGTACGGGATTTCGATCTTCTATGCGCCTGTGAGAAGAGAAGGAAATGGAGATGGGTCTCTGATAGGCATAAGCAGATCAAGCTTACCCCGGCATCGTGTCGAATGTGTGCAGTATTTGATAAGGTGGTCCGGGCTGTCGTAGAAGGGAAGCTGCCGACATTATTTGCTACGCCGCATACGGACGTTGAGAAAACCAGGATTCTCCAGGATATTATCATAGAGCCTGAGATTCTCAGTCTTCCTAATGAAGAGAGACGTCTGAGATTCAGTGTGGACGGAAGATCGTTTAGCATCATAATGTTCTCGGATGCGGACAAGAACACGCGATTTACCATCAAAGGGTATACGTTCCGCAAAGAACATTTTCATAGACCCATAGAAGACTCCGATGCACGCTTTGATAGAGCCTTGCGTTGGTTGGCGGCCTGCTTAGAATCTCACTCCTGCGCCGACAAGACGCCTAGAAGTCTACCTCTTAGACTACTCTTAGTCCAGAAAGATTCGGCTGCCACCAAAGACATCGTTCGGTTATTAGAAACCGAGGGTCATGAAGGACCTTACACGTGTTTGAGTTACCGCTGGGGCGATAAAAGTCAGCGGCAACTAATGACGACGGCTCGAACACTAGAACGGCATGCTGAGGGGATCCCTTACGAGGAGCTACCCAAAACCTTCCAAGATGCCGTCACGGTGACCCGGCGTATGGGACTGGATTATCTATGGATTGACGCTTTATGTATCTTGCAGAAGTTTGAAGGTATGACCGATGCCGAGGAGAGAGCTGCAGAAGACGATTGGGAGCGGCAATGTTCTCGAATGGCAGATTACTACCAAGGTTGCCATTTCTGTATTTCTGCAGATATCTCAACTGGCATGGATAGCGGGATATTTTCTCGGTCGCCTATAGCTCAACATGACCTAAAGGTCATTGCCGATGATGGTAGGGAAGTGACCTTATATATCCGAGAGGAAACTTCCCACTATGGACCGCCCACCCAGCTTGAAACCCGCGGTTGGATCTTCCAGGAATCTCTGCTTCCCCTGCGGGTTCTCCATTTCGGATCATTCGATATCCAGTGGAGGTGCAGAGAGAAACATACGTGCGAGTGTGGATATAATGGCAAAGTCTGGGACTCGCGTGAACAGCTTGCTCATGCTGCTAAGCCAATCCAGAGCGATGAACATCATTCCATTGAGTATTGGGAGTCCGTAATCTTCCACTACACAGCTCGGATATTGACCAACCAGGATGACAAACTGCCCGCGCTTTCGGGAGTCGCGCAGCTCTTTAAGATGAGTACGGGTTGGTTGACCTATCTCGCTGGACTCTGGAAGCACACTCTTCATCACGATCTGTGTTGGTATACCGTGATGAACACAACTATTTCCCCGCTCCAGATTGCTTCTGGCGTCAGACCTAATCAATATCGTGCTCCGTCTTGGTCTTGGGCGTCTGTTGACACATTGGGAAGCGCTCACTGTTGTTTCTGGGGATTGGGGGCTTTATTCCTCCATCCAGTGTGTCATGGCTCCGAAACGCGAAAGATTTGCACGATTCATAGTGCATCGTGTGAGTCTAAGGGAAGTGATCGAACTGGTCGTGTCAAGTATGGATATATAGACGTATCCGGCGTACTCATCCCGGCAACAGTCGCCGTGCATCCCAAGAGCTCCGATATGCGATGGGGTGGACTCTGCAACTTTGCAGACATGCCATGGACACTCCGCAATATTCAAGATGACACAGATCTCGATATATGCATGCCCGATTGTGAGCTCCTGGATGATGGCTTGACAGAGGGCGATAAAGTCTACTGCATGCCAATCCAAGAAGCTATCGATGAGGTCAGGTCAGAGAGGGGGTGCTTAATTCTGAAGCGCAATGATCAAGGAGACCTAAATGAGTACCAACGAATAGGATTTTGCATCCTCGTGAAAGACAATCCAGATTTTGAGAAGGAACCAATAACGGGGAGCCTCCACGTTCGGTCGTCGCAGCCTTTCGTCATGGATCCTGTGAATGAAATAAAAGTCAAACGCTACATGTTCCAACTTCATAAAGAAGCTCAAACTCGTCTACGGATTGTATGAGTCTTATTTCAGAAGCATTGGAACCCATTCTCGTGGACGCCATTATGCTGCGGTTGGGGGTCGCCTTGCAAACGAGACTAGAGATATTTGAAGAGTTAGGGGTAGTCAATGTTACCGCTGGCGTCTCAGGGAATTGGAAAAGCAGCAGTTGACATTGCCCGGGTATATTTACCTTGCGATTCTCGTACTGTCCAGCTGTCGAAGTAATGAACATCTCGGATGCCTAAACCGAGCTCAATAGTATGTCGGTAGCATAGGATCATAACAATTCCGGGGCCCGGGACACAATATGCATCGTGTTGTTGATAAAGTGGCGGTGGCTATTCGGGGCTCATTTCGTGGCTGACCTAGTGGCTTGGAGCTGAAAACTATCGCTGCATTATGTCAGCGCCACTTCATTAACTCTCATTTCTTCTGTCTTTGATTGATATTCAACTTTGAAATCACTCTGGCGTCTGAAACCCGTAATACATCAGTTGCTGAAGCATTAATGTGAGAAGTTGAATATTGGCAAGGTTGAAAACCTAGGTGATCATCTAATCGACACTTTATCATTCCTTGGCTTGGTCCTTTGGGCGAGGCTCTGTCGGACTTGATGCTGGAGATAGCGCGGCACACACGAATGAACTATCGTTTCAGACCTCACCTCCGCATTTCGTGTTACCAGGCCGCATAGTAGGGTTCCAATTCGGACCCGACTGGCTTCTTGTGGAACGTGGCCGATGGCCTGCCTTCAGGTACAGCACCTACGTACCCGAACAAATGCATCGTACCGTGAATCCAGTTGGACACGTCTAGAGTTGAGCCGAACTTCGCAATTCGTAATGGGACGCCCAGACAATTGACCCAGAAAATTGTCATCTTACGCGATTGGCAGGAAAATATTACTTCTACGTGGGCCTTTCTTCCATTTCCGACTTGATAATTCGAGCATCACGTAAGATGAAGATGTGTGGCTGGAAGCACATGGGCAAGATCAACCTCTAAGTCGTCGGAACTCAGTAAAGATCGGCGCCGTATTTCCTCAGTCCTAGACCAAAATCCCATCAGCCATCTGCCCGCTGCGGGTTACGAAAATGAGCCAACGAGACATGCAGATTGTTCCTGCCCCCAAACGAGGCGAAGTCTGAGGTCTCTCAGCTACAGCCCGACCCAATGTTCCATCGAATTTCCGCATTCATGTGTTCTCTCATCTGCGAATCTTCCGCTTTGTTTCCTTTCTCGTGCTTCAACCCTCTCCTTTTCAGTCTAAATTAACAAAGTTGTGTCAGTTTATTGCGTCTCAAGCTGGGACTGCGTGACCAAGACCATGGCACCTCGTCTTACGACCTTCGCACTGCTACACGTGCTGTTATGGCTATTCGACCCGGTTGCAGCAGGTTCAATAGCTGCGTGGTCGACAGGAGTCGGCGCTCCTCAGATCATAATGCAAGATGATGCGACTGGGAAAATATTTTATTCCCTTTGTAATAGTAATGGTACCTCTCCTATTTTCCCTGCTAATGAGACGGCATCTTTCAACTTCGATATACCTCCAAAGAACGGCACGAGTCTTGCTGGCATAGGTTATGCTAATAACGGAGTTAATATTGTAGGTATTTGCTACCTAACTGCACTATGAGCCCGTTACTTACCTTACATCCAGGCTGCTTTCTGGTACCTGAATGATGAGAACCAAATTGTTGAAGCCTTGTGGCAGTGCGATCCCACAGGCCATTTCATTCCCGGTTCGACTCCAAACAACTGGAGAGTATCGATTGGTCAACCAGTGAATGCGAGCACTGGTCTTTCCGCGGTAAACCTAGGCGCACAATCCGGTTATCAAGTCTACTTTCACGATGACCACATGGCCACATCAATCTTGCGCTACACGACTGCGGATGGCTGGGGGACCGATGGGAACATCAGCCAAGACGCAGTTAAGACACTGCCTATCAGCGCTGGATTCACTGACTCCAACAAGATCAGTGTAGTGTATGGGAGGGGTCCAAGTAACATAGAGGTGTCTACGTTACAGCAGAACGGGGAGTGGGTAGTTAGTAAGTTATACATCTCCCGGAATGGCATGGGTCATCTAATCTGACGACATAGCGTTGTTTCCTACTCCTCTCAACCTTGTGGATCGAGACAACGACAATACGACCGCCTTGCTGCCTGTTACAAATGACACCGCACCGGAGGATTTCACTCTGAATACGACCGCTAACTGGGTGCTTGAGGGGTGGGATGGTTCAGCAAAGGGAATCGGACTCGCTTTCGACGCCGACGCCACCCGAAATATCTTCTACATCGGAAACGATTCGCTGCTCCACCAGGTCTCCGAAACCAGTGGTGGCTGGCAAGCTTCCTCAGGCCAAAGCGTTCAATCGTGGCCCATTGCAGACAACCCCAGCGCACAGTTTGCCTCGACCTATGACCTGAACCATAACCGGGTCTGGATCTACTACGTGAGCGGTGGAAATGTCACGCAAGTATATCGGTCGGATAAGAACTCGTGGGAACCCGCAGCTACACTCCGAACATTCAATGATACCGTCATTGAATCAGACGAAGACAGCGACCTGTCGACCGGCGCCAAGGCCGGGATCGGCGTAGGTGTAGGAGTGGTCGGCGCCGCACTCATTACGCTCGGTGCCTTCTTCTTCCTCCGCCGGCGGAAACGGAGCAGGGAGGCACACCGGCAGGCAGAGACCGAAGCAGAGGCCACTTCCGCCGCTGCTGATCACCCCGTGTCTTCATTCGCCGGCTCGCCAGCTCCCGCGTACAGCTCAGGGGTCATACAAGGACAGTGGATCGACGGCCAGTGGATACAAGCCTCGCAGACGAAACCCGAGGGGCAGTGGCAGGAGAGATACTCTTACGCTCCAGTAGACCAGCAGCAGCCCGTGTTCCACGAGATGGCGAGCCAAGAACACACGCACGAAATGCCTGGTGATACCGGCCGTCGAGAACTGCCTACCAATCATACCGAGCGGGAGGAAGGTAGGCCGTAAAAATAGGATGGTGTTGATCATTGGATCGGAATACGAGGCCCGTTACGAGCGCGGGTGGCGTTACACGGCGGGGTTTAGTGATGACATTATCTTGCCATCTTACGCCAGATGTTTTTAAAGGAATGCTCTCTTTTGATTGTTTTGATATCCCATTCACTTAGAAGATACTAATAATTAAAATCGAATGAGGCGGGAACTTGTCCGATGGATGATGTGGTTTACTCGCTTGAACTCGGCTGCTCCGTGACACTAAATACTTCTGTGGATCAAGTTTTATTACTGCGTCAGCTTATACCCTTTACTATCGTCATACTGGCTGGCAAGCTGGCTGCAATGTGTAGGTGCCCTAACGGAAGGTAAATCGATGTATACGAAATTAGAGAGAAAACCACCTCCCGAAATCAATCTGCCAAAGCTATACTCTTATTCATTCTACTTCTACTCCTCTTTTTCCTTCTCCTTCTCTGTTTTGGCCCCTGAACAACTAGATTACAAGGTATGGCACTAAGGTAGTAATTCACAGCTGCCAAACCCAGAAGCCAGCGAGTTACAGCTGGCGGTGAGGACCTTGACCTATCTTGACCTTGATGTGTTTACGACACACCCAATCTTAGCTGATAATGAGATGAGATGCTGATGCGTGTGGTGTTTCAATTACACAATAACTAGCACAACTTTCAATGAGATTTAATCCAATCGTCAAGATCATTCTTTAAGAAATAGCGCATATTAAACTCTAGGCCGTCGCAATGGGTCCAATAGTCTTCCACGGCACAATCGCCCACTCTCTAGGGCCATCGGACCTTATCATCCTCGAGAACGCCTTGCTCGTCGTGGACAGCGATGGCATCATCACCCAACTAATAGAAAATGTCGCACGGGACTCCGTCCCCTCCGTCCTCTCATCCCTAGATTTATCTCCGGCCCCCGCCCCAGAAGCCGTGCACCTGCTACCCCGCGGCTCGCTGCTCATCCCCGGGTTCGTGGACACCCACAACCACGCGCCGCAGTGGGCGCAGCGCGGGCTCGGCCAGAGCATGCACATCCTGGACTGGCTCGACCGCGTGACCTTCCCCAACGAGGCGAAATTCGCGGACCCGACCTACGCGCGCCGCGTCTACGGGTCCTGCGTCGACGGCTTCCTGCGGCAGGGTGTGACTACGGCGTCGTACTACGGGTCGCTGCACGCGGAGGCCACGAATATCCTCGCCGACATCTGCCTCGCGAAGGGGCAGCGCGCGTTTGTGGGGAAGTGCAACATGGACCGCAACGCGCCGGCGTACTACCGGGACGCCAGCGTCGAGGCTTCGTTGCGCGATACGGAAGCGTGCATCGCGCATATACGGAAAATAGACCCCGAGGGCAAGTTGCTGAAACATGTGCTCACGCCGCGGTTCGCGATTACCTGTGACCCAGCACTGCTGGAGGGTCTGGGAAAGCTCGCGGCTGCGAATCCGGATCTGCCGATCCAGACGCATTTTAATGAAGCCGAGCAGGAGATAGCGTTTACGAAGGAGCTGTTCCCGCAGTTTGGTGGGAGTGAGGCCGATCTGTATAGTCACTATGGGTTGCTAAATGAGCGATCCATTCTCGCACATTGCTGTCACATGACGGAGTACGAGATGGGCGTCTTGGAGGTACAGGAGTGCGGTATTGCGCACTGCCCCGTGTCTAATATGACAGTGGGCGGTGGCTTCATGGCGGCACCGGTGCGGCATTTCCTACGGCGCGGCATGAAGGTCGGGCTTGGGACCGATAGTGGCGGCGGTTTCTCGAGTAGCATTCTCGATGCTATGCGGCAAGCACTGGTAGCGTCGAATGCGCGGGAGGTGAAGACTCAGGGTAAGGATAAGGGGCTGGATATCGGTGAGATGTTCTACCTGGCTACGCTTGGGGGTGCTAAGGTGTGCTGTTTGGGTGACAAGATCGGCAATTTCAAAGTCGGTAAAGAGTTCGACGCTCTTGTTATCGATGCGAATGCGCCGGGCGTAATGACCATGCTTGAGGATGAAGATTCCACCCGGACAATATTTGAAAAGTTTATCATGACAGGTGATGATAGGAATATTAAGGAAGTGTACGTGCGCGGCCGTTCTGTAAAAGTATGAACTAGATTGATAGATTCATGGCTCTACTACTTCGGCAACTTGGCCGAGATTCTTCAAGGTGCATCAATAATGCCAAAGGTATTAGATATTTTACTTTTATTTTCAAGGCGCCGACACCTCTTGCAGGCGTCGACCGTTTCGCTAAAGCCCCGTCATTCCTTCGTAGCTGGGAAATACATAGCTATAGTACATCGTCATACCGTTTATACACCCATCCTACCGCCGCGCAGGCGGAGGAGGGTAATTAAAATTAATATGTGTAGTTTCAACGGGACTGCCGTTATTACTGGTCCTCCTGTTCTTGTTCGCAACGCCGGCGGCCACCCGCTCCCAGGCTCCAACTCCGCCGGGTCGGCTTGAGCCGCGTGGTGGTAGATCCCACGCGGGCGTCCTCTGATCCCAAGCTCGGCTCATAAGGGGGCTGGAGGTGGATCCAGAAGTGGGACTACTGAATGTGCCATCCGGCGTGCTACCTAGTTGTGGTGAAGTGACGCCATATTCGGCTGGGTTATACTGCCGCAGAGGCAGAAGCTGAGATGTGCTCTTGGTGCTTGTAGTACTTAGTGGTTCATCGGTAGGGGAGAAGAACGCGGCTTTTGGCGAGGTAGAATAATGAACGTTATCCGGGATCGCGGGAATGGCCGTGGCGATGTTGTGTAATGGTACCATCTTGCCATCTCCCCGAGCAAACGAGCTCAAGCGTGGATTACCGTTTTGGGCTTTCCATGTCGCTTGCTTTGGAGACTGGGGAGAAATGGGATGAGAGCCCAAGGCGGAGAAGGGACCAGCATAAGGCTTCTCCTCCTCAATGGTGCCATCGGACGGGTTCGGAAAGAATGCCGGTGACCTTGGAGTCAGGTGTGTTTGGCATCGGAATGATAACGAGGAGGCGGGCCGGTGACGGCTCTTCTTCTGCCCCGTGGCGACGCTCTTGGTGCCTCCGACTATGAGGCTGCGGTTACGTCGCTTACGGCAGCGCACAAATAGAAAACCAGCTAAGGCTAATGCGAAAACAATAGCGCCGGCAACGATTCCTGCGATCTGGCCTGTAGACATGGTGGATTGGGTTTCGTCGGTGGTATCTTCTGCTGTAGGGTCAACGGCGCTTATCCTGGTCTTAGAGAAGACGGTATCGTTCAGTCCTATTGCCATGCCCGCAGATGGTCGTTGTCTGCATCCTGCATCCAAGGCGACGAGGTAATTGACTAGGTAGTCCTGATCATCAGATGCAGATACACATGACATGCATTTGGAAAGCATGTCATCTGGGAGAGTCCCGCTGCTAGTACCACAGTAGGAGTAGCCATTGCTATCTGGGTTAAGGTTGTCGCCCGTCAGGGAATCCATCAGATCACCGCACGCGAATGAGGTTGAGCAAGGGGTCGATGCCACTGTGGCATTCGGGAACCCAAATATGCAGTAATCAAACGTATATCTGAGGTTATCTAGTCACGAGTTAGAATACGTATTTAAATTAACTGAGAATTTACCTACACAAGAACCACAGTTGGTCGCTCTGACTACCCTGGGAGAAAGTGCTGTCCTGCAGACAGCTCATACAGCTCTGGTATGTCGAGCTGATTTTCGAGTCATAGCATGAAATATCACCATCCCCCGTTGCTGATGAACTCGAATCGGAAGAGTCTTCTACGCAGAAGGATGCGCAAGGAGACCCTATCGTAAACTGTAAAGCGGCGGCATGTTGTGTAAGGAGAGTAATGAGTATGATAGATATAAGAGAAGCCATCTCGCCTGGAGATTGAATGTAGAAGGCTAAAAGAACGCTCGGTGTTAAAGAATGGTGTTGGTAAAGAGGGTAATATTAAGGAAAGTATATGTTGAGTATTATTACAATAGTGTTAGCATGAAGTAGCCAGCCAGCTGGTTGGATATTCGAGTGTAATAATACTCAAATCCCAAGGTGGAAGAAAATAATACACGAACACTCGAGGAAATGTCAGAATGTGAAGACAAGAGTTCGGGATAGGCCGAATATTATATTAGATCCCATTAGCTTCAATAGAGCAGATGGCCTCTGTGCTCGCGGCGGTGATGCCGCGCCATGAAGTCCCACTTTAACCGACGGTCGGTTGTAGTCGGCGCGTAGAAGCATAGGGTGGTTTGGATGACTTGCACCGGGGAGGTGGTATCGCAGGAATACCAATACTAAACCCCTTGCAGATGGGCGATATTCTCCGATTGAAGTGCATGGCTCAAAGCTGGTAGGGCAATGGCATTGGCACGTTTTCAAATAGCAGAGGATCATATTGGACAATGGTAAGATAGGTATCTCAAAGGGGTTAATACGACACTGTCAGCCAGTGACATGAACAGAAGGCCTAGGTGCTCTCCGTTCTAAGCGCCGTGATTTGTTCGGTAATCTCACCTAGCACATTTAGCGGGCCGGGTAGTGTGGTTGCTGGCGGTAAACATCGCGACCGCCTGGCCACGATCCAGAGACCAACAGAACAGCCCTAGCTGACGATATCCTTTTCGGGGAGACGCAAAGCACGTTGTTCCCGAATTGGCGAGGCCCATTGTGTGGGTCACGAGCCGGCCGGCCCAATGAGTACGGGAAGAATGTTGCAACTTGATATACTCGTTCGACTCTCGACTTCAGTCGTCTAGTCTAGACTCGAATGTCAATTCCAATAACTCATGAGGTCAATTGCACTGATGATGTTCGGATAGGTCTCAAGCCGGCGTTCCATACCATTGTCGAATAGCGCACTGAACTACGGATCCGTACAGTAGCTTCTCATTATTCGACAATCCAATTCGCTCCATACCGTCTAGAGGTTGCACTGAAGCACTCTACGTCGCGGAGCGCTTCGAGGAGAAGATTCCAAGAAATAGAATCAACTGTAGGATTGGATGAACAAGACGTAGGTAGTATTTCCAAAGCATAACATCGACATTATTCCGCGGCGCACAAAAATGTGACTGTGATGGAGCTCAGCACATGCAGATTGCAGGCTGGTTTGAATGGCGCGTATTTTAAGAAGCAATTGGTCCGTGCTTTGTCTCGATATCATGATATATGCTGTACGAGAATTTGTATGACTAACTCATATGAATTAAATCGATTAATCTGCTTACATGTATTATTTTTATTTTTATTTTCTAATCTTGGTGAATTTCAATTTTTACTTTCATCTTTCATACGTCTCTCTTCTACCTTCTACCAAAACTCCTTACTTGATATTATTCCGTACTAGCTATTAAGCTAGAAGCCTTGAATGCTTAGGACACGGAATATCGAGGGTAGAGAACATTGTGAAAGTATAGCGATTGGAATAGTCTCGTCAGTGTTGGACCCCTCAGCAGTGCCACTAATGTACCTAGGTAGCTATAGTGTATGACATTGAACTCGGTTTAAACAGAAAAAGTCTATGGAAGTTGTATACACCATTTACGAGTCGAAAATTAATAATTAATCTTGACGCCGTTCTCCTGGCACACATGCTTAGGGCTCTGAAAACCTCCCATGTTCGCCGCATTGATGAACCGCTTCGTCTTGTCCCAATCGTTGCTACAAATCGGGCCACACCAGCAGGGCCGCGCATTACTGCCGTACTCTTCCAAGATATACTGTTTAAGTTTCCAGTTCTGGCCGACCGCACCGCTCACGTCGCACACGGGGATTGTGAAAGTGCCCTCCCACGACGGCCCCTGTGCCCCGGGGTTGCGCCACGCGTCGTGCAGCGCGGATTGCACACGCTCTTGGGCCTTATTCGCGTCGTAGTTATACTCGGCCACGTTATATGAGTCAATGGACGAACTAATCACGTCCGAAATGGAGACACCCTGGAAATCGCCTTTTCCCAGCTTGTCGGCACCCGGCGGCATCGTGACGTACCCATATTGTTTCTCAGATAGGAAGTCGCCGTTGCCCTCGTGCCAATAGTACAGGTACCAAGCGCGGCCGTCGCGGCAGACACTGTAGTCTTGGGGGCCCGACCCGATTCCCTCGCCGTCGCCGCACTTGCCGCCGCCCAGGATGAAGATCTTCTGCTGTCGCCACAGCTGGTTGACGGCGTTGCCCAGCAGGAACTTGTTCATGACGTCGGTCACGGCGTTCTTGTCGATGCCCCCGAAGTCCACGAACGACCCGCCCGACAGGTACGTCCGTATGTCTCCCGTGCTCTGGTAGTTCTTGCCTGCCATCAGGTCATTGTTGGCCGAGGTGAAGCTCTTCATCGACTCAACCACCACTTTCGAGAGCACGGCGCCGAGGTCCGCGTCTTTCTCGAACGTGTCATCTTTACTAATCTCAGAGATTAACGCTATATCCCTTAACACGAAGTTGCTGATAACACGACTTACGCTGATTGCAGCTGGATGGAGCCCGCGGCCGCAGCGCCGCCCGCGACGGCCGACATGGCGCCTCCGACGGCACCTCTCACGGCCGCGCCCTCGCCGAGTCCGGCAAATGAAGCGCCAATATATAGGACGGTGGTGATAGCATTCAAAACCTCGCGGAGCGTCGAAATTGTCTTATCATTGTCCTTAGGCTGGTAGAAATTGTGGGACCATGACTCTTTGCTGAGGGAAGCAGCAATGGCGCTGACCTCAAATGCCTGTGACAGCCCGGTGAAGTAAGCGTGCAGACGGTTTACGGCTTCGAGGATATAGTACGTAGGGCGGATATCGCCGCCGCGTTGGTTGATGACGTTGTTGTCGCATAGGTTCAGGTCGCACGAGCTGCTGGAGCCGTCGTCGCGACACGACCAGTCCGGGTTGCCGATGGCCCACTGCCCGAAGGCTCCCGCAAAGCCGTATTGATTGCTAGCAATGTCGCTGCTGTGGTTGCTGATCCAGCTGCTGAGCCACTCATCCGTGTTATGGCTCTCCCAGTCGTCCGCCGTCTGCCCGTAGAACTGCGAGACCGCCCCGCAGCGGCGGTGCGGACGGCTGGAGGTGCTCAGAGAGACGCTTTCGGGAGCCGGCAGGGCTAAGATACTTTGGGGAAGTAGGGCGAAACTAATGATAAGTCCGATCATTTTGCTAGCCGTGCTAGGAGCTGGAATACAAGGATGTACTGTAATATGATCTGCAACTGGAAGACCAGCGAATATACCTTATATATCCATCTTTATATCTACATCTTGACATTTAGCCATATACGTCATAGCTTTCACTTCACACAGAATTGCCAGCGTTGGCGATATATCGCGATGGCGCCAGCTTCTTCCGCGTTTCTTAACGAATGTCATCCATCCGCAATTTGAGCTTATGAACCTGCCTCTTCCAGTAGTTAACTACAGGAATAGAGAAGCCTCTTTAATCTTGCGGCTGATAAAATCCAAAAGAGGCAGGTAACCAGATGTAACTAACGCAGTCGCGATCCTTTCCTTTGGCTGATCTCATTCAAAGGAGTGGTTGGCGCATCCTGGATGATCGACGTTGCTAAAATAGAACCACAGCAAAAATTCGACTTCCCCATTCGTCCAGTGCATGAAATCTCATGTTAAGCTTATTTTAGCCTCAGGCCTTCATTCGAACCTTAGAAGTATACATGGGATGATAACCGGCGAAAATATTGCAAATGGTTGCATTCTAGGAACAAGGGAATAATCATGAAAAACTTTAAGTACATATAACTCGATACCCTCGAAGTCTTCGTATAGGTGAGTACACTAGGAAACTTCCGCCGTGTATACGGCCATAAATTCAACCGATATTCCGATGCGTTGTTGAATATGGTCCTCTAGCTAGTACGTTCAACAGAACCCTCTACCGACTTCGTTTCTACCGAAACTCCTTCTTTGGGTGGCTGGCTCTCACTTCTTGACAGTTGATTCAGGAGCCTTGGGCGTTTGGGGTCGGAAATGTCAAGGGGTGAGAGTTTTATCATGGTCCTGGTGGTTGGAATAAACCCGTCCGTACCAGACCAGTCACTCGTTCCGAGCTCTTCGTGAGCCAGACGCTGCAACTGAAAGGTGCCGCCTGCGATCCATTCCATGCGAGAATAGGGGTTAACTTTGGTCCGTTTTTGTATGAAGCCAACGATGGGCTCGATTAGAATAGCTATGGCGATGATTAAAATCCCTCCAAGCAAAACGAAAGCCAGCCCAAACACGCTAAATGATGTATGAGCGGTACTTATAACTTTCTATTATAATAGGTCAGGATCCTGTTTTAGATGTTCAGCACAGAAGGAAGTGTAGATAAGTACCTGGTTATTGCATAGATTGGTTTGAACATCATTAGCCGGTCTCTTAACAAAATTCTCTGGTATGGAAGATAATGGCCCGGCTGCAATGTCCACGAAAATCTTCTGGTAGGCCGCTATCGAGATTTGAAACCAATACTCTACGTCCATCTGCCATTGATTGTCTGGGAGACTGCCCTGCCACCCCTCATCAAGCTTCTTTCTCGAAAGGAGAGCCTGAACACCCATGATGCTTGGGGCGGCGGAATGAGTAATTTCGAGTTGGGAAAATATCCAATCCATTAGTTCTGAGGTTGATGGGCCGGCGGCATTGGTGAAGGCGTCCTCATACACGTCGTTGAGAGGTCCTAATCGTGTGCAGTATCTTCCTCCTGAAGCTAGCGGGAGACACCACTGCCATTTCTCAGTGCAAGCTAGAGGCGAGCCCGGCTGATCCTGTAGATAGAATTTACTGGAGCCCGTCGACGTGCCGTTAGTAGCACCAATATATGAGATATCGCTTGGCTTAAGGTGCGTCGCTTGGTACCATGGGTCTAACACCTTGTCCACGAACAGGACACCGTTGGCCGAAAGGCTAATGAGTGAGATATCGCCACCACTACCTGCTAGCTCCTCTATTAGATGAGCACGACCGTCGAAGGAGCTGCCATTCTGGAATAGAACTCTTTGAACACTGTGGGATCATTAGTGAGCTTTTACCAAATTTAAATGAAATTTAAGGGAAGAAACGTACGCGATCTTATAATCTTGGTTAAGTGCCGGGTCCAAAGCAGTCAAGTCTTTATCGTAGCCAGTATTTGTCGCCAGGTATGTAAAATTCTTCCCGCTTACGCCTCCGTAGTTATACCTTGTATAAGACCGGTTGTTGGACAAACTGATGGTTGAAGAGTACCCTTCCGTCTTTAGAGGAGCACAATGAGAAACTCTCCGCCTAAGATAGACTTCCTCGTCAGGGGTGTTGACACCGAGATCCTCTCGACTATCGTGGAAACCCGTATCGAGGAGGATATTGCCGTACTCGTTGCGACAGAGGTTTCCGAATGGACATGATGCGTTCCGATCAACTGAGATAGCTAGGCGAGGCTTCACATATGTACCGCAGCCAACTCCTGTACCAACATCATCCGAGTAGCATTGCGTTGCTTGGATAGAAGATACTGTCAAGAAGTCTGCTTGATATGGAAGGATAACATTCAACGCTCCAGTTGTGTTAATGTTGCTCGGGGGGAATATAGCTCCGCAATTGGATCCTGAAAGAAGAACCTCGTTCCCAATCGCAATGCGAGAGGAGAATCCGGAAGCAAAAGCAAAGAGAATAGCCAACAGCAGCGTGCATACGAATAAAGGTAGCATCCTCCACACAGATATCCGCTTGCGCCAGGCCCACCACATCTCTACTAAAGTGAGGGCGCTGGAAGCTGCCCCGGCATTGTTGCGAAGCAATGCCTGCCTTTGGTGATGCAGAGCGTCTTGGGCCTTTGGGGTTGACAAAATTCCGTGGATAGCGAAGCAGACGATCCTCCAGAGGTGGCCAGTTACCAGGGCTGCGAATAAAGCAACGAAGGCAATAAGAAGATTTGCGTTCTGTTGCGTCAATGTTAAGGTCGCGCCGACTATAGACAAGAGTCAGCAACAATCAATTCATAGCGGACCCGGATATTGTTGGCCTCATTTTAATTCAAGCACTCGCTAAGAATCCAAAAAGAATTGAGAGTTCACTTCACTTACGGACTCTTCCATGAGACCAATTCGTCCAGATCCCCGTATACACTGGAAAGGGGAACTCTGCCTCGGATGAACTACCAAATGCGGACATTTTGGCGATTCAAGGCCTAGCCAATACTCTGCACACGCTCATGAGGTACTAAGGTGGGTTGAGTAAGACTTGTAAAAAATGTCATAGATCAAAAGTCCATGTATGAAATAAGATGACCTGAAACTGATCAATGGATCTACAAAGTGAAGTAGAAAGGTCACGCACCTGATATAAGTACGAGTGCCCGGGAGCACTCGGGTCGCCAAATTTGACGATATTTAGGTGCGCGCTGTCGACTACAGTCTAGAGTGCTCCAAAGTTTCAGTTAGGGTTACAATACTACACGGGTCTTGAATGTCTTGGTATATTGCAACGGCCCGCGGGGACCCTCTCAGCATCACTGCGGCGCAGACCGTAACCCAATTCAGCCGAATCCAGCTATTGAATACTTGACCTCTACCGAGACGTACGATGGTAATTCTATTCTTGTTTTTTCTTATCATTGCCATTGACGGGGGTAGTATAGTATGGTCTCATTTCAAAAGACCTTTGCTGTTAATAGGTTAACTCTGTGCAACCTACAGCTTCGCCGCATTGATACTTATACGACAATACGAAGGTGTTTGGAGTATTCAACCTGCTCTCTCGCTGTTGTCTTGGCGTATGCCTCTCTTATCCAAGGATGGGCTCATGGACGTCGCATGCTTGGCATTTGCCGTTGAAAGATGAAAGAGGTAAATTTAGAAAAAAGGGGGGAATTGTAATCCTTATATCCGTTTTGCCAGTGGGAGCTTGGACCACTCCATCACATTAAGCTGAAAGAAAAACATGAGTAAGCGGTCCCCGTTGAGTGTATTACGTAATCTAGGATAGGTATTCTAGCCAATTAGCGGGAATCCTGGGCTTTTCCTCTCAATTTAAACACTCCTGAAAGCATTTTTCTCTAAATTTCTCTTCGTATATTTAGAGCCTAAGAGCTTGCAAAGCTATTCTTCAAGGGAGCTGTGTTAGTAGTGGTGATAATGTGTCGTCGGTGTATTTCGGAGGGGCAGTCAAGCCACTGCAAGGTCTCACGTCTCACAGGCGCTGCCCCTTCGTCCAGGTGTTTTTGCTGCAAACTCCATCATGGCTATGACTGAGACTAAAGAAGCCATTCTGAATTCTCTGCTCGAGGATGCCCGTCATTGGCGAGGGCTGAGAGATCATGTCTACGACCTTAGCATGCCCCTATTCCTCAACTCGGATGAATCGCCTTTGCCATGCCGCGAGACTCCAGCTGGGTTCGAAGTCATCAACTCAAGCTTTTCCTCCCAGATCCACGCCCTCTTTGAGGCGCTCCATGATTTTGAGAGTCTAAGCAAGACAGAAGACGGCGATGAATTCATCCGCAAAGATGGCCTTGTTTCTATCATCCGCATCAATAACCAATCCTTCGATCGCTATCCCGATTGCTTGCATCGAAACTTCCACTCGCGTCGCCTCTCCTTACGTGACCCAGCCACATTGCCACAGCTGTGGCGCGTGCGCGAGCTCCGGCTGTTCCCGGCGCCGGATTACGGTACGGACATCAACTTCGAGAATGCACGGCCCGTATCCCTGCGCTTGCCTCTAGAGCTAGCAACGAAACTACCTGCCCTACGTAGCCTCGACTGCCCGTGGCTGTGGGAGCGCATGCCAATAGCCTTCCGCCTGCGCACGCTTCGCCACTTTACGCGGTCGTGGGAAGGCCCATGGCGGGACGAGCGCCATGACTTCGGTCGTGCGGTGCAGGAATTGCACGAGCACATGCCCGCCTCGCTGACCGTGGCACGCCTGTGGTTCTGGAAGCCTAGCGTGTTCTACGCCGACGAGGACCAGAGCATCGAGATGCCGTATCTCATCCGTCCGGAAGATGCCGACCCTCTCTCGCTTGGTCTGCGAACTATAGCTTCACATCTTGAGCAGTTCGACCTGCGCGCCTTTTTGACGCCGGATCTATTCCGGGCACCAGTGATGTGGCCCCGCATGAAACGTCTGAGAGTGGAGTTCCATCCCTGGTGTCCCGACGGTAACTGGTATTTCGTCGGGCCGCGCGGCGAGAACCCCTACCCTGACGGCGGCTTCGAGATCACGCGCGAGCGGCATTATCCTCCCGTCGCCCCTAATGAGCTAGACGACGAGATGGACGAAGAGTACGCTGAGGACGAGGGAAGTGAGGAAGAGGCGGAGCGTCAAACAGATATGTTTCGCACGGAGCCTCTTCCATCCAAGATCGAGCCCCTTTTATTAGCCTTTGCCGACGCTCTGAAGGGCATGCCTGCCTTAGAGGAGGCTGAATTGTTTACGTATCTAGCTTGGCAGCCTTCGGAGGAGAGGCGACGCGAATATAAGGACAGTGGTGAAGCACTATACAATCAAGACTGCGCTATTTATAGATGGGGAGTGAGCTACACTGCGGGAAAGGACGGCCTCAAGGGGCTATTGATCTGGCAAGTTGGGTTGTGGAGACCCAATAAAGACATCGTTCAGTCATTCGAAACTCTGGGCGGGGAGGCTAGCGATATTGAGATTATATGGAAGTCATTCGAGTTTACAGACAAGAGGGAAGACGAGGATCGGAGAGCTTTCCATTAATAGAGACAATGCGATGGCAAGCGACTAGGCACAAGTCTACAACAGAAGGTATATCACCACAAGATTAACTTTACATTAGCAACATAGTATTGCTCCGAATTTCTTATCCAATTTAACATTAACCCGACATAGCAGCGCACTAATAATAATCTAGCCACATCTGTGTGCCACAATCCGTTAAGCGCCGCAAGCTGCCGAGACGACGAGACCGTTACAGTTAGCCAACAAGTCGCAGTAGCCTCCATTCCCACAGCGATCCCACTTGTTACAGTTGTCGGGCTGGCTAACCTGCACATATTCAGAAGGGCTCACATTTTATGGATTTAAACGAGAGACATTGACATTGATCACAGATCTCTAAAAGTTCAAACCTCCCACCTCCTGTGTTTCCTCACATCCAGTCTTCTTGCCACCCAAAAAGCAAAGAGCCCCCATCTTATTGAGGCAAGGTGACAATGCGACCCGCGCTGATGTTTATATGTGAACATATACGTGTGAGTGCTGGCCCCTGATATCCTCCTCTGGTTGGATGACACACAACGAGTACTGTCACCGGCTTGTCGTTCTCGAGGAATGCCAAGTCGACTGCAGCAGCCCAAGCTGACGAGGAAGATGTCAAGCTGACTGATGATTTCGCTTCCGAGGACACACAGCAGGCAGCTCTGGTAGACCTGCCTCAGCACGGGTCTGGACTGTACCGTGGCGCATAAGATAATCCTTCTGTGCCTGACGGTCACCCGAGGCCTCTAGGATCTCGTACCCAGCGGTCTGTGCGATTAGCGGAGTCAGTATGGCCCAGTCACTAGATAGGACTCAAGATACTTACTAGGGGCGAGTCGCGCGACAGCTTGTAGACATGGGTACGATTGGTATAAGCGTTGGCTGTCCACTGCGTCTGGCGCCACCCATCAATAATTGGGGCCCGCTTGTTCTTCTCGATCCAGGTCTCCTTCTGGCCGCCAGACAAGCTATAAGCATGACGACGGCTGTCGTCTCCGTTACCGTCCTCGTCCTCTCCAGCCGGCCCTGCATCGTCAGGATCATCGTCCCGGGTTCGGTCTTCGTCGCCGCGCGCGGTATTCGCAGACTGCGAGATCGCGCCTGCGCCTGTGCCCCCTCCAATCGAAGTGGTGGCGCAGGTATCGTCCGTTGTGGTCGTCACCGCGCACCTGTCGCCGCTCTGGGACGACTCACCGTTCTGGACGTCGGTCGTATTTGTACTTGGGGATGCCATATTCAACGTGGCTGTATCCTACAGGTATATCTGGGCTTTCCTGCTTTTGGCTATCAAAGTGTGAGGAAGATCTGGCTGTTAATACAATGTGACTTGCTGTGGCAGAGTGCTTCTCAAAATATCTGTCAACACAATGAATGATAATACGAAAGAAGTAATCAGATTGTTGAAGGATGTGTAGTGTATTTAAAGCGCCAATTTAACGACATGCAGTTCTGGGCATGACGTAATCCACCAAGGCTAAGTCTTGCTGCCTGTTGGTTTCCTACGTACATTCCGTTTTTGTTATTATTCCAGACAAATCACGGGAAGATACAAGGGGTGGGGTTGCTTTGCATAGAAAGTGAGGACTCTAAGCTTCCCAGTCTGTGTCAAGGCTTACCAACGTGCATATGTATCGAACAAGAATGCTGTGCCGCCGTCGGAATCTGGAGTGTGTTGTGCTTGGGACCAATAGGAGAAGGTGGTTCAGCCATTCATAGGTACCTAGTAATGAAAATCAATATAATAAGTTTATATTACGCTACATAGGTACTACAACTACTCAGATGCGCTATAGGCTGGAAGCGAACTTCTGGTATCCTTTGTCCATCACAAACGTCTGATGCCACGGCCCCTGCGTCTTCTCCTCCGCAAGACCCTTGAACAGCTTCGCATGCGCATCTCCGTCGACCCTGTACTTGGCCGTGCCGTCCGCCTTGCGCTCAGCCGCGTAGTAAAACCTATCAATCACACAAACCGATTAGTCTTGCTATTCATTCATCCACTCATTCACTACAGGAACAGACATAAACATCAATAGTTTGGCTCAACTTACTTGTAACCCTTAGATTTATACGCATCCGCAGCAGCCCACATCATGTGTGCGCCCGCGGACTTCCCTGCGCCCTGCGAGATGAAGCCCGGGATGATCTCCACGTTCAGGATGTTGCCGGTCATGATGAACGTCGGCGCCGCACCCGCGGGCAGCTGCTTGAAGCCGGCGACAGCCTGCTGCGCGGCGACGTAGAGACTCGAGACATTGATGCTGAGGTCCTTGCTGAAATCGGCGAAGGGGAGGGAGAAAGGGTCCTCGGGGGCCGGGCGCGTCGAGGCGCTGACTGTGGGATATTATTAGTACTATCAAAGAAGGCAGGGCAGGGCTGTACGGGCGCTTACCGTTGTAGACGACCACGCTAGGAATGCCGAAGACACTCTTGACTTTTGAAAAGGCGTTGATCACGTCGTCAGACTTGGTGAAGTCGCTGGGGATGTTCAATTGGCTGTCTGTGCTCTCTGCCTCCTTTACGGAGCGCGCGGCGACGGCGACTTTGTAGCCGCCCGCGGCGAATGTCTTGGCGACATGGTGGCCGATGTTTGGGCCTGCGCCAAGGATGAGGATGACGGGAGAAGGCATGAATTGATTTTTTTGACTTTTGTTTGGGTTTAAGGGTGAGGTAAGAATAGATAGTAGCAAGGAATAGTTAGGGGAGAAGGTAGATATAGTATGTTTAGTTGCGAGCAAGATGCATAGTACATAAGGTAGGCGTATGAATGTTTATCTACCCGGAGGGCTAAGACGGGGTTTGTCATCAAAGGGGTCCGGAGCGGACCGGTGGGGGTGTCGTGACGTGCTAGTATAAATACGGGACAGGCCGGGGTTGAAACCTGAAAGAGGCTGAGAAATCAATGTTAAAGCCGAAAAACCCCTCGATGACAAACCCCAGATGACAAAAGCCCTATATTAGCCCCCAATAGCTAACTTAGACGGGTTTGATGTAAATGCAAGTGTTTCTAGTAGTAGATCTAGCTTTATCATCATCCGCGTACTAAGACTAGGTGAAGCCGGTGAATAGTTTGATTTCCATAAACCATTTGGAAACTATTCAGATTGTTGAAATATTTATCTACCCTCTAAACAATTTAAAATATTGGCAGATCTCATCGCGTATAGTAATGTAGTCTCTTGATCTTACATATGGCTTTGTATTCTTGTAGGTATAGCTCTTGGCTCCTGGTGGTAAATACGAAAATGGCTTCCTTTCATCTTAACTTTTAAGTCTTCAAAACCTTTCTCCTGATATCTAACTCTTACACACATAATAAGACCACACACACAGGACCTTCCCATCTAGTATCACCTTAGGAACCCTTTAATCTTATCATCGTATAGCTTGCAGCTTGTAGCCATGATCGTAGCTCGTATTTATAATCAAAGTCGTAGCTAGAGCTATATTTAGCCTAGGGAACTTTAGATTCCTACACATTTAATATTCAAATTGATAAGTGACGACCAATGAACGGTTTCTTAGTCCTAGTAGATCTTAGTGTGGCATACGCAAGCTCGACAGCCTACGTGGTATAAGAGGTAGTCACTGATCTCCTTAAAGTAAAGTTTTGACATACATTTCTTCACTTATACTACACATACACCTACTCATACACTTACATCAGCAAAGTCACAATGGCCCCCATCACTAGACTTGCCGGCAAGACGGCCGTAATCACCGGCGGCGCCACCGGTATTGGCCTCGCGTCGGCCAAGCGCTTCATCGACGAGGGCGCCTTCGTCTTCATCTTCGGCCGCCGCCAGGACGCGCTCGACAAGGCGGTTGCAGAACTCGGCCCCAACGCCCGCGGAGTCCAGGGCTCCGTCTCCAACCTAGCCGACCTCGACCGGCTCTACGCCGCCGTCAAGGCTGAGCGCGGCACCCTCGACATCGTCATGGCGAACTCGGGCGCAGGCAGCCAGCTCAAGCTCGGCGAGATCACCGTGGAGCACTGCGACGAGGTCCTCGACACCAACATCAAGGGCGCCGTGTTCACCGTGCAGAAGGCGCTGCCGCTCATGGGCAAGGGGGGCTCCATCATCCTGACGGGCTCCAGCGCCGGCACCACGGGCGCGGCCGCCATGAGCTTGTACAGCGCCAGCAAGGCGGCCGTGCGCAACCTCGCGCGATCTTGGGCCGAGGACCTCAAAGGCACCGGAATTCGCGTTAACGTGCTGTCGCCGGGGCCGACGGCGACGGAGCTCGCCAAGGCGGCGCTCGGCGAGGCCGGCCAGAAGATGTTCGCGGACATGACGCCGATCCAGCGCATGGCTGATCCATCGGAGATCGGCGCCGTGGCTGCCTTCCTGGCGTCGGACGACAGCAGCTTCATGACCGCCAGCGAGGTTGCTGCTGATGGTGGTTTGGCGCAAATTTAAGTCTGACGGGAAAGCTCGGGAACGTGCCAGATGATACAGAACGGAGGCCTGCATGTCATTTGACAGTAGAGGGCTCGGCGAGATTTAGGCCAGACCAATACGATGAAGGTGATGAATGAGTTCCTGCCGAAGCTTTAGGAACGGTGGGCCGATAGAGCGAACCGGGACGCTGTCCGTTTAAGGTTTAAGGTTTAAGAACGACGCGTAAGAGTTGCAGGGACCTGATTGAGAAAATCGACGCGACGACTGTTGTGGTTGAGACGCTGCCGACTGGATGTGACCATGGTGAATGGACTCTTAGCATCATCGCGTGCTCAAATCAATATATAAATTTACTCTTGAAAGGTACCTACTTGTCATGGCTAAAGAAGCTTTTGTTTCGCGGTTTTGGCCGCCAGCATTTTATCGACGCTCCGCCTACGTAGCATAAGTACCTAGGTACCTACCTGTTACGTAGGAGGTAAGGGCTAGTGTGGTTGACCGTTCGCTGTTTTCAGTACTAAGCCCGCTATATTTACAGCGCACTATTTTGCCCGTGAAAGGTTACTATGAGCAGGCCCAGTACTTGTCCAACAACCGAAATTTCCGTTTGCTTAAATCATGATGGTAGGCAACAGAAAGTCGGATATTAGACTCTTGAGATGGATTGATACTTTTGGAAGTGTCGAACTGGATAATTCCCATCCCTCTCATTTCTATGCTTTTCTCTCGTGCGGGTCGGTGCTTGCCAGGAAATCACCGACCTCCTGCATATACCTTTCCCTATCCTCCCAATGTGCTTGGTGACTGGCCTTCTCGAACGTGACCCACCTTACCCTGGGAATGGTCTTGAACCAAGGATACATGGCCAGATTGGTAACTTCATCGTTCTTTCCATTGAGAAGCAAGGTCTCGACTTTGATCTTGTGGGCTTCTTTCCAGCCCTCCCAACCCCTGATCGAGCCCACAATAACGAACTCCGCCGGTCCTTGGCTAGAAGTAACGACAACCACGAGTCAGTTATATCCTAAAGAGTTTGCTGCATATGAAGTGTCGCTGACTTGGCTTCATTTAAAATTCCGAGGTTCGGAGTAGCACCGCAACGGGGACAACTTACATAGTCAGATACACAGTAGGATCTTCTTTGAGATTCTTATACCCCGCCTGGACTTCCAATGGCAAGGGATCCAAGGAGCATACGAAATTCTTCCCGAATACCTTGGCGGCCTTCTGGAACTCCTCGCTGTGATGGTCGCCCCGTCGATCGCAGTCCTCGAGGGTCTCGCGCACGTCCGCCGGCAGCCTGGCCAGCAGAGTCTTGAGACCCTCGAGGTACAGCGGGATGCTCGCCGGCCCGCCGGCGATGACGAGCTTCTTCAGTCCTGGCGCGTCCGGGTGCCGCATTGCGTAAGTTGCGCCCAGTACGCCGCCCCAGCTCTGGCCGAGAAGGTAGAACCCCCTGTCCCTGAGATTCAAGTGGTCGATCAGGTTATCGAGCTCCCGAATAAAAAGATCAAAGGACTGTGTGTATCTTGTTAGTAAATTTCAAATGTAAGTATTGATCACGACGCACCCAGAATGCCTCGTCGCCATTCTTCTCCCGAAGATGAGTTGACCGCCCACAGCCGATCTGGTCGTACAGCACGGTGGGAATGTTGTACGGCGCAGCATACGGATCACCTAGCGGTGAGAGGTACTCATGCCCTGCACCCGGACCTCCATGAAGCGCGATGAGCACCGGCCCTGTCGTCGCCTCAAGACTACCAAGAATCTTGTAAAAAGTCTTGCATGGCTTCCCAGCTTCGGGAACCTCAAAGGCAACCTCGCCTTCAGTTGTAGGTAAATCACCCATGGTATTAGCGTTGGCTGCAAGTAAAAAGACAATACGTATATGACTCTAGATATATATAAAAAATACACCACTGCTGACAAATTCAGATTTTAAGGTGAGCGGCTACGAAGACAATAAACCCTGGTCACTGTCGTGGTATTACATTGACTCAAGTAGCATAATAGCAAGTATTAATAGCAAGCAGCATTTACGCCGCGGAATGTCTGAGGCCTACACTAGTGCACAAATGATGCGATCGCAGACAGAAGTAGCTAGAGTCGGCCGTAAGATTATAAGCAGCTAAATATCCAGATCCTTCAGTATAATTATTGCCCATACTTATCTATTGACACCTAATATTGACCGAGTACCTAGATTAGATAGTAAGGAGTGTAAGGAGTCGGGGCGCCGGGACCGGGCCGAGCGGCCGCCACGTGGCTGCCCCGAAATATAGCGGTGCTCATCGCTGTAATCCGCTACAGCGGCACTGAAAAATAAACCCTAAATTCCAAAAATGCACTACGCTTCTACTCATTTGCACGCTATAATATTCACGCCGTCGTTCCCGAATCTAATGTAATGGTAATCAATTATGAAATATTTAGCTTAAGATATATTTCTGTCCCAGTTTTAAGGAGACCACCTCCGCCTTAAGAAAATCGTTTATTCAAAATCCTCCTCGATGGCGGCCCACACTTTTCCATGATGTCAATTGCAGCCGTGAGACATGCGACATCCTGACACCCTAATCTATGTCGACCTTGACCTCCCGGCCATCGACTATCGTAGGCGTGGTGTGCATGCAGCGCCCGGGTCCCGACGGGCAGTTGGCATGGAACGCGACGCCGACCCTGCCGTCGACGTGCACCGCGCTCGCGCCGCCGGGCGCCTGCAGCGAGTACTCGCCGGTGCGGATCATGGGGCGGGGCGCGCGCTGAAAGGGTCCTTTCACGCTAGTAGCCGTCGCATAATTCACATTATACGTGGGCTCGAGGTAGCAGCCGCTGCTGAAGAACAGGATGTACAATCCATTCGCGGTGCGCAATAAGCTAGGCGCCTCGACCAGCGGGCCGTCGTCGGCGGTGCGGTCGAGGATGGCGACGGGGTCCCCGACCTTGGTCACGCCGTCGGCCAGGACTTCCTGCAGCATGATGGGCGTCGGCGCGATCGGATCCACCGTGTTCCCGCAGCTGCCGCCGTGGCCAACGCTGTTCCCGTCGACCTTGTAGAGCACGTACTGCGTGCCGTCGTCGTCTTCGAACCCGGAGGCATCGATAGCGCCGCCGATGTCGAGGTCGCACGCGAAGGGCTCGTCGTCGGGGATGAAGGGGCCGGTGATCGTGTCCGAGACCGCCGTGCCGATGCAGTGGTGGGCTGGGCTTGCCGCGACCTCGCCACTATAGTACATGACGTACGTTCCGTTGGAAGTCTTGTGCACGTCAGGAGCCCAGGTGTTGCGTCCGGTAGTCCACGTGCCGGGTTGAGGGAGGGCGTCGATGTCGTCAAGGAGGGACCATTGTTGATAGAGGGTTCCTCCGACGGCAACTTGTATCTGCTTGCCGTTGCCCGTCGTGCCGAAAGCGTACCACGTGCCGTCCTCGTCGAGTAGTATCGACGGATCGGGGAAGTCCTGGCTGAAGACGGGGTCCTCGCCTGACCTTCGAAGGGGTTTGTTGGGTATCACCGACGCAGCGACGAAGAAAGACGACGACAGCGCGATGGCTGCAAGCATACTAAGGAAAAACATCCTTAATAGCTTGCATGACGAGTAGGCTAGTAAGGAAGGGGTGGCTGCTCGAGGAGTTAAGTTTAAAAATAAGAGGACAGAGGCGGTGCCAGAGGACAAGGGGTAGCTTACGAGGGCTGGCCGATCTATGGGACGAATAACGGGACCGATGCTCGCTTTGCTTCTGGCTCGTCGATCCGGAGGGGCTATGTCGGTCCTCATCCACATTATAAAGACCTGATGATATAGGGCGAGGAAGCCGTGGTACGATATGTGGTTCCTTTTCTTCTTTGGGATCCGCCATTCGGTCAGATCCATTCTCCCTATTTTACGAGGAGATGCATATCAAGTGTCACCGCAGACGGTCGTGACTTCGCTCGCGATAGTGCGGCTGAGAGGTAAGTGTAACTTGCGGGTCGAATCAGAAATGTAAACCGCACATTTGCCTACGCCGCCCGGTAGGACGCGATGAAGAAAGGAAGGACCAGAGGCGCGGTATGTTGAATATCCGCCTATAGTGGCCGACTTGGCCTCCGTGGATATGCAGCTACGTCTGTCGTGGAGCGTCGATTCTACCACTTAACCCGCAGAAGATTCCGATGTGCACAGAGCTGCCGAACAGTGGAATCAATCAGTCAATGTAGTCGATTATTACGAGCTTACCTGCTACATCGAGAGTATGGTTCTTACCATCCTATTTCTGAAATAGCGGGTCGTTCAACTTCGGAGGTATGCCTTATTTTCACACAGATGTGATAACTGAGACTTATCTAGTACCGATATGAAGGCTAAACGTCAACCTACCTGGACTCTACGTAGTAACTACTACCAACTGTTTGAACTTGTAAATCGTCCATGCGAACTCACATGCAACTGCAGAATGCTATATTGTCAGATACACCCACCGCAGTGGTAAGTTTCGTGTGCCAAGAAGTCCTCTTAGCTCTTACCCCTGAACGCGATAACCCAAAGTGACGTTACTAAAGTCAATTGATTGGTGATCTACACAAAACTTAGTTTTGATCTTCCTACAACCATTGTTAGGGAATTCTGGACCGGCAACGCTCCAGGTCAATGCAACAATGCGGCTGACGTCGAGAGCTACCCCTGTCCTGTCCCGGGCGACCCTTTGTGCAGCGCTCCACTTGTAACCGCCCCGGGCAGGACGGATCTTCGCCGCAGGCAGATGCGCATCGATGTATTTCAACGACGGACTGGTTTGAGAAGTGCCTAGAAACATGGCTTAACATGTCTCTATCATCATACATCAATTACTTCGCATTGCGAGCTGATAAAGTTGGAGGTCAGATGTCATCTTGTTCACCTCTTGAATAAGAAATAGGAGTCAAGGTACTAAACCCCGCCCCCTTTTCCGCAACGATCGATACCGTACACAGAATTGTTGGTAAACGTTAATGAATATCAATTTAGTCTGCACTATCTAAGAATACGAAATTGACAGGTAACTTTCATAAATTGAAATGCCCTGCATTAGCATATCGATAGATTTATCTTTAGCGGATAGTCAGCCCATCGCCACGACTTCTTCCGACCGGGCGCCTTACCACTCCGGAGCTAGAGACGACATCGTATGAAATGTAACTAACCATAACCCAAATAAGCTGGCGGACAAATTAATAAACGACGACAATCCCTAAGAACTCCAGTAACACATACTGACACGGATCGAGGGAAAAGGTCACGATGTTCTCGACTCTTAACCTTGTCGGAGGACAACACGACATTCGAGACATCAAAGCCGCAGGAAAAACTAATGGTTCGGACTACCTGCCTGCGCAGGAAGGTAATACACTCGTAGAGCTCGGTTCGCGTAGCTCCACGGAAAATAACTTCGGATTTCCTCCGATCGAAGTAACACCGGATGTCTAGCCCAGTCCTTACAAAACTGCGACTTTAAGCTCTCGATTGGTGAACGGAGGAGTAACCGAAAGCCGATCGTCCGCGTCCTAGGACCGGGTCCCATGATTTGGACTGCATATCTATGATGGCAATATTCAAAGATGTTCAATCAGCAGTCAAGCTTGTGCCGAGCCGGGTCTTCGGATAGCTTAAACCTACGAGAATACCAATCCGGCAGGTCGCACTATCATACCATTGAGCCTCAGAAGTAAACATACACTAGTTCAGCATTCGGAAATCATCCGATATCACATAGGAGCACAGGACGACGTCGCCAAGCGTGGCCGACGATATTGGACGAACACGTTATGTTCAATTAGCGGTATTACCCATCATCTACTATTGTATGTAGGTTCCGCGTTCATTTCTGAGAGCAAACATGACGTTGGAAAAATCAAAAACCCTGAACGCCGATTTTCCTGTCCCTCGAGATTCGATATGGTACAGCAGAGAAACGCCGTAGAACAAGGACTGCAGATGCAACGAGCCAGCGACCGAGTGGTATCTACCAAATGCAACTCCGAAGAAATCCTTCCTAGATTCAAAATAGCTTGTTTATTCTGAATCAGAGTCGGCCTTCCCCAGAGATGCACGCTTGGCTTTGGCTGCCTTCTTTTCGGCCTTTCTCTTCTTGCGCTCTGCTTTCTCTTCTGCTGTCTCGCCGTCGTGCTTCTTGCGCTTCTTCTTGTCATCCTCGCTGGGGGCAGGTGCAGATGCGTTGTCTTGTTCAGCAGCTGCAGGGGCTTCAGTCATTGTCACATCGGCGGCCGGAGCTGGGGCTGCAGCGTCGGTCGGGGCCGGCGCACTAAAGTCCTTGTACTCTGCGCTCCACTTAGCCGGGGTGGCCTCGTTTGCTCGTCCAAATTTGTCCAGCTTTCCAGATGCCTTCAGCTTCTTCTTCTCCGTCGCGGTAGGTCCCAAGCCCCATCTACGGGGGTAGAGGTCTCGTTCCATGATGCATCGCTTGACCTTAGCCACTACGCCGTGGTCGCAAGAAGACATCTCGACGGTTGACATCATGGCAATACCAAGAGCAATAGCCTCGCCCTTGGTGGTCATCAGGACAACCTCCTCGTGTACTTCAATGCCATCCTCTAGAAAAAACATTAGCCTCGGTTAAGAATACAAGATTAGAACAGCTGATACATACCATATCGCAACAAACCAGGGATCATGAGCTTCGCGCCATAGCAAATAGCATTGACGGTGCTGTCCTTGACGACGATTCGTTTATAGGAGGTTAGGAGAGTCTCTAGAGGCGCAATGACCTTGCGCAGATAGGATTCGTCTCTGGTATTGTCCATCTGCCATTGGGCGTCAAGTACATCGTGAAGCGTTACTAGATCCTTGGTCTCATCCATGGCACCACTTCGGACACGTCTCAGCTCTTGCATGTGTGCGCCAACGCCGAGCAAGAGACCCATGTGGACGCATAGTGTTCGGATGTAGGTACCCGCCTCGCAGCTGACCCAGAAAATACCGAGGTGGCGATCGTTATCGAATTCGATGACTCGGCTCTCGTGGATGGTTCGGATACGAAGCTGTCGCTTGACGGCGGAAATTAGAGGAGGTCGTTGGAAGAGAGCACCGGTCAGGGTCTCGAGGGCACGAGCGAATTGCGCTGCGCCACCGGGAAGCTTGTCGTGTAATCGGATAACAGCAACATATTCCTTTCCGGCGCCTTGTTGGGACTTGACCAGTCGAGTCGCACGGTCGATGCAGACAATCAAGCAACCTGTGACCTTGGGATCGAGGGTGCCGCTGTGACCCGTCTTCTCAACACTAATATTACAACGTCAGTCTCAAAAATTTTCAATGCCTTTTAACTGAAGTTATATCGTACCGTAAAATTCTTTTCACCCAAGCTACGACTTCGTGACTCGAGGGGTTGGATGGCTTGTCGAGGTTGATCACACCAGAGCTAATATATGATTTGAGGTCGCGAGTTAAAGGCGAGCTGCCATTGGGGATGGGAGTGAAATGTCCAGTTCGGACGAGAACTGTTCATTGGGTTAATATCACAATTCAAGCCTGTCTAGAGATCCAATCCACGTACGTTTGTCGTAGTTCTTCAGCAGCAAGGGCCATGTGCTCGTGTCGACTGACGGAGTGACCGCGGTTGGCTTGATTGAGAACTCGTCCTCCTTAGGCTTAATATCCTCCTTGGCCGCCATTTTCAGCCGTCGTAGTATATACCAGTCGAATTTCAATAAATACACATGCGACGGTGTGGACAGGCAGGAGCTTTTCCAATAACAATTGGAGTTGGGATTGGATTGATCTTGGTTGCCGTTTCTACGAATTGGAAAAAAAAAAAAAGGAAAGCTCCAAAATTTTTCTAGCTGCTATGGATATGTGGGGAAACGTGACGGCCGCTTGATCTAATCTTGTTCTTATCGATACGGTACAATCTAGACAGTGGTCGGGTGGTCCGTGCCTTCTCAGGCACCAACAGGTTTTTGTTTATAAATGCCTTGTAAGATTAAGCACCCTTACGGGGGCCACTTTTACTCGGGCCACCCCTTTTCCATACAAAATGCCGTTTTTCGCATACTTATACTTATATTAATAAAAAAATTAAAATTATATAACTTATAAAATTAAATTATTTAATATATTTTTATTATATATAAATTATTTTATTTAAAAAAATAAAAATTTTTATATTAAAATTATATAAATAAATTTTATTAATAAATTTTTATATAAATTATTAATAATTTTATTAAAATAA
>JAOXNQ010000003.1:3118119-3265528 GCA_028571165.1 Hypoxylon perforatum | reverse complement strand
GATCTTATAAAATTATTTTTATTAATTATTTATTATTTTTTAAATAATAAAATAATATAAATTTTTAATCGATTATAAAAAATATTAATATTTTTTATTAAATTAATAAAATTTAAAAATCCATCGTATATTAAATATAAAAACGCCGAATGTTTTCGATCGATGAAATATAAGCCAAAGCTTATCGTATGATTATAATTACTTTCGGGATATATTATTACCCATAGATATAAGTCGCGTTTCGAAGTCACTTCTAAGATGATCTTGATGTATTCGCGTGTTGTATTACCGTTTATATCTAGAGTCTGCGCCAAGATGGAGCATAACTCACACTCGTGGTATGCTAACCATGAGATATGACGGTGTATCCCGCGTGCGCGTGTGCGTGACGTCCAAAAGTTGCCATTCCGCGGATTTCTCTGGTAATCAAGCGCACCATGTTCCTCATACCAGCACGGCAGGAATCCAGTTGTTGTTGGGGTGATCAGCTCACCCGGATATCGATTTCCCATCTCATGATAGACAGGCCAGCCTGGCCACGACTTGAGGAGGTTTCGACAAGGAATGCATAATCCTTTTCGTATAGTTAAATCTCGTGAGGCGTACTTACTACGAGAACATCTGATTCCATTGCTTGGATCGCGATGTGGGTAGAATATTTCATAATACTCGTAGAAGGTATTATAATAAGGCATGGTATTTGTTGATATAGTACGAGTAGGTATCTACCCAGTTAGGTACTTACATAGTTGAAGAGTGGGAAAAGGGGCAATTTAAAACAAAACAAAAGCCCCCGCGTAGGATTCAAGGTACTTACATAAGGTGGCTAGGAATCAGCATAACCTTAGAACTGTACCAAGTAGAAGACAATGCCATATAATTAGTGTATTGATCATAGTCGAAATACAGGTACAATTGTTCATATTAGTCAAAATGTCGGTATCTCAAGTGTCTCAATGGTGAAAACTTTAGCTGTTGCAAATAGCCCTTTCTCCTTTCTTTTCCTCTAGGTTAGATACGCCTTATCGCTTATCGCTTAGTCACCTGATCCTAATCGATATGCGATGACGAAAAGGAATCGACCAAGCTAAGATTTGGTTTCTAATTCTCTCAATTGGTCCATGTTCTTATTCATCGCAATAGCAAGGAGTCCTATATCGAGGTGACCTAGGACATATCGAGCACCTAACTCTTTTACCGCGTGCCTGCATATGTCGGGTCGAGAATATAACCCAGCAATGCCGAAGATCTTACCCGACTTCCTTGCCGCCATAGCTATTGTCTCGAGGGCGTTCTGAAAGCGTTGATGCTCCCAGTCGCCTAGGATGCCGAGCTCCAACGACAGGTCGTTGGCGCCAAGCAACAAGACCTGGACGCCCTCAACCGCCGCGATGGCGTCGATATTCTCTAAACACATCCTGGTCTCAACTTGGATAAACACGGTAGACCCTATGCTGTCGAGCTGAGGGATCAAGTCCCTCGCAGAAATCCTCTGGAAATCAAACTGAGGCAATGCCGCCGTCAGGGATCGTTGACCTTTAGGGGGATATTTTGTTATGGACACGGCGCGCCGCGCTTCTTCTGCTATCAATCAGATTCCAAGTACTGATGCAGATGAATTAGAGGAGACTCATACCGACGGTACTAATATGCGGAAATACGATACCCATCGCTCCACCGTCGAGAACCCTTTGCACGAACCCGCTTCCGCATTCGTATGGCACGCGCACAAATGGGGTGATTCCGGATAGGAGTGATGCAGAGCACAATCTACTCACGTCCTCGATGCCCAGCACCGAGTGCTCCATATCGATAAAGACGGAATCGTAGCCGGCAGCCCTGGCAAGGAGTATGATTTCATTGGAGGTTACAACTTTTACACCAATTGCCTAAGGAAATGTATTATTATTAATCCAGATCCTAGATAGGTCGCGCAATCGAGTCTCACCGTGCATATGCGGTCCTGGCTAACCTTTTGAAGGAGGTTATTTTGTAGCATCTTGGTTCGAGCGGGGGAATAGAGGGCTTCTACGCCACGCTCAGCACGTGAGTACGGATCTAGGATATGCAATTTGTTAAACAGAAGTTCCGAGAACAGAGCAGCGAAAGTCGGCAAAGACGCCTCCAGAGCGATCGACCGATAGTTGAGGACAAAGCTGGTATAGGCCAACGTCGCAGGAGCCATTCAGATGTTACATCCCACACCTGCGGAGACGTACGAGAGACTTCGGGACCCCACTGCCGCTCGGAGACCCACTGCCGCCTAGCACTACCTGTACTCGGAGTTGTACTACCCCTAGTTCTTTGGGCAGTATCTTAGGGGTACGCGCCAATTCGAATACGATGTGTTTAACGAATGGGAATGCGCATATAAGGTAACCCGATGCACGTATGCTGCTCTAGTGCCGTAGTTCAACTATGAAACCTTATTGCACATATTCTAGCCATTCTAAATCGAGCATGTTGAAGCTATATGCATCTTCCGCTTCATCGAGACTGACCTCGGTCGAGTCTCCAGTCTGTACCAAGCCCCCGACCGCCTGTTGCGGCGCGGATCCCCAAGTACTGTTTTGCGTTGTAGCCTGCGCACCTTGGCTCCGATCTAGACATGGAACATCGATGGCGTCCGCAATGGTGACTGGATCACTCTGATGAGTTTCGTGAACCTGGCTACCCTGCTTTGATGGCTTTGGAATCTTGAGTAGATTGAGAAAGGCAATGTTAAAGGACTCCCCGTCCTGTTTCATCGCAGCTTCTCGCTCGAGGCTTGGCGCATCATCCCCTTTTTCTCTTCCAGGATAAACAGATAGTGCTTTATGGATGCGTTTCAAGTCATCCCCCAGAGCACTTGAGACCGCATTTACAGACTGGCCCATTTCATGAAGGACAGTTGTTGCCTTGTCAACGAGGTCAGAGCCTGTAGTGTTCGGTAGAATGAAACTGATGAGTGCCAATGCTAATGCGGCCATGAATGTCATTTCAACGTTGCTGAAGAGGAACGCCTCTAAGAGGTAACCATTAGCCCTAACCACAACTTGATAGGTACGTGGCTTACCGAGTAGGTGCTGTTCATGAAGCACAGATATTATATGGAGAGTAAGACTGGCGGCGTTGGCGCATGCTCTCAATATAGCGAACGGAGTCTCAAGGAGTGAGCTAGTGGAAGTAGGAAGTTCGTCCCTGCTCAGATGCCATTGCAAGAGCTGTAGAAGAACTGGCCGAGCGGCTACAATAACACACTGGAAGGTCTTAGCAGCCGATATTCTCTGAAAGGCAGGAACTTACTTGACAGTACAAAAGGTGCAATGTCGCCGCCGGTCTAGAGATCGCGTGGAGGGAACGCCCAAAGCGAAAATGCGGAAGCGTGTCTAGATGCTGTCCTAGAGAATGTAGAGACCGAAGCTCGGCCATAAGCTCTTCCGCCAGTAGAGAAAGTTCGGCATTTTGGACCTCGTGCTTAGAATGGGCTATTTCCTGTCAGAGGTTACGAAAGACATCGTAAACTAGGGGTTGTTACTCGTAATAATCCTTGTTAAATGGTAGGTGATGGAAAGACCGAGAAGCGACATCGTATCGGAGGCTAAACCTTGAAGTCCATCAGGGAAAAGGCGATTTTCATCTTGTGTTGCATAGTCAGGGACCACACATATTGCAGCAGAATACCTCTGATCTAATATGCAAACGGTGCACCATAGCCTTCGCGCAGTTTCCATCTTGTCGCTTTCAATTCCTTCGGACACATCCTTTCGGCCATCCAAGTTACAGCAGCGTGCTAGTGCCACCGCTTGTGATATCTTCGTTGCATTAGCTCACACCTCAGAACCTTTCGTCTAAAGACTCACGTAGAGATATGCCACCACGTGCATATTTGCTGCCTCAGCATACACGGCAAGAAGACAGAGAGCCTCTGTTGCTAGGAGTGGGTATTGGTATAGTATCACGCTAGACGGGATAGCATTCATGCCCTGTAAAAATTCTTGAAAGCCCGGTGGTCGAGAGCCCGTGCCCCCCTTTTCTAGGAATAGTCTTCCAAGAGCCACCACGGCCGATGCCTGCACATACCATATTTTCGACTCTGCGCGCGAAAGACCGGGCATCTTATCGCCATCACGACGAGTAGATACTGGATAGCCGTCAAAGAGACAGCTTACGTGAAGATGGAAGTCCACGACATGAGCAAGATGGACGATGTAATCGTGCTGTGGTAGACTGGCTCGGGGCTCTTCTGGGGAAAGTGTCTGCAGAGCTTCCGTATCATCTACGGAATCGCAAGACTGTCTTTTCGGCTCTATTCCAAGAATCCGACACACCTCTTCGCTCAGTATCCAAACAGAGGCTTGCCGCTGGCGGGCTTTCAATTTAGTACTGGTTGCCATTGCACTACGAGAAGAAGCATGGTCTCTCCTGTCCGGCGTCTGCCTTTGCCGATCATGTCTGTCAACATCCGGGTCTCCCATATCCGTGTCGAGCTGGGTTTCCTCGTGGCCTTCCGCGACACCCGAAGCCGACACGGGGTCGGATTCGTGAGGAGAATAGGCATGAGATGCTGTCGCCCGCCGTTCAAGTGCGCGCAAATGTCTTCAGCTTACTCGTCAGCTCGGATAGCACTGTGTGAGATTACAGACCTTTCTGAGATCACGACCTTCCTATCCGTCCCGTCGAAGATACACGACTGGTGTCGACTTATACAGTTGACGCACGGTGCCGTTCCCGAGCACTTAACCTTCCGCTGCCTGCATCGTCGGCAACTTCTCTGGGTTAGTAGAGGCGAGCTTGGATGTGGGTAGGTGTGAGACATGCGCATTGATAGCTCTCCGCTTTGTGAGGTCCTCCTTAGAGGTAGACATTGCATCCGACAGAATTTGACCAACTCGTCGCCGAGTAATCTGTTCCTGAAAGTTAAGATGGAGGTCACTGCGAGTGGGCGCGGCTCCATCTTCGTCAGCTTAGATATGTACGTCGCTTTGACCCGCCGCAACCTACTCTAGTGGCATCTTATGGATAGGTACAATACGAAGTACTGTGTACCAAAACTGGATATGTAGGTTACAGGGGGCCCCCATTCTAGTGGAGCGATGCTACAGTCAGGGGTAGACCCCCGTCACTGGCAGGACTCTTCGAGCTATTCGGGAATGCACGGGACTTGCAACTATTATACTTACGGAGCTAACTTTTTGGTAGAATGAAGCTCCGCGGCCGGGCAATCAGTAATATATTGTCAGTTGTACTGAATAGGAAGAATCTCAGACATCCGAGGCTGATGCGGCCCACCCCTGTTTCCCTTCTTTATCCCACTAAAACTCAAGATCGTAGACGATCATCTCTTCACACAACTTTTCGCCAAACTCTTTAACCCTATTCATATGCGTTAGTGTAAGATATGGACCGAACGAAGTACTGAATCAATAACAACCAATTCTGCTTAGTTCGGTCTCTCATAAAGCCCATGAAGAAGAACCACGAGCCGATAAACATGCATGGCATGGATAAGACGTACCTTAGGTGTGCTGGGTGTGCTATATAACCATTGAGATCTTCTGTCTTCTCCAGTATTGATACCATGCCCCGATGGAAACCCTGACTACGGTGTGCCGTCGAAGCGAGGGGAGAGTTTACTTCCAACGAGATTAGACCTGGGATCTTTCCCACCATTTCTTTCATAAGTGCATCCCATTCTTTTGTCTGTTCGGCAGTCACACCGGGTTTGAACTTGATGAGGGCTTGAAGGGCAAACCGTTAGCTTTGGCTAAGAATCTTGCTGTAATAAGACATAAGAGTGAACAAACCGAGGTGGTATAGAGGCATCTTCAAGATGTTGAGACCTATAGTAGAACTAAACGTGGTGGAATATGAAATGAGATTATTAGAGGTTAGAAGGTAATAGATTGTCCGTTTGGCAAAGGCTGATTTATAGAACTCGAAACTGACTGTCCTCTGCGTCCCACGAATTTCTGCTCCGCACTTTCTATCGAGGAGGGAGTATAGGCTTACTTGTACCTGGTCTACAATGTCCTTTTTAGGACCGGTGGCTTTGATGGCTTGTCATGTAAGATGCCTTGATCTTTAGCCACCCTATTAGATCCACTCAGTGACATTCCCAGCTATATGATGTCTCCAATTGATAAGCCGCTGTTTTCCTGTGGCTCTGATGCTACCAATAGTCTCCCGACATGTTTGGCCGTGTAGTTGTCCGAATCGGCGGCTATTCACGCCGCGGCCTATTTGGTAATAAACTCCGATTCCGAGTTCGGAGTAGGCTTGATTAGTGTTAAAATACGATACATAAATAGCCCATAAGTCCGGCGCGCGCCGAGGGCGCGACTTCCTTTCGGCATTGCTTTTCTGGCCGAGTCCCGGGGTGGGAGGCCAGGCCCCCAAAGCCCTCGATATCCCATCGATGGCCTCCCGCAGACCCAACAAGTAAAGCAAAGCAATGAGAACTTCATTTTACACGACGAAGAGGTTACGAAACGCATCCCGGTCTTGCTAGAAGTTGGAAGGAAACGATAATAACTTCACCCCGTGCGGCCAATATGCTGTAGATTCTCTGAAGCCCCTATCTGAAATTTCGGTACCATATGCGGGTACAACCGATCGCTATACTACGCTACTCGTCTACTTCGGCATGCTGGGCCGAGATATTTTCAAATGCGGCATCGACGCTCATCCTGATGTAGAATTTCTCATGACTTTATTAACTCCTAATTGAGCCCTTCCCACGAAGTGGTCTAGATGTAAAATGGCAGCGATGTGTTCGGTGTTTCACACTATAGGTTAACCTTGCACACGGCTTCAAATTAGAATTTCCTCTTCCACTCTAGACATCAGGAACCTCGGACCCATCACCGTATCACGATAGCACCTCTCTAGTGAGTTATAGAGCCTACCATGCCAGGAGTCGTCGCCCTCGACACTTTCGATCCGGAAGGGACGAAGTACATGCGCCAGATTTTTCCCGACGTCATCGAGCCCGGCCACCCTTCTCACGCTTCGTGGCCTGACCACGCCGTTGGCCTCTTCGTCGCGAAGAGCAAGGTAACCGCCGACGTCATAGGTCGAACCAAGAAGTTGAAGTTCATCGTGCGTCATGGCGCAGGCTACGACAATATCGACGCCGAGGCATGCAGGGAGAAGGGAATCGTCTTGTGCAATCTCCCAGGGATAAGCGCAAGTAAAGATGTAGCTTCGAGGCAATATAAAACTGTGCTTATATGCGATTGTAGGCTATGAACGTCGCCGAAGTTGCCCTGACCCTTGTCGGTGCCTGCTCGAAGAACCTTGTGGAGGTAGCAAGACAGATGCGTGCAGGCGAAAAGCTCAACAAGAAGTGTAAGAGTCTTTACTCGGCGACGCTGCTGAATGGAAAAACATTTGGCATCGTTGGTGGCGGACGAATCGGCCAGCTTACAGCAAAGAAATAGTACGACCGCAGCGAATTTTGATGTTCTTGTGCTAATGTTTTTTAGTATCGGTGCATTCGACGGTGAAATTGTACTGTACGTGTTACGGCTAGCGTTGGCGACGTCACACTAACTGCCATAGGTACGATCCCTATATCCCGACCGACGGATCCGGCCCTTGGGGCAAAATCCCACACGAACGAGCTGCCTCAATCGAAGAGTTAGCTCCCCGTGTCGATGTATTGTCTCTTCACGTGCCGCTTCTTCCTACCACGAAGAACCTGATCACGCTTCCCATCTTGAAGAGTATGAAACCGACGGCAATACTCATCAATGTTGCACGTGGTGGCGTTGTCGACGAGGAAGCCTTGTGGGTAGCGTTGCGGGAAGGCATGATCACATCAGCGGGAGTTGACGCTTGGGTAAGCGAGCCACCCACTAAAGAGGTGTACGGTGATGTCTTGGATCTAGAGAACCTGGTCATAAGCCCTCATATTGGCGGATCCCCGGCAGAGATTCAAACAGCCACCTGTGTGAGTATGGTTGACCATATGAAGGAGTTAATTGATGGAAAGCCGCCTAGGGACCGAGTAGCATAGCACTAGCTTCTATGTTACTGCACGCCATCTAGAAGTCATCAAGGGCAACATGGCTCAGTATTGAGAGTGGGGAGACCGTGGTCGGCAATAGTTTCTCTTGTCAGGGGTAAATGTGGAGAACATCGGGGTATCTTGAGATCATAAGCGTTACGAGTTCTCTCAGCTCTTCACAAGAAACGTGGTCACTATGGAGAATTAGGCGTCTTAACAATAGCTTCAGAAACTCTCCCTAGATATATACCAGACTTTCAACCTGGGTGAGTTTTGCATCGCTCATGACCTAGCAATTTTCAACTCCCTTTCATACCATGCCATCAGTGCCTTCGCGTCTCCATTCACCACCACCATATCGAATCGTTTCTTCGCCTCCCTCGCCGCTTCCCCATCAGCCGCCAATATACCAACTTTCTTGCCGTGTCTCTTCGCGCTCGTGACGACCTTATCGATAGATTCAAGGAAGACGAGCTCGGTAAATTTCGCAGGAGTGTATCCTAAAACGGAAAGCGCAAGGTCGTTGGGGCCGATGAATATAAGGTCTGGATTTTGTCAGTCGCATCTCAATAAGTATCCGCATGAGTTTAACAACTCACCGACGCCATCTACCTGGACTATTTCATCGACGTTTTCGACGGCTTCAGCGGTCTCGATCTGGACCATCGTGATTACGCTCTTGTTTGCTGCGGCGATGTACTCAGAAGGCGATCTGAATCCGTGTTCCATGCGGGCAAATGGAGACCCTTGCCCTCTCACGCCCAAAGGAGGAAATTTGCCCAGCTTGACAACTGACCTAGCCTGTTCGGCCGTGTTCACCATGGGTACCAATATTCCGCTGTTAACGCGTTAAGTCTTGCCTATCTGGGCGCCGCTGCGTGGAAACTTACTGGGCTCCCGTATCCAAAGCCCGTTTGATGACAATCCCATCTTGGCCCGGCACGCGGACGACAGGCGATACACCTGATCCAGAAATAGCAGCGACCATGTCATGCATGTCGGAATCGCTTATGTTACCTATCTAGAGGTTAGCCCAGGTACCTGTTGGAGAGTTTGTCGGGGCGAGAATGACGGACCATGTTCACAGTCGATTATCACAGCCTGCAATAAGTTGTTAGCGTGAGGTCACCATAATGAAGTCTTTCTACTTGCGTCTACTCCGGTATCAGAGATGATCTGGGCCGTTCTCACTCCCTTGAGGGTCATGAACGTCACAATGGCCACTTTGTTCTCATCGAGCGTGTTTTTGAGGCGAAGTTTGGTGTTGGTTGTCATAGTAGTTGAATCCATCCGATTCTAATATTTACTTGAATAAAAGCCTGAGGTCGTAGGTAACAGCTATCGTGAACAGAACAAAAAGATATGCTGTAGATGAACTTGTAGGTAGGTCAAAAAGAATTCGGAGGACTCTCCATCGAAAACACTTTTAGAATTCCATTAAAACAAACGTACCACGAACGCTTACTGATTTTCCGAGAAGTATAGAGTATTTCAATCAAAATACTACATACTAATACCGTCCAATTACGAATACTGGCAAAAGCAACTCGATACCCCCAAGTAATGAGGTGGGACTCGGGAACCCACCACCGAGGGTCAGAAATGATCTGTTGCCCTAACTTCCCAGGCTTCGGCTTCGTTAAGATAGAATCGACTAGTATACTACAGCTAAGCAAGTTTATCAAGTTAATGTGTAAGTGCGCGGGTGTAATCTCTTGACACTGCCCGCTGGCTTGCACTGGGGAAATAGCAGCTAGCACATGACAGGACTATCCGCAACACGATTACAACGGAAATACCCGGAAAGTGTTGCTAATATATGAGCTTGCTATTCTAGCCGAAGAGGATCAACCAAGAAATTCGAGACGAGAGTAGCTTGCTATGCTTATTAATCGTTAACTTACCCCAACCCTAACCCTGAAAAGGAGGGGTATTGAAGGATATGCGCTTACTAAGCCCCGTTTTCTCCAGCCCCACGTTATGTAATTAAGACACATGATCCACTGTCTAAGGCATGAAGCTCACTAATTGCATGTTTAAAATTTATACGCCGATAAGTTCAATTGATGCGTAGGACCCCTTCATAGAAGCCAGCCAGACAGTGATAGCACCAAATAATAGATGTTGATCTCATGCTACGTAATTATAAAAGTTCTACTTACCTCAAGAATTTTAATGTTGAATGAGTTGAACAACAAAGAGCATATCTTTAGATCAAGATTTATTCTCCTTCTTCCTTTTATGCAAGTACGATCATGTTAATCATTAACATGCCTTAGAGTCTTAGTTAAAATTTGTAAGAATATCATCATGGATTGATCGAAGGCTATCCTTTCTCAATACGGCTGGCAATGACGAACGATGTCTTGTTTTGTGACACTAAGAACTGCTCAGATGGATTTGTTTTCTTGAGCTTGTAAGGTTGAATTCGGTCATATCAACATCAACCTAGAACAGGCTGGGGTTCGCGATCAAGATCCACTGATAGACGTGAGCATGTGCCTAAGGATCCGCCTTTGTGTAGCATCCAGGTTCACAAGAGCTTGTCTCTGTGCCTATATCCTCGTTACTGTCACCTGCCCAACTCGATGCTGACAGTATATCTCTCTAGAACTTGGAAAAATTGAATTATTCGTGTGGTATTTCGGCAATGGTAACATCTAAATCAGCTGCAGTCTATTATGCCATACGTTGCAAACCAACTCTATCCACTCAGGTATAGGCGGGGACTGTTTACTAGGGGAAGATAGTAACATGATACGAAGAGCTTAGCAGTCTCATATCTTGTGACACGCTACGCCACAATGCCGTCTAGATATGGGCTGATGAAACGGCGGTGAAATGGAATTATAGGTAACGTATCACAGCTTGTGTCAACGATGAAGGTAAGAAAGAAGGTCTCAGGTGAGGTATGGATTTCTTGTATCCACGTCAGATAATTCATGCGTATTGGCACAGAAGGCGTTGCGTACAACTACTATAGGAAAATCTACCTAAGGAGCACTGTACCTAGATACAGGCATCTGAAAACTATTGTCATATAGCCTTGTACGAACAATCTCGAGCAGATAGTCAGGCGACTTCGTTGTAACACGATCTTACAAATAAGAATCGTAACACTGAAGCAATGAGTAAGCTTCATATAGACAGATACCTTGCTTTCCTTGTTATGTGTCGATACATTGCCGCATACATGATCTGTAAGCATCTGTAGATGAGTCTATAGCGTAGTGGATAGGAGTAGGAATCTAGTCACGATGACCGTCAGCTTAACCGAGATGCTGGTCCATGTTCTTCATCAAGGCTATGTCATTACTGAACAAAGTATGACATTGTTTGTGTATAAAGTCAGCGAGCATCCAGGACTGATTTTGAATTTCTGTCTACCCACACATCAAACTTTGTTCGTTTTATTCTAAGACGTAGTATCTCGGTTATATTCCAAAGGGAGCTCGCATATCTGTACCTGTCAACATGAAATATCTTACTGTCCTGTCCTTCTTCGGCGCTGCTCTGCCGCTTGTTCTCGCAGAATGCTGCAACTCCCCTCGCACTGGCAATTGCGCTGGTGGCCATGAGCCGACACCATGTTGCGGCAAAGGAAGCTGCAATCTTTTTTGCTGCGCTTGCAAGAATGGTAAGTGTTCCTGAATTTTTCCTATAGTTCATTTGAATAGTTATCTCACTTCTCTGTTCAAGGTTGCTGGACCGCAAAAATCAAGAACCGTTTTGATCTGGTCCCCGACCTGTTTGAGCGCGATGCCGATTCGGCTTTCGCACTGGCTGACAAGTCGAATAATGGTACCGTCTCGCTCGAGGACTACCTCGACTATATGAACGTCGGACAGGGAGATGAGCAGATCTGGGTCAATTGGTTCCAAAAGTAAGTTTTGAGGAGCGCACAGGTTATCGTTAGGGTGCTTACATTACCATTACAGGCATGACAAGAATGGCGATGGACTCATCACTGTGGATGAGATTAGACTCGAATAAAAGCCCTTGTGGGATTGCCAGGATAGGCCATCGGCACTTGAAATTGGGAATGGATTTGAGGTTTATGGCCAGTAGAGCTAAAGACAACGGGCGACACTCTCTTTAATTTCCGCTTTCAATTACGGTCGTTACTATGGGGAATAGCTTCCCTTTCGCTTAGAAGTTATATTTTATCCTTTACCCACCCGTATGAGCCGAGTTCCTTGGTGATTATGAACCGGACATTGGTTAGCTCATCAATTGGTCACACAACGACCATAGTTCATCGCAATTAGTTGACCAAATTCCATGGAAGTTATCATCCTTATTAGAGGGGATGTATTTTGATTGAAGGTCGTAGTATTTAGTTCCTAAGCGCCTTCAAGATGATTACATTAGTGTGCTTAGTCATCACCCCCTATTGCAGCCCCTTTTCTAAAATTAAGCAGTTCCCAACATTTGGGGAATGACCACATCTTGATTGAACTGCCATAAAAGCGTACTGTGGTGCGTATGGAAAGCTGCGCCGGAGTAGAACATTTTCCCATCCAATCCTCCCTGTAATGCTGTCAGGTTCCGGAAGAACCCATCTTTGATAGCTTCAAATGTCACTTGAAGGTGAAAGGGAGTATGCGACTCGAACTCTAGCCACTCCGGCTGAGTGACAGGGACATTGTTGGCCTTCTGCAAAGTAGCAAACTGACGCTCTGCATATGACTTCGCCTCCTCCTTGGTCAATGTTGGATTATTGGCAGCAAATTTAGCCCACCAGACATCGTCGAGTACACCGACAGGGGTTAATTGATAGAGCGCGGGTAATACGGGGATGTTGAACGGTGTAGTGGCGGCTGAATTAACGTAACTGATGGTTTGATTCATGCCCACGTTCTTAACAAGGCCGGTCCAATATCCGTTGGCTGTAATATACTGCGAAAAGACGTTGATTTCCTCCGGTGTCAAGTCCCAGCCACGAAGGTTAGTTAATGTTGGCGGAATGGTGAGAAGTACTTGACCGCACTGGAGTAGTTTGAGCCCCTCGTCGCGCGTCGAAACCAATAATTCAAGTTGTCCCTGTGTCGTGTTCTTTCGATTTGTAGATACTATTGACGATTCTAGTAGCATGTTCTCTGCTCCGATGTACTCGCTAGCTCTTGTGTACAGCAGTGAATTGTTGCCTCGTGCCTCTGTGAGATATCCCGAGCTAATGTATTGAAGGTCCTTCAAGTTGAAATATTTGATTGCGTAAATAGTTGCCACATTCAATAAATCTCCCATGCCTTGGGAAATTTGATATACTAAAGGGAAAGCTGCGGTGGCGTTGTATTTTTCTATGAATGCACCGAAGGGCATGTATAAGTCTTCGGGGACAGGGTCGGGTAGATCGTATCCTTCGAGAAGGTAGGGGTACTGTGCCATTGCTTCTGCAAGTCTCTCAATCGCCTCTGCTTGTCCTGAAGGTACATCGGGAGTAACAGGCGATCCATCACGAAAGTCCGAATTAACTTGAAATGTGCTGTACAAGTTGGCGGGCAAAGAGAAATTGGCCTGTTGTCCTGGTTCGTTGGCGACCACTGCAGACATATTGATTAAGGGTACATCGAATTTGCTGAAAAAGTCGAATACCACGGGTACAGGATGAAATATGACGACTCCAATGTCTATGGGAATCCCAGTTGCAGGGTCAAGATATGTGCGGGTATGACCTCCAAGGTGATCATTACGTTCCACTATTACCACGCTTTTGTTCGAGTCAAGAAGAGACACAGCGGCGTGAGTTCCGCTGGCGCCGCCACCAATAACGCAGACATCTCTCTCAATGACCTCACTCCATTGGTTATCGTTGATTTCGATTGTCGACCAGCCGCGAGCAGATGCGAGACTTGCACAACACGCTAAAACCGTTAACGCCGAGGAATGCATAGTTAGGTCGAAAGGAGTGGTGCAATGATCTCGGTAGTCGTACAGCTTCGGAAACCACAAGAGCGCAACCTGAAGCAATGTTATATGGTCTAAGTATAAACTCCTAAACCCGATTTGAGATTGCTTGTAGGGCTAACTCAATTGCTTGTTTGCACAGCCTCCGGCCATCCGTTATCCGGGGTCGAACGACGGGAACGGGAGCTGAAAGCTGTGCCGGTTCCGCGCATGCAAAGCATTGATCTCTTGCCAAATAAACATAGGCGTTAATTTCGGCACCATCGGCTGCTAGTGGGTGCGATTCTGTTTCAATGAAATATACCAACTAGACATTGTTGCTTACAACACATTTCGTATTCCAAAATTAAGGATTTACGCTTTAGGCATCTAGATATCATATCCCCTGTACCTTAAGTGCTGGGTCAGGGGTTAGCTAGGTACCTGCCTTTGCTCCATTTAAACTGACCAATTATGATTTGACTTGGAGATGCGTCAATGGGCAAGCTATCATCTACCTATTGTACCTACCTACCTAACCTAGTATTAGAAGCTGCTCAGCTATCGGATCTTCAAGATCGTGCAAGAAAACCTAGTAATTAACATTTCAATATTCATAAGAAACAAGACATTTCTAGCAACGATTAGCACTGAGTTCTAGCAAAAACTAATACCTAGCAAGCGGTGGCGCAGTGATTACAGTTACGGCCGTATGGCTTGTATGTTCGAATTCCGCCGTGGTCTAATTAACATCCAATCCCTCCGGGGGCGGGAGGATGAATATAACAGATGTCCCATACGCCCTGACGCCATGATTGCAGGTGTGCTTGTAGGGCTGGCAGGTACCTAAAGTCTCCTAAAAATTGGGGCCATTACCACAGGGGGGCCTTCTACTTCATCATCGTGGAAAGTGGGGCAAATATATATACCTAGGTACTGTATTATGTCATCTGCATTATGTCATCCTCTTCAAAAAGCGTCACCCAAGAATCTAGCAACAACGACAGTTCTGCTAGAACATCCGATATACTCGCATTAAAACCCCCTAATCAACGTTTTCACCACTTAAAGTGATGTTTGGCTTCAACGAGTCGAGACTACTCAGTCATTTCTATTAGAATTAGAAAGGGGAGCCATACTTCTCACTGGCAATTCCGAACCCCCAGTTCATAAGATCCAATCGGGTCATAAGGGAGACATGATCAATGTCGCCGGCGTCTTGTTTAGTTCTTTTAATAAAAGTCTCATTGTGCTAGATACTTACTCGTAGTCGCTCTTATTCTTCCAGCATAGCAAACACCCAAGAAGTTGCCTCAACCAATGGCCAGGCACGAAGAGGGAGATGTTGCACAATACTACCCATATTAAACCCCACCGCCTGATACTGTCTCTTAGAACTTCTTTTCTCCATTCAAGTTGGCTTCACTCGCGACTAGCTACACGTTGATATATATTAACGTAAGATGCAGCCAACCGACACCGAAATTGCGGCCGCGCTGACGCATTACCGCGAACGCATCGTCTCCCACAACCGAGAAGCATTCACCAGGGTCGTGTGTACGGCCGAGACCGCCCAACCCAACGCGACCAGGACCGCCGAGGGCTTAGCAGCAGTGCGCCTTTGCTTCATCCACGAGCTTCTCGGTATCTCGCGCCCGGAGCTGCACCAGAACCCGACTGAGCGCATCGACAATCCGGCCGACGTCATTCTCAAGTGGCCCGAACTTGTGCGCATCTTCGACTTGGATGGCGTCACTATCGGCAGAGATGAAGAGGAACGTGAAAGCGATCGCGTCGCGTATAGGGACGGTGTTCTAAGAGGGTTGCGATCACGCAATGACAGCGATACAATGGACCTAGAATTTCCCGACGACTTCTGGACGCTGATGGGTCTAGTAGACAGCCTGGAGGGACATGGTTGGCCGCAGTATCACGAGCATGGGCAACAGATCCGATTCTGGGACGGCTTCGGCGGTTCAGCGGCCGGGATGGTGCCGGACGTCGTCGATCCCGAGGAGCTGGACCTCGGGGGCTGGGAAGTCATGGCTGGATGGGAATGCGGTAGTGGGCCAGAGACTATATGCTACGTGCTCTACTGTCGAGCGGAGGAAGAGGAGGGTGGAAATGACGACGATACCAGCTGGAAGTGGCGGTATGTGGCCGACATGGGGCAGTACGGCATCGAGGTCTTCGACAATGTGGTGAAGTTACTGGAATGGTACGAGGAGCTTTATGTGCCAGACTTGGACTACTTAGAATAGTGCGCCGACAAGGCTTTCAATAATTGATTAATTTGAAGTTATCCAGCAAATCGATTAGGCTACCAACGCCCTCAGTTTGGCCTTTGCGCTTGCAAGTGTTAGCGCTATATACGCCCCGCTCGGTGCGGTATTCATATTCCGCATACTTCATTGACACTGCAGGGCTTCTTGAGATGCACGACGTTCCTTTTTATAATTCACTATCATTGGTACCCTCGACCACGCTTTTATGTTGGTCCCGACTTTCAACAGTACCGCCCATATTCCCCCACCCGAACATTGGGCAATATGTCACGCATTGACGTCGAGAAGCTCTTGTCACAACTTACCCTCCAAGAGAAAATTTCTCTTATTGCTGGTGCGTCAACATGGCGTACCTCAGCAGTGTCCAGGCTTGGAATTCCTAACCTTAAAGTGAGTACGATGAAATAAGAAAACCAGATTGAGTGTAGTGACTAATGAGCGGTAGGTCTCGGACGGCCCGTCCGGTGCTCGGGGTCAAATTTTCGGCGAGAATGTCCCCGCCGCTTTTCTCCCGTCCGGCGTCAGCCTCGGTGCGACATGGGATGTGGAATTGCTTTATGAGTTGGGTCAGCTATTAGCGGACGAAGTTCGTGCATGAGACTGTTATTGAAATACGAGCGTCATCTAACATACACCCAGTGCAAAACGAAGTCAGCCAGAGTCCAGTTGGCACCGACGATGTAAGTAGCTCTAATAGCATGCCTATTTAATTCCCCCCCAACACACTTTATGACTTTCTATATTCTGTCGTTTTGTAACGACGTGAGCATCTACTGATACCGAGTACTTTAGGTGTATACACCGTCACCCTCTCGGCGGTCGAAACTTTGAGTCTTACAGTGAGGATCCCTTTCTTACAGGGAAGCTTGCAGCCGCCCACGTTCGAGGTATCCAGTCTCGGGGCGTTGGAGCTACACCCAAGCACTTCGTTGGTTAGTTGACCAGGCCGAGTAGTTCCTTGCTCTCTCTTGGCTAATAGAGTAACGTCTTAGCAAATGATGAAGAAACAAATAGGTTTCGCCTCAATTGTGTGATAGAAACTAGAGCACTACACGAAGTTTACCTTCTACCCTTCCAGATAGTCGTTCGAGAGGCCGACCCCTGGTGTATGATGACCGCCTACAATAAAGTCAACGGTATTCACTGTGATATGTCGGAGTACCTGCTCACGGAAGTTGCTCGAAAGACATGGGGTTGGGACGGCGTGTTTATAAGCGACTGGGGTGGGACGAACTCGACTGCTGCGTCTATCAATGCTGGCCTCGATCTCGAGATGGGTGGGCCGGCAGCACATCGGACCCAGAGCAAGATTATGAAGGCTATCAAAGATGGAACGACTAATGTACAGCATATTGACCACTCTGTCAACCGAATTCTCCAACTTCTTGTCAAAACAGGGCGATTCGAAGATTCTAGCGACAACCCGGAGTATTGCGGTGACACCCCGGAGGAGAGAGAAGCTCTCTTTCGAGCAGCGAGCTCAGGCGTAGTTGTTCTCAAGAACGAGCGAGATGCACTTCCGATTAAACCCTCGGAGCAGTTAAAGCGGCTAGCCATAATAGGACCCAACTCACAGAGGGTTGTGGCGGGCGGGGGAGGAAGCTCCTACATCAATGCACCATATTGGACCTCGGTTTATGGCTCTCTTCAGGAACGTTTCGCAGAAACCGGAACTCAAATCGATTATGCAGTTGGTGCAAAAGTCAACCGATACCTTCCCGTCATGTCAAGCTCAGTTACCAGAAACCCAGACACTGAGGAGAGTGGAGGGGCTATAGATTGGTATTTAGGCCACGACATGACAGGTCTAGTTCAAGCAGTGACTCACATGTAAGTAATCGTCATCTTGGGCTGAGAGATCGTACTGATTACTTGCAGTCAGGACTTGTACTATGTATCGTTTGGAAATACTCCCCCGGAAATTACTGAGGAGACTGGGTTTTCATTCCGCTTTCGGACCGTGTTGACTCCTAAGACAACGGGAAAACATCAACTTTCATTTGCTAGTATCGGACCCGCGAAGCTTTACGTGGACAACGAGATTTTAATCCAACTACCAGGAGAGGAGAAGGGATCGCTCTTCTTCACCTATGGATCTGATGAAACTATCATAGAAAAACACCTAGTTGCGGATAAGGAGTACAACATAACGGTAGAGGTCGATTCTCACGACAGGCAGCTCAGGGCTGACGTGATTGACTCTATGGACCCTATGGAAGAAAAGTTTCAAGGATTTCGGCTTGGATACCAGGAACATGATGAACGGAATCTGCCGAGCGAGGCGGCAAGCATGACACAACACTGTGACGCGGCAGTTGTCGTTGTCGGTAGAGATAAAGAGTGGGAGACAGAAGGACAAGACATTCCGATTTTCGAGTTGCCGGGAGAGCAAGTGGAACTTATCCAACAAGTTGCATCTGTGTGCAAACGTACTATCGTCGTCGTCCAAGCCGGAACACCAGTCGACATGTCACCTTGGATTGATCAAGTCCAAGGGGTTCTATATACATGGTATCAAGGCCAGGAGCTTGGCAATTCCGCTGCATCTATCATTTGTGGTGAAGTAAATCCATCAGGTCGTCTGCCAATCACGTTTCCAAAGAGAATTCAGGACTGTCCTGCATTCTCCTCTTTCCCAGGGGAGCAGGGCGAGATCCAATACTCAGAGGGGCTCCATGTTGGGTATAGATGGTGGGACTTACATGACACCGAGCCGCTCTTCCCGATTGGATTTGGACTGTCTTATAACACTTTTGACATATCGGATGGAAGTCTCAGCCATAGCTCGCTACTTCGCAGCAGCAATGTAGTTGTCACAACACGGGTTCATAATCGTGGCGGCTGCACTGTGCCCGGTAGACAGACCGTGATAGCTTGGTGCTCGCAGAAAGCTACCAGGCGCCTCTCGCGGCCCAAGAAACAAATCTGCGGGTTTGTTAAGACGCCGCTGTTACGCGCTGGAGAGAGCTGCCAGGTCCAGATATCCATCGACGCCTACTCTCTTGCGACGTATGACCCGGGACAGGCGGCTTGGGTAATTGATAAAGGGTCTCAATTCGATATTCTGTTGGGACCTCATGCACGAGACGTGGCACCGGTAGGAATCATTGATGTGCTGGAGGATATTTCCTTTGTTCACTCTTTGTAGATGATCATAGGCTCTGAAAATTGACAATATAGTGCCGCACATGCGCTATAATACAGGGAGTTTGCGGCTAGAAACCACTTAATTGCAGCGGGGTACATGTAGTATCACTCTAGTTTCTTAATCAGCGGCTGAGTCATTCAGGGGCAATTCTATAAGCCAGTTACTATCCCTAAGCCGATATTATATTGTTATAATGAAGCTGGGAATTGACCGAAGTATTCCGCCCCGACAACAAAATTTATAGAGTATGAACCATGCCTTTTCAGGTGATGGCATAATGATGTCTATCATAGATCATGTTGAATCATTTTCTACAAATAGCAATGACAAGTAAACAATACTCTAGTAACATTCCTGGTAACGCAAGTCGGCCATGTTACGGCACCTCTCGATTTTTGTAGCATTATCTCAATCTACATAACTCACAGGTTATGATATCAACAGCAAGGCTTTCCAGCAACTTCGGTTATCTCTTGCAGCATTGCACTTTCGATTAAAAGGTAAGGGTTTGAAATTTGCCACTCTTGAGATTCGCTAGTTTCTGATAAGCTCATAAGACCATCCTGGATCTAGCCCAGGTCTTATCTCCAAGAAATGAGGGTCGGAATCCATCTTCCGCCCCACGTAGGTGCCTCACCGTACAATGTACCTGAGTCTTCGCAAGGGTAACACGGAATGAAGATAGCATGGCATACTCTCCAAGGAACTAGAATGGCAAATTCGATAGACTTAAGAGGATATAATATAAGGTAACTCGACCTTCCTGATACTTGCAGTTGCTGGTTCTAATTAAGAGACAGAAGACAATTTTCATTCATTCGACTTCGCTAGATCTGTCCACTACGTCTTGCGTTAACTCGCAACCATGACTGAGTCTAAATCCGAGAAACAGATATCCAATATTATGAAGCCCGACATCGACTTGAAGACATCCGACGATGTAGAAGTGTCGGAACCTGTGCAACTCTCTTGGCTACAACAGGTCAAACTGCTTTGGATATCGCGCCGTGCCGCTCTTGGTGGTATGTCACATCTTTGAATCGTCCCTATATGTTTCTAGTTCTTTGCTAACTTATACTTTCAGCTATGGCATGTTCGTCCCTCGCCGTAATGATCGGATACGATATGATGATGCTTGGTTCCATCATAGGAAATGCGGAATTCGTCAAAGCTTTCGGCGTATATCAAGAAGACCTTCACACCTGGAGCCTTCCAGCCGACCAGCAGTTCATCTGGACCGTTGTCCAATACGTCTTTGCCATCGTGGGCGCGTTTATCGTTGGTCAGCTCAGCGATACGTTTGGCCGCAAAGTAATGTTCTTCGTCACAGTCGGGTAATATATATCACCCCAATGATCATGGAATGTACCTCTGACTTATGTACTACAGCTTGACCTTTTGTGGGACTCTGGTAGAGCTGTTCTCTCCTAACTGGAAGGTCTGGATCGTGGGGAAATTCTTTTTCGGCATGGCTATGGGATTCATGCAAGGGAACACGCCTGTTTACGTCTCCGAATTGGCGCCTGTCCATATTCGTGGTTTCATGCTTTCTCTCTTCCAGCTGTGGATTACCGTCGGCGTATTCATCGCGACATGTGTCCTCGAGGGCACTTCTACTATGTCAGGGCCTTGGTCTTGGAAAGCTGCAGTTGTAACCCAATTCGGCATCGGCCTGTTCTCCTTGGCCTTGTTCATTTTCTGCGTGCCCGAATCGCCGTACTATCTGATCAACAAAGGATACACGGAACGGGCACGGTCCGCACTTTTACAATTACGGGGCAACGAACCTGGCTACAATGTCGATGACGATATCACACTGATCGGCACCACGATTGCGCATGAGAAAGCGTCACACGAAGATGCACCTTCGTACCTAGAGTGCTTTCGAGGCACCGACTTGCGACGCACGCTTCTAGCCTGTCTTCCCATGGTTATGCAACAATTCTTGGGGTTTACTCTTGGTAACCAGTATCAGGCATACTTCTTAGGCCTGGCCGGATTGAGCAATTCCTTCGTCATCACCGTTATATCCAGTATGCTAGGAATATTTGCAATTCTGGTTGCCTTTACCTTGATAGAACGCGTGGGCAGGCGACCGCAGCTCCTGTTTGGCTCTATGGGTATGCTTGGTTGCTTGTTGGGAATGGGGATACTCGGTTTTGTCAACAAGGGTACGACGGCAAACAACAATGGACTTGCCGTCGTCGTGACCTTGTGGAATATATTTTACTATATTTCCGTCGGGACCATTGGTTGGATCATCGTCGGGGAGATATCTTCTACCAGACTTCGCGCTAAGACTGCTTCTATCGCCACCATGACCAACGCGATCCTTAACATGGCCTGGGGAATCGCCATCCCATATCTTATCAATACCGATGAGGCAAACCTCGGAGCTAGGGCCGGACTGATCTTCTTGGGACCGGGAATTGTTCTGGCGCTCATCTTATTCTTCACGCTTCCTGAGACGAAGGGAAAGACATTTGTACAGCTCGATCTACTTTTCGAACTCCGCACGCCTGCTAGGAAATTTTAATAGCGGCTGAATGAGGAGGATATTGATGGCCGTTGGACCTACGACTAGCCTTTATTAAGCCTTCTCTATGTTAGGGTAGCTTCAGCTTCCATGCTTAGGTAAGAGATATTTCCGGGGTTTGAGAAGATTTGTTTAGGCAGTTTATCTATAAGAAACTCTAAACTACCTAGGTACCTAATGATACTTTGGCCTTTGGTACCCAACTAGGGAATATCACTTGCTGGTTAACGATATGGTACACGATGGTACAATCCATACCCCACGATGCTGAAGTTACCGAGTTGACATGTGTACAATACACAAGGTAGAGCTCTACTATTGGTACACTTTAACTATACCCAGCAGGAGGGAGGCCTCACAATGAAGTTTCGAATTATAATATTAGTCGTAGTATATGACACATGATGATTATAGCTGATACGATGAGAAAACAAAAGACGGAATCCATTTTCCGTTACACGGAAATTATTATGGATAGACACAATCAAGCTCAAGATCCTAGTTACGCCCCTGGCGTTAGACTGTTACTGTTTCACAGAGCATTAGGTACCCTAGCTCTCAGCTTAGCTTCCATCTCGCCACCTCGATACAGTTATCACTGCCTAGTTCCATTTAGGTATGTGATGCTACCGCTAATAATCAATGGCGGAAATTAGATTCCGGTAGAGTACAGGGCAGCCCGCTTAAAACTTACAGGCAGCTAGAGTAAGAACGTCAATATTATGACGGTAATAACTCATATGTTTAGAGACTTAGACTTAGACTTAGACTGTAGCGTGACTGTTCCTTCCTTCGGTTGTCAAGATGATGGAAACGTTCGTATCCGTATGCCCGATGGCAGATTCGTTAAACAACCGAGCTGAAAAATCTACATCCGTTATTTCAAATGTGCCAGTCAAGGACTCCACAACGGACCCCACGAATTTGGACCTAACAGGTGGTCTCGGCGGCGATACTAATGTGTCCCAAGCACTCCCAAAAAGACTTGGTCTGCTTGAGACGTTGGACAACAGCCATATTCAACAACGAGTTCCCGTCCCCTCGACGCAATGGGGCGTTATTTCTCCCTTGATCGGTGAGAACCTAAACCTACGTTACCAACAAATTCCTGTCCGCGATCCAGAACAAGGAGAAGTGATCGTTAGAATCGCTTGGACCGGCATTTGTCGCAGTGTATGTTCTATCCCTTATACTAATCCAGGATTCTCTCCATCTGACTGCGTCTAATCAGGATGTGACTTTCTCGAAAGGCCCTTACTCCGGTTTCCCTAAATGTAATCACATTGCCGGACACGAAGGCATTGGCCACGTAGTGAAAAGCGCCGATCCATCACGAATCGGTCGACCCGTCGGTATACGATATATTGGTTACACGTGCGGCTTTTGTACTTACTGCCGATCCAACCTGCCCGAGCAATGTGCGAAACAGATGAATGCCCCGAAACACTACAATGGCACATTTCAACAATTCATGACCGTGCCATGGTCATGCCTGGTTCCTCTGCCGGAGTGGATATTTGATTCCCACGGACAAGTCAGCCCAGCTACAGTAAGTGAATTGACTGCACTCAATTGGACATTCGCATTCTTGAAACTTAATTATGGATATAATAGTATACAACAGCTATGTGCTCGGGAGCCGCTGCCCTTAAAGCCATCCGAACAGCGAATGTGGGCGTCGGCGACGTTATCGTGATTAATGGCATCGCGGGTGGCATTGGGCACATGGCGGGCCAAATCGCTAAGCACGTGTTCGGAGCGAAGGTGGTCGGTGTCGATCTAGCGTGGAAAATTGATTCTCTAATTTCAGATCAAAGTCAAAGCTTCTATGATCGGATAGTAGCAGCGCCAGATTCTAAAGGCGATCAAACATCACCCAAGTTCTTCGAAGCTTTAGAAGAACTGTGCTCTGATTTAAGGGGTTCCTCAGCCGATACACGCTTAGCGGATGTGGTAATCAACTGCGCTAGCACAGCTCAGGGGTTCGCCGGATTCGAGAATATTGCGCGCGATGGTGGGGTAATAGTCTATTGCGGGTGAGTCTTGATTGCCATGTCCTGAATCTTCGATATTGACAGAACATATTTAATAGTGTACCACGGGGCGAACTCGAAATACCAATAAGTCTTCACAACCTCATCGAACGACAGCTGACAATCCGAGGAACTCTAATGGGTGGCCCAGAGGCGACCTACGAAGTTATGCAGTACATCAGGGAAGGACGCATTAAACCTATAACAAGGGAGATAGACCTGGATGAGGTCCCCGAGGGGATGCAAGATCTTCTTCGATGTAAAGGCATTGGGAAATTAGTAGTCAAGGTGAACGGTCAATTGCCGTCGGGCGAGGAGTTCTGATGATTAGGTACCTAATATCTTTATAAGCACTCTATATGCATTTATAAGAGAAAGCTGGTATCGCAAAAGAAGAGCTTTCTAGTAAACAGTAACATTACCCCGCCCCCTTTTCCCCCAAGTAAATAATTTTATTTTCATGTCCATGAAGATGAGGAGGTCCATGAAGATGAGGAGCTTGTTCATGTTCAAAATAATACTTGAATTCTTTATAGTATTAACTGGGGAACCTCTTTCCTGTCATGAAGAGAGATGCTATGAGGTACATCCCACCTGAGACAACAACAACCAACCAGCAATCCGCGATGCTATGTACAATAGCCTCCAGGCATCTTTCTCTTAGCTCAGGGCTAACGCTCTCCAATACAGCACTGTTGGCCCCCGCCATAGCAGCTCGGATTTTATCGTCGGAAAGCCCCTGTCCGGCAAGAGCTGTGCTCAGTCCAGCAAAAGCACGAGTTTGAAATATTGCACTCGCTGCCATCAGGCCAACTAGCTGTCCCAAGTTCTGATTGAAACCTAAGAGTTGGATTGCGAAAGGTACCTGTGAAGCCTTTTTGACCATTCGCGGCGCTAGTGCAAACGGCGTCAGACTGGTGTTGAAGCTTACCGCGAGAACCACGCTTATACCGTAGATATAAGAAGTAGGGGGCAGCTTAGGACCGTAGAGTATGGCGTACATTGCTGCACCGCCGGCCGTCATCAGTAACCCCGAGACCAAAAACCATACCTTGTACCAACCTATGTGTCTTGCTAGCGCACCACAGGAAAGCAGGCCAAAGATGTAGACCATGATGAAAGGTAGTAGCCGAACAGCAGCTTCTGTCCCGGAACTTCCATCTACGAAGAGGAAATAGAGCGGCACGTCTAGTTCTTGAGCATTAGGTAAAGGGTTGGCACAGGAAGTCGCAGGTACTTACAGTAGATTGATACAAATAATGCTGGCATAGCACTGAACGCAAACACGTTGAGGAGTACCAGTTGCGCGTCTGCCAGAAAATGACACGGAATCAGGCGATCGACTTCGTTCGTAAGCACCGAGTAGAACTGAGTAAAGGCGAACGCGACAGCAAGAACGCCACCAACCACAAATAAAGCAATGATTCGGGCATCATTCCAAGGCCATATTACACCCCCAAAGCTGAAAGCCAACGTAATGGAGACAAAAAGGCCAGTGCTGAGAGCGGTGCCGAGAAAATCCAGGCGTCTTATTTTCTGGTGGATTGTTTTTTCCGGCTGGTTAGGCAAGCTCGGGAGGTAGAAAATGTAGATGGGACTCATAACGGCGAATATGATAAGATTAAAATAGAAGCCCTAAATCAACATACGAATTAGTGCTATGACCAAGTGGTAATTACCAAGGTACTTTAGGTAAACGTACCCAGCGCCAGGTAGCATTACTATCAGCAAACGAACCACCGATAATAGGTCCCAAAATCTCGCCGATCCCATTGCAAAATCCTATTAACCCCATATAGAATGGCTGCTCGCTTGGGGATGTCAGGCGTGTGAAGAGGTTCAATGTCCTATGGATACGTCAACGATTGAACATGGTAGGCGGACGGCTTCGGCCACGAATGCCCGCAATCATATGCTTCAACTTACCCAATATACATGCCAGCGCCTATTTGAAGAGTGGGATTAGCACGTATCCATTACTTGGTATACCAAGAGCCCCGAAAGCGATATGAGAGATTGAACGTACCGCTTGCTCCGGCCCAAACACGGCCAATGATCATAGCATTCATTGTAGGCGCAGCTCCGCACAGAGCGCTCGCAGCCGAGAACATGGCCAGGCAGCTCACATACAGCCATTTGGTATTAAATATGCCATAACACTTGCCAATAGGAGCGGTGGCGATCATCGAACCCAGAGCAAAACCAACCCCGAGCCATCCTATTCGTGAAGTACTGTTATATGTATCTGAAACTGCAGCTTGTATATCCGCTGCGATTGTTGTGTCGAGGCCGTAAGTAAAGTTGGCGCAAAGGACGGCCATGCAAACAAGTCCCCATCGAAATCCGGTGATTTCACGTTCTGGAAACCCCTCTTTCTCTTCGTTCAACGGATCGGCTTCTACGCCGTCGCCCATGGCAAGGTTCGTAGATTGGTAGGATCCGTCTTCTTCGGCTTGGTTCCGCTCCGACGACTCGGGAACATGAGAGATGAACTCGCTGTCAGTCATCTCAGGTAGTAGTAGCTATTAAATAGGAAGTAAGCAACAAAACAGAGGATTGGATGGAAGAAAGAAACTGAGTCGGATTTATTGAGTGTTATGTGATGTCTATACACCCAAGTCCTCAATCCAATCAGTGTTTCACATTAAAACATTCAAGGTTGTCACGAATTAAGAGACTTGTATTGTCGCTCGATTTGTCATCTGACTACCTCCTGTTAGCTTCGTTACGATCGCTAGGCTTGCATTGGAGTAGAGCATAAGCATATGTTAGATCACAACTCAACCTTACGGACTCAGCATGCCCTGCAGTCTGTCTTCTGACAATAGATTGTGGAACATGGAAAGTATTTTCCGCCCTAAATTAGCAAGAATGTGTGTCTTTTTGCGTACCAGATTTCTACCCCGTTTGGTATGGAATTCATATTCCGCCGTCCCCACATCCCACATTATCAGCGTAGAGCTACGTTAGTATTTACCTAAGTAGCTTGCCTTTCTTGAGTACTCTAGCCATTTGCCTATTGCGAAATTTGAACGGGTACTTGAGATTCCTATCCATTTTCGTATCTTGCAAAAGTAGATCAACGTCGACATAATCGCCTATCACCGGGTTTCACTTACATAAGCGAAGCTCTCCGTGATCTAGATTACTTAATCACCTGACTAATTACATACCTTACGTAAGATATGGGTAGATGAATTATTTCTATCAACCCCGCCCCCTTGTATTTCGTGAGCTAGCTGCAACGTAATTCATCTTTCATTGACATCACAAATTTGCGTCTTTAACTATGAGGAGTACGTAGGCCAATGTCAAATCATTTTATTTTCAACTATTTTCCCGTACCATGGACTCTAGTAAATTTTTCTCTACCCATACGTTCTTAGTTACCCTTTATCCTAAATAGCGGCTTTTGCGGCACCTTCCGGGTCGTGCGCCTGCACCTCGATCTCGACTCGCATATCGTCTTCGCCTAACCGCGAAACCTGGACGCAGGTCCATAAAGGTTTGTGGTTTGGCATCCACTTCTTGAAGTTTCGCACCATCGCTTCCATCGCCTGCTGATTGAGAGGAATATGGTAAGAGTTTACTCGAAAGACCTGCTGCCACCCTTTTCCACCTGCGTCTCGAATAGCCAGGTCGACATTGACAAATGCTTGGTCAATTTGGGCGTCGATCTCCTTGTAAAAGACGCCAGTGTTGGAGTCCCATCCTCCTAGACGTAGCATCAATATTAGTATCCAAGATTGACATACCGGTTGACTAGCTGGTTGCAGTAATAGGATATGTGTGTAATTTGTGGGTTGGCCTACCTTGACCTGAGCACTGGATAGTATCGCCAACTCGAACAGCTTGGCTGTAGTTATGGCTTTCGGCGTTGCGCTGTCCTACGCCCGGGTACTACAGCATCTTGAATTAGTAATCTCGTCAATTAGGGAGTATATTCAGCTATCGAGGGGAGCTCTGGTCAGCTGTCTAAGGGACCATGGCTATTTCATTTCACGTACCGCATAATATTTGAGGTGTGACATCTTGACAGAAAATGTAGGGATTGAAATTCGAGCGTTATCTGAGACTAAGCCATGTAAGTTTCATTCATACAAGACAATAGAGTTGACGTTATATAGAGTTTCCACGCAGTGTCGTATGACGGTTTAAGTACTAAAGTGCCTTAATGTATAACAAGCGGAATTCATTTTCCACAGCCTATCTCCTTAGTCGCCGCGCTAAATGATTCATTCTCTGTTTTCTATGGGCCACCGAATAGGCTGCTCTGATCACCATTATTCTTACCTAAGTCACATTCATCCTGCTGCGAACGCAAGAAGGTTCACGCATTGTAGCTCAGATTATACACCATTCCGTCGTACCCAGGTCCACATTTTCAGGGATGGAACTGAATGATGGAACTGCCCCTATCCCGTCTGGTGCGTCTTCAAGGAGATTGGCGCGGGGCAAATACACAGCTAAAGCCTGCGAGAGCTGCCGACAGAGACGGTGCAAGGTATTTACCTCCTAGTATTTGAAACCTGCCCAGCCTTGCATCCACCTTACAGATGAGATGTATTGGAAGATTCTTCCCTGATCTTCCAACCCTTCATCTACATCCATTATAACCCACTTATCAGGTGATGCCTTACTGATCTTCGTAACAATGCAGTGCGATGGGAAATGGCCGTCGTGTAGTCGATGCCTTAACCGTTCTATCGAGTGTCGGTATCCGAGTCAAGACGGTCGGCAACCTGCTCCCAAGTCTTACGTGCAACTACTACGCAGCCGGATTGAGCTTCTAGAAAAGGTCTTGGACATGCATGGCATTGATGTGAATCAATCGATCACTCAGCTAAACGCCGCGAGGGGCGACTCGTTTCCAGCATCATCTAATTTAGATGATCTCCGCTCCTCGTTTGAGGGAGCATTGTGTCTGGATGAGTCCACAAACTTTGACAGAGATGGCGAGGCAAGATATTTTGGCCCTACTAGTGGACGGCTGGAATTTCACACCGGTAAGTCGCACGTGCACAACCAAGATATTCTGTGTGCCAACGTGTACCTAACTGGAAAGGGGAATGTACAGCTATTTCTACCGGCGAGGAATCTGAAATGTCAAGTCCGACCTCGACCGATCATGTTACCTTACCAGAGCAGAGACTACGATTAAATCGCTTCCTCGAGGAACTGGAGGCAGAAAGCGAAATATCCGAAGAGCTGGAGACTCACCTGATAGACATGTATTTCACCTGGGAACAGCCCTGGGTCACGGTGGTAGAAGAGTCGGCCTTTAAAGAAAGTAGAAAGTCTCGGGGCCGCCATTTCAGTCCATTACTCCTAAATTGTATCCTGGCTGCTGGTTCCCGTCATTCTAACAGGCCAGAAGCTCGATCTGATCCTAACGACCCCAACACAGCAGGCAGAATATTTCTTGAGAAAGCCGAAGTCTTACTTTATTACGACCTGAAATGGCCAAGTATTACTACGATACAATCGCTGACGATCATATCCACCATGCATTGTGTAAGTGTCCCCTAAGATGTGAAACATATATATTACCTACTCACGTTCCTCACGAGACAGGCAATCGGTGCGGATGTGGCTTGTTGGACATACCAGGGACTTGCAAGCCGGCTGGCACTCGACATGGGTCTCAACATTGACCCTCTAGTTTTAAGTAGCCCAGAAAGTCTATCCTCGGAAGATATCCAGGCTAGGCGGCGTATCTACTGGGCTCTGTATTGTAATGATAAGCTTTCCGCCAGCTACACCGGCAGGGTTTGCACGATGTTGGTAAGACACTCTAGTTGCAAATGTTCAATTCTTGTATCTTTTACTCGTATTAGGACTTTACTGACGTACCAGCTTCAAGTACTCACAAGGAAGTGTAAACTTGCCTGAGATCCCCAACGACAACACACCCATTGGAAACTTTACGGACGTCACTTTTTCACCAAGGTTCCAAACTAGAGATGTCACGGTATTGCAACGTGCTCTCGTGTCTCACAGTCGAATTCTTGAAAAGATTATGCTCAACCTGTCAGTTGCCTACCTCTCATCTCCCTACATCTTATATACTTATCGGCTCATCCTCTATAGATACGGCCCTCGTCCAGCAACAGTAGGATTGAAAAGAATAACATTCGCCCAGTCCTGTATTCTTGAGCTTCGAACGTGGTTCTACGACTTAGCCCCTGAATTGAGGATTGATCGATCTGATACAAACAGGCTTCCTCAAGCATATACACTTCACATGGTGTACCATACAGGATTCATATTGCTTATGAAGCCATTTTTGAAGTTATCGCAGTGCGCCGGCGGGACCCCGAGTTCCACTTCCATTAACGAAGCTACCGAGGACAAGGGAATGATGGCGAAAGCCGTTGAAATATGCTACGAGGCTGCCGCGCAAATCTGTCTCACGAGTCGGAAGTATAGGCAGGCTTTCGGAAGCTTCCGCAATAGTCCTATCACCGCTACACACTGCACGCTCTCGGCCGCTCTCATATTCCTCCGGCTGCCGACCCCCGAGCACTCTAGGATGAGCTACTACCATGGTATTGAAACTTGCCTCAAGAATTTGGAAGAGCTCTCTACTTCTTGGGTTCCCGCTGGGAGATATTTGAGAAACTTGAAACACATACTGCGGACAAGTAATCCGGCAAAGCAAAATAATAGTACTTCGCCTACACATCTGGAAGCCACTGGCGATGCCACACCTTCTGCTCTAAATTCCGATATGGTGCAGTGGATATATAACGCATCTTCGGTCCCGGCTTGGTTGAACTTGACCGATCAACCTGAATCTCATACGGAGTTAGGAGAAGGCACCGATGCATTCACTTTAGGTCAAGACGATCTAAGCAGTTCGTTCTGGAAGAATATCGAGAATGATCTTATGTTCGATGATTTGCCGGAAGATTACTTCAACTTCAATACGCCCATCGGCTATTTCGGAGACAGCGCTAGAAGCTAATAGCTCAGCAGATCTCTGATAGATGGAACTAATTAATGGGAACAACATATCACGAAAATGTCTTGATACAGTACCCTAACTTAGGGATATTGAGGAGTCTGGTAAAATGATGGTACGAGGCATAACTTAGAAAAGGGCCATAAGCTATGTGTGAAATGTATACTAAGTAGCATAGTATACTAGGTACAGAATGTCAACCATTTCTAAATCCAAATGAATGTATACTAGGTAGTCAATCTCCTAATCCTCGCCACCATGAAGGAAACGCTGAACCTTCTTACGGTCCAACTAAACCGGCCATCTACTGACAAGGACAGCCCTGGAACTGACCGGCGGAGCAGAGTCCCTCGACACCAGCACATCCATTATCCTCGCAACCACCGACGTAGCCCTTGCCGCTGCCGCACTTCTCACAAGGACATCCGTTGTATGTACCCGCCGTACAGGTACCAATGGTATCACTTGGGTTGGCGAAAACTCCGGAACAACCTATATAGAACCATCTTATTAGTCTCTACCTGGGTAGATGCATATTCTGTGCTTTCTCCTTGATGGGTCTCACCGTTCTGGAAGCAGTCGCCGATGAAGTTCTGGCAGTTGTCATCGTTGACGGCAGGCCCTGCGCGAACGGTCGTGACGGCAGCAGCGATGGCAAAGACCAACTTGAGAGAAAGCATCTTGGTTGACTTGTTTGAACTTTTGAATTCAAACTTAATGGAGTTGGGAAATATCGAAGATGGCAGATTGGCTGTGGATCATTGATCGTTGATGGGTTGAAGAATGTCTCAGCAGCGGGACGTTGTCGACCTTATATACCTTCAACCGAGTACTAATTTCCTTCTTTCGGCGAAAGACTTATCAAATCTTCTCAATACTAGGTAAGCACCCTTATCTCTCCGAAGAGCACATGTTTCTCAAGTCAAGTTCAGGATAGATAACCAATGAAGCCTTTCTCGAATGTTGCAATTCGTGTTTCCATTTCGTGATCAAGTTCTTTTCAGACTTGCCAGTCAGCATCCCACTACATCTAATGTCCACACAGTATATCTAGCAGCCAGTTATACCGAAAGGTATTAGTTGAGGTTACACGAGTATTTCTAAATCCAGTATCGATCTCAGAAACGATTGGCTCTTCTCCTAAGCGACTGTCCCTCTCGCACCGTGTGCCTGTGGTTCATTTAGCAATATTGTCATTGACTGATCCCTGATATTCCATCGCATTACCCCAGCCCTTTGGCTTACTGAGCGCACTCTCTTAATTGGCCGCAACATTCTTCTGTTCCCATGGGTACCTACCTTAGGTCTTACGTAAACGCTATTAGTGTTCCTACCACGAGCCGAATCACCACGATGTTGCAATGCATGAGTTCCCCTATTGGTGACAGTTCCTAATAGCATTAGTCAGGTTAATTAGCTTATACAACTCGCTACCATCGCCATCCCACCTAGCATCCCACTTAACCTAAACACTTCATCAGTGTCTACCCACATACTGCCTAGAGCAAAGTCGGTGAAGTGTGAAAAATTTTTCATTTGGTCTTGACGGTGTGCTTATCAAGCAAGATATATCATCAACCTAAATATAAAGCCCCACCCAGGGATGTGGGATATATGGTTAGATTCTTTTTCTTAGCATTATAGATATTGAGCTTTACGAGAAGCTGTTACAGATATGAAAAACACGTACAAACTCCAAGGAATTAACGCAGTTTCAAACTTATAAAGTAATGGGTCATTCATTTAGTTGGTAAGTCCTAAGCGCATGCTTCCTCACAGCTATAAGTTGGTTGAAATTGAGCTATCTGAACCCTTGTTTGTGTTAGTGAACTATTTGCCGTCCCAATCCCCTAAACCCGACATCATCAGATCTAGGCCGCCTGACGTTAACTGAGTGATTGCCTAAGCACATTTATAAGGAATTCATTTATGTATGCTGTCGGTGAGGATGCTAAATCTTACCTTCCACCTATCCCCGCCTGTCGCCAAATGTGTAAGCGGTTTATCTTAAGATTCTACAATAGGAGGCACTGCCGCGTTCAGTCCTGCCAAATTAGGAATAATATTGGACACAAAGTCAAAATTAATGCCACGCACTTTATAGTAAGAGGAAAGGGGAGGCCATCTACATTGGTAAGTTTGATATCAGTACGTGCTACCTGGCTGTAGGAGCTTAGGGCTTTCAAGGTTACAAGTAGCACGTTTACTGACAACGATCACAAGCGGTCCCTAAATGTCATAACTACTGAGTTGTCAAAGACTGTTGAGTTCTTTAATATTCAAAGACCAAGATTCAGGGGTCCCCGCCGGCATTTTGGTCCCAGCCCAACTTCCTAAGCCCCTGAGCCCCTAAACCCCTGAACATGGCTAGTAAGCATATCATTGCTCACCCCACTTCTGAGTGATTTGGTGGTTCGTGCCAATGATAGCGCCCTTGACATGACCATTGTGAATGCCAGTTACCATACTATTATGGTTTTCAGACTGGGTCATGGAGATACCAGATGGATATAAACGTTGCAAAATCTCCTCAATCGTAACCTTCAGCCAAGGGTCGCAATCCGCCGCGATGAGCGCCAACCGGGATAAGTTGGCCTTGCTGAAATCAGCCTGATTGAAGCCTTCGCATTCTTTCTCGCTAAGCTTTCGAAGCTTGCTTTTGTCGTCCTGTGGGAGAAGGTCTTCGAGTTCAGTGACAAGCTTGGAAATTGCGGCGATGAAGGTTTCGAAGTTATGTTTCTTGTAGAAGGCCCACTTCAGGCTATCCTTGACCCCTTTTAGTTGGCATCTCCGCTTACTGACGCACTCATGAAACCTTTTCCTAACATTCTTCAGCTCGGTTGACGATATGTTAGACTCGGGGTTAAGAGCCTGGTCGCCGCTCGGCGGTAGCGACGGCTTCATAGCTTCAGCTTCTTCTTGGGCAGTCTTGACTTGGGTCTGTATTCTTTGGAGAATTCCTTCTGCATGCTTAAACAGTTCTCCATGGTGATTGACATTGGTTCCGATTGTCGGGTCGTCTTGGTGTTGGCCCTGCGTTCCGCCGTGTGATCCCGTGATCCCAGTTGCTTCAACCCAGCGAGAGAGGCGCAACTGAACAATGTCGAGCTTTAGTTGATACGTCGTGAACTGACTTTCAAATTCCCGGGCGAGTTGGATGCCTTTGAAGCAATCGGTTGCACAACACCAAAGATTACACACACCACTTGAGAAATCCATGGCGATAAGAGGCTGAGCTACTATGTTGGGTGGTATCGATTGAGGTGTGTTAGCCCCTCGAGATTTTTACTCAGACTAAGCTGCCAATCAACCACAAGGTAAGTAAGAACCAGCAATAGGGTGAAAACTGAGGGAATCCGACTGATCTATAGCCTTCAAAATGCAAGAAAGTTCCGTACTATATAGTGCTTGAAAAGTAAAAGGCCTGAAATAGCCTTCAACATGCGAATGGAGTTCATTTTATGCCTACCATACCGACTTATCATTGATTGGTAGGGACTGACCTAAGAGGCGCAGGTATGCATATCAGTACGTAGCCGGCTGTGTCATTGATATACGAATCAGGGATAGCCGCGCCACCGGCAGTGCCGTGTATATCGACAAGGACCTGCACCTCGTTCTAACCTACTGCTGTGTGACTTGAAAGGGAATGCACCTCATACTCACCGAGCATATTCTAGCAGCCACTCAGCCATGATATCAATTAAGATAAGTTCTGCTTTTCCATTGGTTACTTGAAACCTAAACCAGGGCGTTAGGCACATCTCAAGGCTTTCCAGATTACCTTGGGATAACAGTGCCCCCCAACAAACATCTAGGAACTTACCCGTGAAGCTAGAAATTGTTATTATACTCCCAGTGGCGTAGTTAATGCAACGCTTTCCGAGGTAGCGACCACAAGTTTAGATGCAGCGGAAAGCGCACAGCATCTTTCAAATAACTTCATAGAAAGAGTCTCTAATCTAGTTATGCCAAACTTAAGAAATTTAATAGATGGGATCATAGTAAGTATTGAGAAAACGACAGTTATTCCTAATATGAGTATAAAACAGCGGAAGTATATTATACCAAGCTTCGAGTATCGTCATCTAATGTAAATACCCAGATGTAACAATGAGGCTAATTTTGAAAGGCCTCTAGATAAGCCGGAAATATATCCGTTTGATTTTTATTGGGGATTTTGACGAATTATACAAGTGTTACGATCCCGCTTATTACTTTTATTAATTTGATTTTATAAATTAAATACGTATTTTAAAATTTTTAATTTTAAAATAATAATAAATTAAAATTAATTTTAATCGTAAAAAAAATTTTAAAATATTTTATATTTAAATGCGATTTAAATATTTAAATTAATAATTAAAAAATAAATAATTAAATATAATAAAAAATTTATTTTTATATATTTATTTTTTTTTTTATATAATATTTTTTAATAATTTAAATTATTAATTATTTAAGTAATTTTTAAATAATTTCAATTACTAATAATTCCAACGATTATAAATGGAAATCTTCCATCCGAATTTTCTCCGTGATAGGCTGATCTTTTCTCCCAAGCCGTCCCTCGGGTCGCCTGGTCAAGGGGACCGTGACACTAGCTTAGCACGCCCTTATGCCCCTAGGGAGGCTCTGGGATAGCTGCCTTTGGCAGCGGTCCCCTGGCGTTAAATATCAATCAATCAATCAATCAACCTACCTTTGCTTGCCGAAGTGATCTGGATTCGCCCACCACACAGGCCAAGATCTCAATTAGTTGGATAGGTAATAAGTGTCAATCCTCTAGCATTGCCTCTACCATACCATCAGCGCCCTCCTGGGGAGGCGGCCAGATCCTGACAACGGCCAGTCCTGCTTGCTGAAGCAGATCCTTCCATTGATTCTTCGTTCGTTCCATTCCGCCGTTAAATGTCATCATCGTCAAGTCAAGCCTGGAGTAGAAGGTCGAAGCTCCCTTGTCTGGAATGATCATTTCATGTAGCAGCAGTTTCTATTCAATACGAGGTCAGCGATTCGTCAATGAAGAGACTATAGATGCCAAACGACATAAACGAGAGAAATGAATGCTTGCTTACCGAGTAGCCTCTCTTCATCGCCAAAGAGACTTCTTTAAGAATCTGTAAACACTTCTGGTCGGACCAGTCATGCAATATGTGGTGATAAAAGTATGCACGGGCACTTATCGGGTCTGTAAGTAGGCTATCCTCGTCTCGAGCCTGATTGGATAGGCGATTGACTTCTTATCCTACCTTTCACCGGTTGTGGAGTAAAGAAATTATATGCCATAACATCGATAGCTGGGTCGAGAGCCTCGATAGCTTTGATCACAGGGGGCAGGTCTTGGAGCACCAAGCGTCCGTGGTTCGGATATTTATCATGGAAGGCGAGTAGGTCGTGGCCCTTTCCTGCGCCAACGTCAACCAACAAAGCAGTGTCAGTGCTGAATCCATCCAATAAGATATCTTGAATCGGAAACCAGTCTATCCACGAATTTCTAGCACCCATCGTGTTTCCCATCCAGCTGTTGAAGTCTCGAAGCATGTCGGGGCTCTCTTCAAGAAGCTGGAACGATGTCAATTTCGTTTGAAGGGCATACTGAAGCAGGCCGTCTTTCGGGTCAGTCGGCGAGGCGTAGCCTGCCTCTCTGAAGTACTTGGGCCCCTTGTTTGCTGCGGCTCCAACGACATCTGAACTAGTCACATAGTTAGCTTATCAAAGTTAAGCAAGTCAAACCACGGAGTATTCGCTGCCAACAGCGACCCATTTGTAATCAAGAAGGTCTTCCTTACAGCAGCCTGTGACCCGCGGAAATCCCTTCTGTGGCCATGGCCCTGGTGAGAGGCGTGGCGCCCCATGTCCTAACGTCGACCTCGTCCAAGAACCCCATTGAGGCTAAAGGCCTGGCAATACGGACTGGTAGCAATTCAGTTTTCCATATTTAAAAAGAATAGGTACCTAAAGTAATAACCTACTAATGAGTAACTCCTCTCCTCCTGACAAGGAAGCAAGTTCTTTAGAAGATAGTGGAGCATCATTATCGGCCACGCGTTTGAAGATATTCAGATCTATCGCAATTCTGACGGCCAGCGTGATCATAGGCTACAGAACATCATTAGCAGTTAATGCATAGCTCAATAGACGAATTTGGCACGGGAGGATTACGGAAAAGCAGAGATCCACAGCTACGTTCATCGGCTCCTCCAGGCTTGCCGTCAACTTCCGGCTGAGCTGTACTGCCTCATTTCTAGCTTTCTTGTCTTTCGTATCGGAGAGCTTCCCGGAGATGCTCGAGAGCTGCTCGATGATCTTTTCTGGGTCCATGGTTGCAGTTCGGTGTCGGTTTTCAAGCTTCATGTTCGAACAGGATACCGAAATGACTGGAGTTTGGTGCCGCATGCTTTATAAAAAGCAATCACAAAAGTGTCATGCTGTGCGACAGTGATTTGTCAGAAGTTATGTCAGAAGTTATGTCAGAAGTTATATGTATGTTGGTCAATAGCTTTACTCGTACCAAGGGATATTTTTCTTGCTTCAACGATCCTCGATTTGCATATCTGACAATGTGAATATATTTATCTGGACCCTTTCCGATTATATTACTCGGAAGACTCTCTGCATTAAAATCTCATGTTTATCCCTAGATAGGTACCTCTTAGTAAGCAGCTTGTAATGCCTCTAACGCTTACCTAATCGATATAAATCAATTCACGTTAATATAGTGCATTTCGCACACTGTGCCTTGGGTAGGAGATAGAAGGCACCGGTGTCTGAAATGCTGTGAGGAGTGCTCGCTACGACCAACTATACTTATAGGCACTTTAGCGCAGACACCCTTATAATTACAGGCTCAATACCGTTTCACAACCACGCGTACCTACCTACCTTGTAAAGGAAACACTGTGCTGATGAAATTGGTGGGGTTGGTTTGACTTAAGGTACTTTTCTTAGGTAACCAACGCGCCACTCTCTTCAATAAGCTTATATCGACACGCCTTAGAAGAAGATAAGTAATTAACGGTACCTACTGAGATAATGAGCTGGCGCTGCTCCTCTTGCCTTAGCTGTGCGCGGCGGCGGTGATTGCCGACGATTCCTCCGCAGCTCACCTAACTTTTATGAGCAGCCGCGCCGCACTTGACCCGGTCGAAGACGGCATGCCGCCTGGTCAGACCCTAATCGAGCGCATGAATGACGCTTCTAAGTAGGCCGATCGTCGCCTGTACGACCTCGTCAAGCTCTCTGCCTTCTTTTCCGTCCGCGGCTTGATCGAGCGTTTGAAGAGCGACCCAGAAGATCGTCGCCAGCGCCGCCGAGCCCGGCCTCTGAAAAACACTGTTGGCGCAATACTAGGTACTATCCGCTGGTGGGGCGCATCTTGATGTTTTCTAGTACTCTTCTTTTGAGGAGGACCGCTGAGAGCTCGGAAAGTCTCGTGCAGTAAATCTGACGGTAGTCGACGTATCGCCTTTGCTAGTTTGATCCTGTGTGAGACATGAGATGAGGTTGATTACCTAACTTTGCGCCAGCATCCTAGCCATATCCGACATCGATAGGAGAATAAAGCCTGTTTTATGAATGTTTATTCATTTATAACGCAGATATGTGAGCCAGCAAAGTACCCCACGATTTCAAAGCCCGATAGCATTGCCATGACCTTTTAGACATCTAGTCAATTACATCTCCCACACCAGCAAACGAGAATTTATCTGAAGACTCATGGTAAAAAAAAATCATACAAGGCCCGGACCTTAAAGTTTATATACGATTGACGCCAGACCAGATCATTCATATCAGTCGATGCTTCGCGCGAAGAGACCAAGTGGGAGACATGCTTACTAACTCTGTCAAAAATAATTACGTAAGAAGCTCTGCTATGTAAGGCTTTTTGTTTAAATGCATAACTGCAGGTAAAGGGGGAACCCAAGTTCTGTCGGATGTACCACGGAAATATTTCCAGGGCCTCTTCCGACCCTGATCTCCTTGATAACGGGTAACAATAAGACTGCGGGAAACATATTAGATGAGCATCTTGTTTATATACCTTCATCATAGTCGGTTGAGATGAAAGATTCCGTGACTTTATATAACTACGCTACCTAGCGTTGAGAATATCAATGTCAAGGATCCCCAAGCGTTTAGCACGGTGATATAATAGAGTCGTGGGATGAAATACACAGTTCCCAAACTTCAATGGATCCGGTTGAAAGATAGTATCCATCGGCAAGCTCCTGACCTGCTGTTTCACCTCTACCCTCACCGCATACCGCCAGAGTAGTCTTGAATTCCAAATCTAGAAGCTTGTCTCAGTTGTTGGTATTTCCATTGGCGGGGTCGTGCTGTTCACATTGCGTACATTTTCTGGTTGCATATAAGCTAGTGTCGTGTCATCAATCTCCTCCTTTCTACTTTCAAGATATCGCTCGACAGCCAGAATGTCATTCCCATATCCTTGCAGCGCATTTTTCCAGGTCAAGGCTGGCTGTATTCTTTCTATAAGGTGATCGGAAGTTGGTAAAGCCAGTGTCGTCATGTCTCAGATTGTCAGCTCTCGCGTGTTTCTTTTACTGCCTCCTAACTCGACAGGCTAACTATTTCTGTCTACCATATATCTCCATCTTACTATGACACAGCATATTTACCATCATGCATCGAAACAGTTCATGAAGTCTATTCGCCAGCAGCATATACTTCGTGATACCGACCAAATGCCCAGAGTTATTTGCTTCGGGTACTGCCCATACGGCCGAAGAGTACAAGTTATTATAAAAGCCAGTACCACTCCTCCATTACAAAATGTCTTTCATGGGAGCTTGTTGTTGATTCTGTTACTTCTCACGTGTAAATCAACACGGATATACAAGCAAAGCATGAGTATTTCTCAGTATGCGTTGTGCTGTCTTGCGCTTCTTCAGGCCTTTATAATAGGCTCCTCGTCTCTCAGATCTGTACCTCATTACTTTCAGAAGAACCCTTCCACGTGCCGACAAGTGCCGGTATTTGAAATCGCGCAAGATTTAGGTGCAGCCATATCCTCTAACTCCGCAATATTCTTACCTTCGCATCCGCCGTGGTCCGAGGTCACTAAGCGATGGAATACCCTAATCACCCCTAACATTGAGATCGTAGTCCAGCCAGCAGAGGGATCCGACATCCCGAAGGTCGTCAGTACTATCATATCCCCTGAATTATATGACCAATTGGCAATGATAACGGCATCGAGTTTCTAGTAGTGAACCGTGGCCATGGCCTTACCGCAACCCTAAATAAATTCAGGGGTGTGCAAATTGACATGAAACAGCTGACAGCCATTACCATCGACTCGGATGGGAAATCGGCCTTGTTTCAAGGCGGAGTGTCTGTCGACGAGGTCGTGACAACGCTTTGGGATCAAGGCTATGTTACGAGTAAGTGACTTTTGCAACGCCACTCGCCAACTTCCCGAAGACACGTTCTTGACAGATGCTTTGGTTAGCTACTGGATCCAGCGGGTGTGTTGGCCTTACAGGGCTCGCTTTGGGCGGCGGCCACGGACGTTACGAGGGCCTTTACGGCCTGATCAGTGACAATGTCATCCACATGAACGTTGTGTTAGCCGATGGCTCAACGATTTCTGTGAATGAGACGAGCTACGAAGACCTTTTCTGGGCGATGAATGGCGCCGGCCACAATTTTGGTATCGTTACCAGCCTACGACTCAAAATTTACCCGAAACAGATAGCGACGTGGCACTACCATAACTACCTCTGGGCGCAGGACAAGCTCGAAGCTGTGTTTGAGGAGTTGAACAAGATACAAGACCATGGCAATGCGCCTCCGTTACTGGGCTCAAGCTTTGGTCATATACGTATAAATCGATCTGTCAACGAAAAAGAAGTACGTGGCCTTCCTCTACCCCTTTAATTCGCAAGCCTAACTTTCGATATCATAATGCGAAGGCAATCCTTTGGTGGACTTTCGGCTACGCTGGCCCTGCCTCCGAAGCCGAGGAGATTCTGCGCCCATTTAACGAGATCGAAGCTATTTCCGACGAGATGGGTGATGTCCCCTATCCTGAAATACACGGTCCTCAGGATACCGCCACTTCGTCTTTTCCCTCCGGGCCGTACGTCATGTCCACTGTCTTACTTCAAACTTATAATATTACGGCACAGCGCCAACTCTATGATCTTTTCAACCGAAACGCGGCTTTGTACCCCGAACTCGGAGCAAACGCCATTCTTATGATCGAAGGCTATGCTACAGCTGGGGTACAGACTGTCGATCCTGTTTCTACTGCATATCCTCACCGCGATGAATTCCACTTGGCGTATGTGTCATTCCCATTTCCACACTTACTAGACGCGTTAGTCTTTAGAAATTCAATTCAGACTAACAGACACCAATTTAAGATTCTTCTTAGCCGCGGTACCGAAGGGATCCGATCTATTAGAACCTGCCAGGGCGTGGGCAAAAGAGAGTTGGGATATCTGGAATGCCGGGCAGCCTACACGTAAGCCGGCAACGTACGTGAATTACGGGACGGGGAACGAGTATGAGTCTCTTGAGTCTATATATGGGTACGAGCCGTGGCGCTTGGAGAGGCTTCGGGCGCTCAAGGCCAAGTATGATCCACATAATAGCTTCCGTTATTACGTTCCTATCATCCCCTATTGAATTTTAATAATATACGGTGTTGGCATATGCAAGGGTACCTATACAATAACCTGATACTAAGATCGCTTATACATCACGATTTAGAAATAGTCTAGTTATATAATACTTCATTCTCAATCTCAAAGAAAATATCGGATCGAAAACTAACACACACGAGACTAACATACCTAGTAACCTTAGATATGGTAGGCTTGCTTCGTCAAACTAGAGCCACTGCTTGTTCCCGAAGTGCGAAAGAAACGCGCCGCCATCTCCATTTTCGAGACTGGCCTTTTCCCAAACCGATATCACAGCCTGGGTAGAAGCTTCCGGGGTATCTGGACCTTTGAAATTCGGAGCATACTCAGCAAACTTGACCAAGTTCCCACCCAGTGATTGCAGCTGCTCTGGAGTTGCTACGACCATAAACGTTAGATTTGCTACCCGGTATTCAAAGAGGATTAGAGGGACCATACAGTTATTCCAGTGCCCGACCTCGACCATTCCGGGACAGATACTCAAGAAAAGGACGCCTTGCTTTTTATACTCGGCGCTGAATTTGGCAGTGACCATGTTCATAGCCGCCTTGCTGATGGAGTACAGAGCACTGAGGTCCAAGTCGAAGTTGTTCGTTATTTCCAGGTCCGCGAAGCCGCTGGATATGCCTACGACTTTCTTGGTCTTGCCCTTGAGGATAAGTGGCATGAACAGGTTGTAGAGATGGATGTTGGCCACGACGTGGATGTTGATGAGCTTGTGTAAATCCGCCTCAAGCTCCTGCGGCTTCTCTCCCCTGTTTGTTTTGCCCAGTTAGCCATCGTCCATAGTGAATTAATAGGGGAAACGTACAAAACCGAGATGGGATCATAGGGGTCGAACTGCGAAACGTAGCCTGCGTTGCCGATGAGGTAGTCGATAGCCCCACCGGTAATCTTGGCGGTCTCGGCGGCAGCTTTCTGTTAGGGTCTTTCAGTACTGTAGTCTCCCCAAAAGCATGTAACTTAGTGATATACGTAGATGGTTTCCTACCTTTAGAGCATCGTAGCTTGTCAAGTCGGCTTCCAGGATGTGTATGTTAGACCGCGTTTTCAAGTCAGCATCTTCTGACACCTTCTTGAGGGTCGTAGGCTGGTCTCGGACAATTCCAATGACAATGTTGTTTGGGTCTTTGCTTATTTGGCGGAGGAACTCATACTATTGCGGCTCTGTCAATCATCGAATGTCACCACTCACGCTGTGGGGCGTTGTTCTGTGGGGTGCAACTTACACCAATACCCCTAGAAACACCAGTGATGACGTAAGTAGCCATTCCGACAGACTCAAAATTTAAATGCGGTATCAGAGACGTGGAAAAGCGAAATAATTCTCACAATTCTCACAATTAAGTTTTGCTATAGAATCGTAGACACATGAAAGCGGAACTTGCTTTGTATTTATAAGCCGCATCTTGGATGAATCTTAAGCTCTTTATCTTGGGAGGGACCATGGACCATGAAGCAAGGGAGAAAACCGCAGTTACGATACCTGCATAAAATGGGACCCATAAATCGACAGGGCAGCTTTCAGCTTGTCAGCCCTTGACAGCTCCCCGCGTCCTACCTGTAGCCCCGCTTCTCTCGGCTTACCTTATCCTTGCAAAGTTGCCAATTTTTGAATTTCCTCTCCCAACTGCATACGATATGTTGTGAGGAACCTTCAATGTTCTTATCTTTTGTTCAGAGCTTACAAATGCGTCAATAAGTTACTGATATACTAATCAGTTATTAACTCCTAAATTAATAATACGTGACGTCAAAGAATCGAGGTCGGGTGAAGCGTAACCGTGGAGAGGGGCACCAGGTTGGTTACACAACGCGGATGGCGGCATTGGATCTCCTAATACCAAACCTTTTACTACTTGGTATATAGCAACAGTCAACAGCTCGAAAACTGTATCATTGATATAACGTGAGGAGGCTGTGTCGAGACTGTAGTCCATGTTCTAGACTTGGCGAGCCGTATCACGGCTAGTCGAAAAACCCTACGTGGATGCCTAGGTAGGCATCCTCGATGGTGTTTCTTGATCCTATGCATGCGATTTCTTCTGGGCCGCTTCACCTCTCTCCACAATACAGCTTAGCTAAGACAATAGTGGTTTCCTTTCTGATTGGTTCGTACTGATGCAATTTCATAAAACACACCCTCGATTATTAATCAGGATATCTACATCTTATCGGCCAAATTCGCCATCGGGATGTCAATGTCGGAGAGGCCAAACGCTTCTCTTAAACTCGATATATCTTGACCTTTCATCCAATATGTATCATTCCACAACCCAGAAAACATCATCATGTCGCCAATCCAAACCGCCATCATAGGGCTCTCGAGCTCCTCTCCCGGCAACTGGGCCCGGCACGCCCACCTCCCCTATCTACTCAGCCCCGAGGGCAAGGCCAAGTTCCAAATCATCGCCTTATGCAACTCCAGCGTAGACGCCGCCAGGAGCGCCATCGAGCTTTTCGAGCTGCCGCCCGAAACACGCGCTTATGGCGACCCGGAGGCTCTTGCCGCGGACCCAGACGTGCAGCTCGTCGTGTGTGCCACGCGTGTAGACAAGCACTACGAGACAGTCCTACCCAGTGTGCGTGAGGGCAAATCCGCGTACGTGGAGTGGCCTCTGGCGCAGAATGCGGCGCTCGCGGGTGAGCTGGCGGCGCTTGCGCGGGAGAAAGGGGGGAGGACCATGGTGGGGCTTCAAGGGTGGTACGCACCGGCAGTTGTGAAAATCCGGGACCTGGTGCGAAGCGGACGAATCGGAAAGGTGCTGAGTAGTGAAGTTCGGGGTGCCGGCGGCACGATTGATAGAGCTATCCTGCCGCCATTCCTGAAGTACTTTGCGGATAGGAAGGTCGGCGGAAACCCCTTTACGATTGGGTTTGGCCATCGTAAGTCTTGTCACCCTTGCGAAAGACACAGGCACATGCATATACTAATCGCATTCTCCAGTATTTGACTTCGTCCAGTCCGCCCTAGGAGAGGTTCAGGTTCTGCACTCGCAGCTTCAGCTTCAACGACCAGACGTGAAAATCCGGGATCCATCAACTGGAAAGATTGTAGAGACAATTCGATCGGACGTCCCTGATCTGATATTCGTAACTGGCTCCTTACAAGCCTCAGAGCACGTCACCTCGGGGGCAACCATTCATTTCAGGTGCCGGCGAGGACAGCAATTCAAGGGGGAGGACCCGTTGGTGTGGTCGGTCAATGGAGAAAAGGGGGAGATCCGCTTAAGTGCCTCTGGCGGGATGAGTATCGGGGCAGCGTCGCACGCACAACCTATCGCTATTGAAGTTCACGACTTCGACACCGATGCGGTGCAGAACGTAGAGTGGAGCTGGCAAGGAAGAGAGGAGCTTGATGTATCGGCGAGGATGGTCGGTGCGCTCTACGAGGCGTTTGCTGCTGGCGACCCGACGAAGTATCCTACGTTCGATCATGCTTCGAAGCGCCATAACCAACTAGATGAGATGCTGGCACAGTTTTCGGCCCCTTAACCCGCTAATTTATTTTATGGTCACTCTTCTAACACCAAGGCGGCTTTATGAATTTCTGCTAGGTACCGGTGTTTCCGGTCATATGTTTTTACGTGTGATCGTAAATGGGGGTTACCTCGTAAATAAGAGAAGTTACATAATGTAACAGCGAAACACTGCCATAGTGTGAAATGTATGACTGGTACACTGTTTCACAGTTTCACCCTCGGGCACCGCCGCATCAGTTTGTCAAATGGGAATTAGGACTGAATTATTGTTTCTTATCGTAGAAAACATGCTAAGTTTCCCCTAGATTGCACCGCCACCCGCGCACATTCAAGTGATGTAAATGGCTGTCTGGGGGCCAGACCCCACGGGAGTAGCCAAGGCTGTGAACCTCCTGTTGACCTTAAGCGACTTCAAAATTATCTCAGATATAGACATGCTATTCTTGCAACTCTCAATTCACATGCCTGCTGACCGTACTATTAATAATACGTTATAAACATGTAGGTATGGATGTAATTGGAGGTAAGCGTACCCCTAAAATGCACTAGAAATATTGTAGATGAGATGTCAGCCTGTGTGAAAGACGCCCCCATGTGGTATAGGGGCGTATTTAATCTCGTACAAAGTCATAACTGAGACAAGCAAGGCATACTGCCCTAAAGCCAAGGCAAGATTGTAACCTCGAGAAAAACTCCGTTACGGACTTGATGATATGAACATATAATATCTATCTTCCGTATTGACTTGTTCGTCTTGCATTCCCTTTGCTTCACCAGCCTATGTCACATTTTGTTAAGACATGTATTTATGAGCGAGCTCACACCATGGCTTCTACTCCACCTGAAGGCTACGGTGGTGCGATGCTCAACAACTTGAATCAATCAAATTTGAGCGTGTTCAGATACGGGAGCTCCGTATACTCCCAGGACCTTCAGGATGATGCGGTTTCTCCTATGAGCCCGCTACGCCTAACCGTCAGCCCGGCCACTTCATCTGGGGAAGGTGATCGTACAAATGGGATAATAGAGGGCTCTTCTACCCCTAGGAGCGGCTCGGATGGCTCTTTTTCATTCCGGAGCTCACACGATAGTCTCGTCATGCCTTCTCTGTCGCCACAAAGCGACTTACAATGCAAGAACAGGGTACCAAACATTAATGCTAGGAAGGGCTGGCAACCTTCTTACCTCGAGATGTTACCTCAAGTCCTGTTCCTTGCCTTATTCCTAGGATTCATAGCTGGAATTCAGATATTGGTGTATCTCTCTAGAAAGGAAGAAGGGTTTGCGCCGTCGAATTCTAGCCTACACTATCTCAGCACTTACGGCCCTATGTTTATCCTGACCCTTACTACCGCATTTTGGTCCCGAGTGGACTTCCAAGCGAAAATAGTGGCGCCGTGGGCTCGTATGTCACAGGGTCCAGCGGAACCAGAAAGGAGTCTACTCCTCGACTATCTGTCCGCCCTCCAGCCCTTGGTTATTATCAGAGCATTTCGAAATCGGGACTGGGCTGTTGCTGCATCCAGCTCATGCACCTTAGTTCTCCGAGTAGTTATCATTTTGTCGACTGCTTTGATCGTCCTTTCTCCCACGAGAGTTCACAATATTTCAACTCCTATCCGACTCCGTTCTTCGTTTATCGACAATGGGACAGAGCTTAATCAGCGCATGACCGTGGGCTCAATACCATATTATACCAGTGAGCGATCCTTAAGATGATTCTGCAGGTGATCGAATACGAAGGCTAATCGATATATATCTGATTAGTGAATGGCCTTATGGAGAAGAATCTTACTAATCCAGAAGGGACGTTTGGTTTGTATGCGTTCCAGGACATTGAGGCCAATATGTCGACAGACTCTCGGTTACACGCAACAGTAGAGGGTTTTCAAGCAACGCTAGACTGCGAACCAGCCAATCTACACAACTACTCTCGCTCACTCAGCGGAAACAAAGGCTGGCTCATCACGAACATGACATTGATATCTGAGAGTTGCAATGGAATATCCGGCCACTTAGGATTTGACACGGAGAGTGGCACTAGGTACTTCGGCAGCGTCGGCACTGTGGCTTGTGACAACTCCAGTAGGCCAGACGATCAAAGACTGTATGTGTTTTTCGGCGAGGTCTTGTCGCTCAACACATCTACAGGACTCACGCAAACGGTGACTCAATCGAAGCAGCTTCTTTGCCAACCGTCGTACAGCATCGATAAAATTGACTTGATTAGAAACAGTACCGACGTTATTGATATATCGGTTCCAGATAACCACGAGTCAAGGGATATATCAGGAATACACCCAGTAGCCATCATAGCGGCCTTTCTCACATCCTTAGTCACGGCAATAAGTTCACCATACCCGTTGTCAATGAATGTAACAGTTGATGAATCGACAGGAGAGGTAGCTACAGCTGATATGGACCCAGCTATCTTTCAGGCATTGCTATTTACAGGTCGTTCTCAACCGCTGTTGTCGTCGTTGACGGAGTCCCTGTTGAGCGATTCTATTAGAAGATATTATCAACAATACGCAGTTTTCCTCGCCCGGTCTCTCTTAATAGAGCCAGCTTCGATTCTAAGCTCAGGAACTCTAGAAACCGAAGAGGAGCGTTTAATCGTCGGTCCGGTGACTGGATACATAATTACGGCTCTTCTCTCACTCTGTATCGGTTTGAATCTTATGGTCATGTCTCGAAAACCAAATATCACCTTGCCAAAAAATCCAAGTAGCATATTGGGGACTGCTGTCATACTCATAAAGAGCCCTAGTTGTGTCAATAGTTTCTATGGCCTGGGTCCCGCATCCATCAGTACAATCGCTGATCGTATTCGAAACATCAAGTATGGGTTACTGCCCAGGCGGGATAATCATCACACCCTGGACGACAATGGTGCTCTTCAAATTTCAGCACAGCCGGAACTCCATGTTAACAAACTACACTATTTAAATGCCCCCGAGGATTGCGCGAGGGCACCATTGGTCCTTCGTTCGTGGTATACCTATTCAATCTACCTCACGATCATTGGCATCATCATTGCCCTGGAAATTATTTTAAGGTCATCCCAAGCGAATACCGGCATCGCGGATGTCTCAGAAGGAGAGTATATTCAATATGTGTGGACTGTGATCCCAGCTTCAGTCATGTCCTTACTATCGATGTACTTCTCTGCCGTGGACTTTGAAGTCCGCTCTTTAGTGCCTTATAGTAGGCTCAAGGATGGGTCTCCTTTCGGAAGATCGATTAACTTAGACCTGCTTGATAAGTCGATGCCTCCGCTCTTATGGACCGAATATCGAACCAGGAATCTTTCGGCACTGGCTACAAGTACTGTTCTTATCATATCTTCTCTCTTCACAATATTCACGGGGTCGCTGTACATGGCGCAGCAACTGCCGGTAACCGCCCCCGTCACACTCCAAGCCACAGGCTCGTTCATGATCCATGCGTTAGACGACTTCAATGCGGATTCGACCCCAGCAGACTACGGTCAGATTGAAAATTATGGACAGCTGGCAAGCTCTCTCATATTGGATAGCAACTTGTCGTATCCAGATTTTACGTACGAAGACCTCGCCTATCCGCAGTTCGCCATTCTTCCTGCTCCCCATAATTCTTACGTATCCCCATCGGACACAATCAACAGTACCGTGCCGGCACTACGATCTCGAATGTCTTGTAGACGCTACGGTCGCTCTGAGATTGATATGGAAGTAACCTCAGTTCCTACCATGTACGTGCCTACGAGCCACGGCTCGTATCAAAACGTCCTGGCCATCGATATCCAGGGGGAACTGTGCATATCACATTCCATACCGACTTCAATGACGCACAATGTCGAAATGCAACTAGATCAGAGACCGGAATCTGATTTCATATTTGGAACAGGAGACTGGTGTAATGCTGGCGGCGATAGGGGGTTGCTATGCTGTAGCGATTTCCTGTATGTGTGGGGACATAAAACCAACTCATCGAGTCAAGACGGAAATAGCGTAGCTGCCCTGGCATGCAACGAGACTATCGAAGCGGTGGATACAACTGTCGCCTTCGTGGGGCCGGACCTGCGGATCGATCCGTCGTCTCCTCCGACGGTCAATAATGCATCTGCGCGACAGTCGACGGTGGATGTGCATACATCCTTTGAGAACTGGTTCGACCCCTATTTCGAGCTAGCATCGGGGCCTAACTCGTACGGGTACTACTTCAACGCGTTCTTTTATCTCCTCACTTCGTCTCGGTACGGAATTCCATCTGCAAGTTTAGATGATCCGCGGCAAGAAGAGATAGTCTCAGACGCGATCGTCTTTCAACACGGCATTATACGCGCGCAGACGCTAAATGCAGGGTTTCGGGGGCCTGCAAACGGTACAAATGCTACGATCGCGAATCCGCCTATAAACTTGGACGTTGCCAATGATGCCATGACTTACAACGCAACGCTAAGCAGCGCAACTGGGCGTCGACGCCTGGTTCAAGATACTGCCGCCACGCGCATACTTCAGGCGCTCCTAGCCGCGACACTTCTTCTCTCAATGCTAGGCCGACTTCTTATGCCCAACACGAAGCTACTTCCCCGTGCACCAACAAGCATCGCCAACGTTGCCGCGTTACTATCTGACGGGAATACGCTGGACCTTTGGCCTCACGATGCACAGCAGCTAAGTGATGAAGAGTTGGAAAAGTCATTTGGATCTGACACTACCTTCCATCTTGGCTGGCCCGTGCAGAAAGGCGCGAATGGAGGAGAGGGTGCTCACTCCAGCCAGCCGCAGGCGTCGAGGCGTTTTGGTATATATGTCAAAAATACAAGCGTCTAGATGTAAGTCAATAGATAGAAAAATGGCCGCTATTTGGTGACAAGGCATAATATTTGGAATGAGATAAACAAGATATAACTTGTTTAATTTACAAACCATCAAGGCCCAAAACTAAACAGAAACTCATAAAGCCGCCTTAGTATTAAAAGAACGACGGTAAAATAAACTAGCAGGTTAAGATAAAGCACCCCTCTGAGGGCCACCCCACTACGGGCCACCCCTTTTACATACAAAATGCCAATTTCCATATATCTATAATAAATTCAATAAATTAGCTACGAGCATGCACTCTGAAATGTGAGGCATTTACGATATCTATAAGCCGTATACAAAGTCTAGTTGTGATATACTATCGTTTACCTACTTAGATTGGTGCAAGTATTCAAGTCATTAGATTCCCATACAAATTACTAGTAACACGATGAACTTGAATATCTCACGCAATTCAACTCGCAATTGATATTTATTAGGTTCATTAAGTAGATAGAGGTTCCTTCCATCAGATGAGGTCGAATTGGCCTGGTAGTATTTTTTTCAAATTAAATTGACGGCTAGTCAAATATCCTATTAGATATTCACATACAAAATTTCATGCGAAATTTTAACCACCTCATTTATAAAATCACAAAATTATCAATCATTATATTTAAGATGTAATAATATATCTTGGAGTCCATATACTTACTTAGTATTTTTTACCTTTTTATAATTATAATATTAATTGAGATAATACTCTAACAGAATTACTAGTAATTTATATGTAAGAATGTTAGGGTGCTTATTTGCATCATTTCAATACAAAGATATGAGCTTTTTTAAATGAAATAATTTTTATATACCCAGGATACTAGTCTTCACTCCATCCCCCAAGTTGCATAGCTACAGATAGTTTATTCGGTTAAATAGAACTATGCGAAAACGGGTGTTTTGTATGGAAAAGGGGTGGCCCGTGGTGGGGTGGCCCTCAGAGGGGTGCTTTATCTTACAAGGCCGAAAATTATGCTAACATCTCATCTAGTTATTTATGGCATTTTAAAACATAATCAAACATGGGATATTTCGTCGGGTCGCCAGCAGCAAACGCCTTGTAGAGCGCCCCGAATCGAAAATCCCGCATTCCTGTGGCTGTCGGCTCGGATGAGGACTGAGTCAGAGGCATAAAAGAGATTGGAGTCTGGATTCTATTCTTAGTGCTATCTCCCGAGTAATCCCCGTTTTCGTGGGAATATACATTTATCTTTGTACACCCATTCGTTAAATGTACTGAAGTCGGACTTATAGCTGAGTATACCCGCCAGCCGATCATCATCAGGATCATAGTACCATTTAACAGGTGGTTCCTTCGTGACCCCTTCTCTTTTCCTTGGATCAACAAGTGTGTAGAACCTCGTGGGCGGCTTATTTCTCAAACCGTACCTGGTTTGAGTATCCGGAAGTGCGTACACCTCGATTTTCTTCTTTTTTTGGCGCTTATCCCAATTAATTTCTTCTATCATTTCGTCGAAACACCAGTAGTCGTTACTGCTTAATTGAAAAGTCTCGAACTCCATGGCGGATATCTGGTCATGGTTGAGATTCGGATTTAACTCTGGGCTTGTCTGAAAATGCGGTATAGTGATTGCAGTGCTGAAATCAGAAAGCTTGCCGCTGATAACCTGTCGGTGCGCCACATCCAAGTTGATAATACCAAGCCGCTGTAAGTTTATGATATCCGAAAGAAGCTTTCTTGCACCCACTGTGGTTAAGTCCTCGTCACGTTGACCAAACTCTTTAACGATGCCCCGAATAGGTGGCACCCTGCCATTTTCATCCAGGAAGCGTGAGCGTACAGGCTCAAGACCAGGTTCATTCATATTCCCATTAAATTCGAGATGGAGATCGTCGAACTGATTCATCATGCTCCGTTCGTTTCCTTCACTAAGAAGTAAATAGCCGAAGCATTTAATTGCTAGGTTCTCGTGGCCAGTTTCTTGAAGATGACCATAGGCGCGACATTCGCAATTGAAGGGTTCTGAATAATTGGCAAACTTGGTGAGGACTGCGGCATCGTCGGTTTCGGGCGTGGGACCTGTCCAGTCTCTATCGTAGACAAATCTAAACTATGAGAGGTTAGACTATTACATATTACATGTATTCTCGCTCGGTGGATAGAACTCACCAGTTTCAATGCGTAGACACTGTCCTGGATTCGAACTTTGAATACGTGTGCGTGCGAACCCTCTCCAATATATTCGAGAAACTCAATCTTTTGTGACCGGTGAAACTTAAAGGGCTTTAACTGAGGGCCTTTGCATTGAGGCAACGGCACTAGATCGGCCGCGGACTTCGGCCAACCTGGATACATAGTAGAATCAGGCGACCTGGCAAGAATACAATTAGAAATAATAAAAGAAAAGAACATGTCAAACCCCAGTGCCCGATTTCTTTTAAATAATATTACAGTCGTTTGCGTATCAATATTCGGGATATAAGTGAGAAATACGCCGGAGATTTCATTACTAAGCTGGGTAACACCAGGTACTTAGGTATAGATTATGCTTCGATCAACAGGTACCCTTACCCAGATACATATCCTTCATTCACTGACCGAGTATTAATAGCATAATCACCTCTGCGACAGTCGCTCTTTTCTATCCTTTTGGCTGCCGTCACGGCAACATTTTGTTTTTGGCAAGTCACTTACCCAAGTTGGTAAGTCGATCATGGTGTCCGAGGCGCTGATTGGACTAAAAAATGTTGCCGTGACGGCAGTCAAAAGGATAAGACCAGAGCGTCCCTTGACGAAATCATGTCGAACTGGAACTGGACAGTCGGCATGTACTACCTAGAGGTAAAGACCCAGTCCCTATCAACTCTATGATTAGAGCCTCCTATATCCCGTGACAGGACTATCGAATGGTGCATTTCTATCATCGTTGGATGTATGCCTCGCATATACACCTTCTGATTAACAGTTGTTATTAAGAGTGTGTTATCTCAGTGTCCAAATCACTTTCCGACATCGGTTGCTCACGGGGTAGCTAATGCAAAGTTCCCTGACGATATACTCAATAACCAGCTCCTGCGGGGCGATTCTAAAAGTCTAATTGGTCGAAGCTATAGCTGTGCCTCTTAAAAGGTAGAGAAATTATTGATTAGTGATACTCACGATCCTTTAGCTGTGACTAAAAAAGAATACGAACTTAGGTTTAATAGAAATAGATCCCTATCCCTCTACGTCTTTCTTTTCTCCCACTTTTCCCTCTCTCTTTTTTCTGAGAATTACGTTGTTTTTGCAAAGGAATCCCATACCTTACATGCGGGATACCCTTACAGGAGCAATTGTCCATCGTCTACTCGTGCTGTTTAATATATATTAACTCTATTGACTTCTAGATGGCGGTCGCATAATCTTTTCTAGGCGGGAAATCCTAGGCTTGGGGCAGTGTCACGGTAAAATAATAATACTAAAATGAACAAGCCACTTTCAAGCATACGAAAGGTAGTTAATGGCAAGAAATTTTTTTATACTTGGAAATCTCTATAGAAATATCCAAAAGGTATTTGGAAAAAAGGGGGTATTCGCGAAATCTGCCTCTAAATGAGAGTATGTCACATATGTCACATGAATGTATCCAAACTTCCTCGCACCAGCCTCATATACCTATCCAACTCGTTAGGTACCTAGGCACCCAACCTATCATACTCCTTTTCCATCGTTCATTCCCACGCCCCTCACTCACGATAGAGCCTTGTCGCCGTGCATGCGAGGCACAGTCGGCTCGTCGTCGTCCTTGTGGTACAGCGGGGCGAGGGTCGCGCTGCGCTGGAACAGGACGTACTTCTTGAAGAAAAACGGGGTGGCCTTGGTAACCTGGTACGAGGCGAACTTGCGGTTGGGCACGGCGAAGACGTAATCCAACTCCTCGAGCGTGCGCTGCTTGGTCTCGGGCACCAGAAAGAAGATCATCCAGAAGGCTACAAAGTTAAACCCGGCGTACAGACCAAAAGCGCCGACCGTGCTTAGCTGGTCCAGGATGAAGGGGAACGTCATGCCGAGCACGGATGCCCAGAACAGGCAGGTCGCGACGGCGAAGCCCATTCCGACCTCACGGTGGGATAGGGGAAAGACTTCGGCGCTGTAGGTGAAGGGCACGGGTCCCTCACCGGGGGAGTAGAAGGCGGCGAATAGGAAGACGAAGAGAGCGACGAGACCGGTCCTAGCCGTGCTTTCGGGCATCAGGGTGCAGAGACCGGCGGCGAGCAGGGTCCACATCATGTTGGGGAAGGTGAAGAGAAGCAGGGATCGGCGTCCGAAGGTGTCGATGGTCCAGAAGGCGGGGAAGGCGAACAGCCAGTTGACGGCGCCGAAGCCGAACGAGCACAACATGGCGTTGAACTGGGTGAAGCCGGACTCGACGAAGACGGTGGTCGAGTAGAAGGCGATGATGTTGATACCGCACATCTGCTGGGCAATCATCACGGTGAAGGCGGCGATAGTAGCGCGGCGGACACGCGGGATGGTGAACAGCTGGGTGAAACGGGTGACGTAGTTGCTCCTGTTCATGATCTCCATCTCGATTGACAGCTGGGCGTGGATGTAGTAGATATCCCTAGCGACCTGGATCGGGTTGTTCCGCAGCTTGTTCATCGATGTCCAGGCTTCCGCGTATCGGTTCTTCTTCATCAACCAACGGGGGGACTCGGGGCACAGGTAGATCAAGCAGAGCAGAGGAACGGCGGGGATGAAGGGAGCGCCCAACATCAGTCTCCAGTTGAGAGGGTGGTAGAAGACGGCAAGGTTGATGGCAGTTCCGAGGAAGATACCGAACGCGGTCCACATTTGCCAAGACATAACCAGAGCACCTCGGATTGAAGCGGGAGCGTTTTCGGCAGCGTAGATAGGGACGGTCGAAGCTTTCACACCCATTCCGATACCCATAAGCAGACGGCAGGCCAATTGCTGTGGCCATGTGTGGCAGAACGCAGAACCGATGACGGGCCAGAGACAGAAATGAGCGGATACGAAAATAACACCTCGACGACCAAGCCAGTTGTTAATGGGATCCGAGAGCCAGCAACCGATGAAAGCACTTCCGAGGTAAGGACCAGAGTTGAGCAGACCAACCAGCTGTCGGGAGACATTAGCTAAAATACACATGAAGAGTGATATTAATATGTAAGGGTATAACTCACGAATCTGTCCCTGGTGGAGTCAGAGCCGATGCCGTAGTAGTCTGGGAAGAAAATGTTGGCGCCGTTAGTTCCGGTCTGATCCCAACCCTGGACGGCGGCACCGATAGAGCAAGTAGCGATGGTCAAGAATAGTCGAGCAGGCATGCGCCATCTGTGCAATTCCTCATCGCGGAGAGTGGTCTTCTCTGCCTCGTCAAGGGTCTCCTGGCCGTCTATGTCTTCGTACTCGTGGGGGTTCTGGGCGACAAGCGCACCCTTGCGCAGGAGCGGGATGTACTCGACCAGGCCCTTTTCTTCGGCGAAAGCCTCAACATCGCGCATCAGCTTCTCACGGGGAATTCCCTTGAGGGGGTTCTTGATCCTGTAGGTAGATCACATGTTAGTCACGTTACGCCGACATCGTCGAATAAGCAAGCGCTAAAATGGAGAGAAATCTCTATTAAGCGCCACTACGGTTATAGCTGTTTGTGAGCTTACCTCGCTTCCAGGTTGGCATTCAAGTCGACATGCTCGGTGGCATCGAGGCCGTTCTCGATGTAGGTGCCATGGACGCCCTTGGGCTCGATGCTATAGTTGACGATGTTAGCCATTGGAATCCGATAGGGGAAGCTCGGACGGGGACAGCACATACGCGTCGGCTTGGTGCTTCTCAGACATGATTAATCAATCTAAAGGACGGCAAATAGGAGAGCAAAGTCGCGATAGAAGAAAGAAAAGATCGAGGTCCACTGCCGGCAGACGAGACTGTATAACAATCTCGACTCGTTATCTGCAGGGAAGTGAAACCTTGACTTAAGAGAAGCGGACGGGAAGAAGAGATCGGGACGGGGGGGACAAGATATAACAAAGAGGACATCACCCGACCCTTATATTGACAAGAGCGAGCGCCACCAAGTCACGCCCGTAAGCAGGACGGAGATCCCAATTCCAGTCGCAATCGCACACCTCACGCGAAAAAAGAACCCCAGACTGAGGAGACCCCATGGAGCAGGGAATGCCCCCACCAGGAGTGAGTAGACGAGTTGCTGCCCGCCGGGATCACCCATGAATCACCCATGGACCAGGGATGGGACACGCGAAGGATGCTAGCCATGGGTAGCCATGAGTATGTACATACATACGTATGTAGCCCGTGCGCTGCTTGGGAGGATTCGTTGTGCAGTGGTGCCGGTATCCAGACAAGGTCAAACTCTCTCTCTACCTGACTACTTGTCTACCTGCCAGGGAAAACTCGTGGCGAAGATGCCCAGGCGATGCTAAGCGGCCGAGTTGCCATAACGAACTCCACAACGGACATGGGTAAGGACATGTACTTGGCAGACAAGCACGGAGACAGATAGACAATGGGCGGGAATGGGTGTGGATGGAGCCGCTATAGGGGAGCAGGGGGGGTGTGCAGCAACGGAAGCGGCTAGTGGCAGCGGGCTGTCGTGTCGACAGGGCATCTGGTGATGGATGGCGTTGGCTTGTTTTTTTTCCTCCTCTGATGAACGAGATCAATCAGCTGACGGTACAAGGGCTCGGTCAAATCTGTTCGGCCTTCCCGAAAGAATGCCATTCAGGGCCAAGGCATTTTTCTGCTTGCCTTTGACTTATAACTATGCTTCTGCTTTTGGGATCTGTTACCGCTTCTTTACAAAGTACCTAGGTAAGTAGGCTATATTTCGTTGGGTACGCTGATACGGGACAATGTATCGTGCTTATGGCTTGAAGTGTGGTTGCACAGAACCGGATAAGACCGTCCATTGGCCGCATCTGACAATAGCTACATGCCTTCTGCAGCGGCTGGGCTTTCTCGCTACGATAAGGCCAACCGTGGCTTGCGGCTCTGCATGATACCAGTTTCCGCTCAGTGATGTTCTGTCTTACTTACCGGAAACGGTATGTATCTCCTTCCTACTCAAACACTGTAGCTGTAGCTGTGTAGACCGAAGGTGGTAGGCAAGGTACCTGTCTCACTCAGCGACCTCAGTGTTCACCAGATGTTACACAAGCGCCCGACTGGCTGACTCCTAAGTTTTTCAAGAGGGGACACTCGGTCTAGGGGCGTAGGTACTTTGCGAAACGGTGAGGGGAAATGGTGAGAAAGGAAAAGGAAGATGATAGAGCTTAGACCGGTTCGGGTTAAAGTTGGGCGTATGTCTATGAGCGATGACGACAATGGCTTCGTTTCGCTCGTTTCCATCCTGTCTCTTGGTTGTTAGGCCTTGCGGGGAAACAAGGTTAGTGGTAAGTGAGAAAGGCTTTAGTGCTTCATCTTGCCTAGTGGCCCAGATTCCCCCCTCTAGCAATAAGCGCTGAGCCAGTTTCTCCATCTTCCCCCAATCCCTTTTGAGCTTCTTCCTCCTAGCCTTGTCTTTAAATTCGGTGGCCTCCGCGAACTACCAGTTCGTTCCACTAAGAACGAATTGGAGAATTGGTCTAAATTCTCATTGGCATGATAATCATAACCTTGGTTTCTTGCTTAGAGGCAGGACGGAATAATGACATATTAGCCCTCGTCGTTGATTTTTCTTGTACGTATTTCGTATTGTTGTTATTTTCCCCAGCCTCAGCTCGGTGAAATAAATGATTAAGAAGGACTTTCCAGGCGCAAGATTGACTCCGCTTTCTAAAAAAGTCCCTAGGCAGGCTGTGGTTAACACCCGTGATTGGCCACAATGATGAGATCTACCCATAAATCTTCCACAAGCTTCTTCGCCAATTGGTACCATCCCCCTACCCACCCCTTACCCCGAGATACCATCCCAAATTCCTTCTGGGGTCCCCTCCTTTTCCACTTAATAGAGTACCAATATCCTGTTATTCGGTTATGGGATTTCGCACGTGACTAGCCCAGTAGCGTAGCGCAAATGTGACTTAAGAATTAAAGCGGCCTTAACAGTGACGAGCAACGCTATGCCTTACCTGGCTTGACAAGAAATTCCGCGGTTCAACGTTACATAATTAGGCTGGAAAACCAGGCGCCAGGCGTACTTAGGCTTGGGTGCTCGGTGAGGCATGCAAGTATGGCGTATGAGGTTGTTTAATAACAAGTTGCTGATTTTTAATTAACCCTTGTAGAGCACTGATCACCGTAATATCCAGCGCTGCCGTGTAAGAGGGTAAGACGAGAACAAATCCGATAGATCGTACGAGATGCAGTCTGATGCTCTGCACTGCAATCCTCTCTACTACCCTTACCTACCTCGTAGGCATACTCACGGACGACAATAAATCAAAGATCGGGTACACGCAACGAGATCCCAAATACAACCCTACTAGAATAAACCAGGCAGGTCAAACGTTGCCCTTCTCCGTTATTCTCCGTTATGGGCCTATGGGCTGCGTGTACTTACCCCCTACCCCCAAGTACTCCTTAAGGTAGCGAGAATCATTTCCCCTCACGGGCGGCTATGTACTAGGGCATGTTCGACTCGAAATTCCTTCGTCCTTTTTCTTCATGCGGAGGGGACTAATCCCATTCGCTCTAGTACGGGTACCCTGTCCGCATATGCCATCGGCCATGCCATCGACTAAGCTTAGCTCTTCGCCAAGTTCGGGAAGCCACAAAAAAAAAATTATGTGATACGTGCTTAATGCTGCATACTGGCTTACTCTAGCACTGTATCTGTGTTACCGTACCCGTTGCATCTTGTTGTGTGCATATCTGTGCATATGTCGGGTTTTGGTTCCAATCTTGGGTCCTTTCAACCGGTCAGATATCGATAAGATACAGATTTCATAAGATCGCGCATGTGTTGAGATAGCTGTGTGTTATTTGTTGATCAAACATCATCGCTCAATGCTACTCTTACGAGTCTTATCAGCTTGAGTACTACCCCAAGGAATTATGAGTATTACACGCAACTACAACCAGGCGGTGTCAGTTTGCCTGTACTTTGGTTGAATACCTTCGGTAAGGTAAAGACGTCATCATCCCTCATATAATACGCGGCAATGGGAAGTTCAACGGCGCTGAGGCATCTAGAGGCGGGAATGACATGCAGCTAGGAGCCGGATGCGCTAAAGTGCTAAGGTTAAGGGGCTTGTTGAGAACCCGGACCTAGGGTTCGCTTGCGGTGTCATGTCAGCTCTGGCATTTGAGATGCGGGACGATGCCGTTACATGATAGTCAACAAGCACAAAAAATTAAGGCATTTGTTCTAGACCGTCGAGAGTTGATCTCCCCAGATTGTATCTCAATCCTGATATTTCTAATCTTGGAGCTGATGACTACGCGCGATCGGCGCTGAGCTGAGGTGCAAACATGGCAACAAGGCAAATCTCACTCCCTTAAAATCAATCGCCTGGCTCGGTCTGGCTTCTTACAATAGCTTATTTTCTATTTGTGCCCCTATGCAAACTACGGCAAGCTACTAAGTAAACTACTTAGAACACTAACACACATACAAACTAGCCCTAACTACTTGTGATGCTCGATGTCGTGTGACCGCAGCAAAAGAACGACCCCCCAAATCTTACAGATTACATCAAGATCTCGCCGGATCGAGACGATGATATCGTAATACATGATTTGGAATATCGCAGCTGAATTAAGGCCGAAAAGAAATAGACATTGGGTTGGAGTCGTTGAATGTAGCCAAAATAAGCGACAGGCACGTGTTGGAGGGAGAAAGCAAGTCGAGTTCCAGCAGCGCAACCCCCGACGTAGTATGCGACCACCAACTGCGAACCCGAGACCAGAATCGCCGATACCCGACCTAGAGTTCTAGGCGCGGCCGTGGGGCTTTGTGCTCTTGTGTGCTCTGTGGACTTTTGTGGAGGGAGACACACGATAAAAAAAGCGGTGGAGTTGGGGATAGGTAAGACTTACCAAGAGCCAATCACGACTCGATTTTGGATCTCCAGATTGGCCCGACCAATGGATGCCTTCTTATCTGGATTCCTCACGTGTCTTCTCCGGATCTACTGACAATCCAACCGAATCCAGAACTTTTGCAGCAAGAACTCCAGCCTCCATTCTCCAGTTTCCGGACCCGACTCTCCAGATTCGAAGCACGCAAAGCAACGATCCAGTCCCCAAACGACAATCCACTCCGTTTCGTGGTGGTGGACTCTGGGCCTTGGGTTGATTACGCGCTGGGGAAGGACCCATTGCGCCGGTGCTGCTTAGTTTCTGAGGGGGTTAGCGTGTTCATGTTTGTCTTTTGTCCTTCGCGAATCACGAGAGCCTTCTAATTTCTTAGTCACACTAAACCTGCCTAGGCGTACGAGCCAATGGCCTAGCGGTTGTCCCCATCGTTCTTTGATTGTCGCGATCCCGATTCTGCAGTTGGTCCTTTCTCGCATATCTCGTACTCTTTTTCCTTGCGTGACTTTTCGCCTCATCGCTTAGAAGTTAGGCCAAGCCAAGCCAAGAACTTGCTCCCCTTTTCTGTCGTCCTCGCTATATCTCTTTCCGTCAGCAGCTTGGAATAATGCGCTAACGATGAGGTGCTCTTCTTCGTCGAGATCGATTCGTGGTTGGGTTCGAAGCTAGACGCTCTCCGCAGCCTGCCAAGCCTCTTAACTCTCTTGACTCTTTTTCAAAACCATCGCTGGTCTAGGTGACATTGTTATTACGTGGGCCTGTCGTTGTCAACCCCGCGCATTCGACTATCCGTGGTACTAGGTCAATAAATGCGAAACCCGTAGGATATCTGCAGGTGCCGAAGGCTCGGGGCCGAGTATGTGGGTGTGTTCGCCGTGGCCGGTGCTGTTTCAGAAAGCAAGGGATGGCTTTGCTGCGTCGGTTGCACCGAGATACATCCGTCTTCAAGTCACCAGGCAGCCAGGTCCGGCACGCTACCATCACCGAGCCTATTAATGTTCATTCTCATCCCTTCATATATGATGCGCGCTTCCTCTGCCAAGCTATGTCAGCTTCGTTGACTTGCTGTTGGTCCTTTCAGCTTTCAGGCCGAAGTGGCCGTGCATCGTTGTTGGAGTACGAGTCTTTCAAAGTGTGTGCAGATCGACCTAGGTTGCGTGTTGCGTAAACTACCTAGGTAGGACCAGATATTTTTTTGCGTTGCAAGTTTGCACGTTAATCGTAGATCAGGCTCGGTCTGATGAACAGCAGGTCAGAAGAAGTGAGACCTGTGATTCTTTATATAGACGATACTGCGTGGCTTGCGTGGGGGGTCCAAGTCCGGGGACCCCAACATCGTTCGATTTTCCACCAGTCAGACCGCGTCGCTTGTCGACACGAGCGTGCCGACGAGGCTATAAGTCCTAGTAACCGAGCGCGTCGTGGGGTCCAGGTCCGTGGTCACAAGGGCATGTCCCCTTAAATGGCAGATTTATATGGTGGTGATAAGGACTGCCGAGGCATCGAGGCGCCTTTTGACAGCTAACACATACGCCTCGCATGTTATTGCCGAATACATTATGCACTCAGGGTATGCCGCCAGGCCGCTAACCAAGCCACGCGTAAGTAAGTACATACTAAGAACCAGTTGTTGTACCTTTTATGATGATATTCTTTAGAGGAATAGGTATCTAGGTAAGTTGTTATGCCAGGTATTTCTGGCTTACGGACCCTATCCCCGTCCTCTGGTTCATCGGGTTTCTCACACGCCTCGGTCTAGGCTTCCCGTCTTTCAGCTTCGATTCTTAAGAATCATGCATGTCCTAGTAGAAGGCTCGGTATATAATCAAGAGTTAATTCAGTTTCTTATTTATGTTATTCTCACGCCTTGCTTGGGCACTTCAGGTATACACGTAGATATCACATCCAGACAATCATCCGAACACCCACGGAGGACAGCTGATGAAGCAAGCACAGCCTCCATTTAAGACTCTAGATCGGTGTGGGGGGACGGGAAGGATTACAAAAGGTCGCAAACAACACAAAGCTTGTTTTGAGAATATATAGAACGGATTGATACCACTTCCTACACCGTCGCCGTTGGTCATGACAGCTACGGCACTTTGATATCTACGCTACGATTCGATACCAACGTAGCTTGGATAGGTGAGCCGTCTGCACGTCAAGTCATGGGCACCTTGCTTTCTCGTAAAACTCTAGAGTGCGATATCTCTCCAATTCTCAGTGGTACTTTTTGGCTACTGATACCTACATGTGTTATTGATTGAAGCCAACGATCTCGATTTCAACATACATACCTAGTCAAAACACCGAAAGAAAAACGGTAGAAAAAGTCACTAAGGCATTAGAAATCTTCAAAGAATCAATGATTGTCTGCTGAAGTGACAGGTAAAATATGAAATTTGAATCTAATTCTATCTATTGTAAACCATCTTTTAATACAGCCATAAATGTTCAGTAAGAGTAGAGGTATCTATCTAAATATACAGCAAGCCATCCCGATTCCCAGTCCATCCAATACGAAGTCATATACCATATATACCGTGAGTAATACCCATGAACCACCCCGCCGTCTCAAGCGCGAGGTTCCTCACCACTCATAATCTTCGCGATATTCTCGCACCCGTCCTCGCGAAACTCCACGTCCAGCATCCTAGCCGTAAACGCGGCGTCCTTTTTCGAACGTTCAAACATACCCTCTTCGTACTTCCTCACCACCCGCGCGAGCTCGTCAGCACCGCCATCTTCTCTTACGTACCGCACAATCCCCTCCGCAAGCTCCATCGCATCCATCATACCGACATTTACCCCAACGCCCGCGAACGGCGTCATGACATGTGCCGCATCCCCCAGCAGCGTGACGCCGGGCCGAGACTCCCACGTGTGGCCCACGGGCAGCATGTACAAGTGACGCAGGAGTGCGCGGTCCGTCATCGCGAGCAGCATGTCCCTGACGTGCGGCGCGAAGTCGCCGAGTTGGTGATCTAGGAACGTGCGGCGTGTGCGCTCGGCTGTCCATTCGATGTCCTCCTGCACTGCCTCGTTGGCAAGACCTAATAGGCTTGCCTCGCTCGGCACCGCGTCGTCACTGGGTTCCGCCTCGTCGGTGGTCTTAATACACACATACGCGCGCGCACTCCCGTCGCCATGTCGCTGGAGCGACAGGAACCGGTCCGCGGCACACATGTAAACGGATCCGCTGCCGATGAATTTTGCGACGTTGGGCCGGGCGGCCAAATTCGACGGCGAGATCCAAACGTCGAGTACCGAGACGCCGGAGTAATAGGGGCGGACATCGGTAAGTAAAGGCCGGACGCGCGACCACGTGCCGTCGGCGCCGCAGACGAGGTCGTAGGGGCCAGATTCAGTAGTGTCGTTGTCGTTATCGTTGTTGAGGAACGTGAGCGACCACTTGTTGGTCCCCTCGACGGGCGACACGGCCGCGACGCCCTTGCCCCAGCGCACGGTGCCCTCGGGCAGGCTGTTCAGGAACAAGTCTTTCAGGTCGGGGCGGTCGATCTCCGGACGTCCATGTCCTTTGTCGTCTTCTTCTTCTCCTTTTCTCCCCTCCCCCTTTTGCCCAGGAGCCGCACCCTCGTTCTCATCAAGCACGACAGTCCCATCCTTCTTAACAATACGCGCGACGTCGCCCTCGGGCCTAGCAACTTTCTTGAACTGGGCCATGAGCCCCGCGGCCGCGATCGCGCGCTGCCCGGACTCGGCATGAATATCAAGGGTGCCGCCCTGGGCGCGCACGGCGGCGGAGGTGTCGCGCTCGAAGACGGAAGCCTGAATGTTGTGGCGGTGGAGGATGGCGGCCAGGGCGAGGCCGACGGGGCCCGCGCCGATGATGGCGATCTTGGGGGTTGCGGCTGGCATGGTGGCTTGGGGGTAATGAGATGGTAGCTTTTGTTTGTTCTTTTTGGTCACAAATTGATAGATTTATTTGATGTATATCGGATGAATGGAATGAAATGAAACCCATAAGTAAATAGCCTCGCAGAGGGTGGTTGAGACAGCCTTGATATATCCATCATCCAGAGCCTTACGAGCACGTACCATTAAAAAAAAACCACAGGATTCATAGTGAAAGTAGCTAGTGAGTCACGATCTACAAAGCAATCGGGCCATATCGACCTCGTTAGGCACCCCGGATCAGGCTTTGAAGCCGGAGTTCTAGTGAATTTACGGAGCAGTTGACGATATACGGCGTCCGGTCGATCGATTATTCGGAGCCAGAGGCCGTTATCAATCTCCAAGACCTATCGATAGCCGTGATAGGTGAGTTGCGTGGGATCTCGGATCCGAGGCGTCGCCGAGGATGTGGGGCTATGCTTATCTCGGTCCCGAAGGATGTGAGTCGCTGGCTTATCAGGCTCCGATGACTAACGGCTAATGTCGGTCGAGATATTATCAGGTAAGAAGCCTCGTACAGTCTACTTAGGGTAGGTTAGATTGACTGGTGTACCTGAAAAGCTTTCAAGGTAGCCTCTTTCTCACAGAGTTCAAGTGCCTACTATGAGGAGCTTGGTAATTAGGCAGTTTGTCTTCACAGACTCAATAAGGAAAACATTCAAAGGGTATTATTGGGACAGAAAGCATAGTACTCTATTCATGCCGTATCTATCTACTGCAGTGTGTCGCCAACTAAGGGCAACTGTAGCACTGGTCTTCCGTCTCTCAACTCGTGAATCTGAACATTAGCAAAAAGCCAACAATGCAAAATAATGCAAACGCGTTTCCACCAGATGCTATGAAGGGGCTGCACTGGCTTACAATGACCACACTGCTGGTGGTCTGCATCTTGGTATCTCGCATGACTCCTACAAAACAACCTGTAACATTTCCCCGTACCTCATTATCGTTTACTTCGTAGACTTGTAGTATGGATGCGGGTTCGGTGGGGTATTCGATGGTGTTTGGGATCCGAAAGGATTACGAATGCTGAAGGTAGCCCATGGTTCTCGACTCTGCTTCGATTGCTGGCTTCGTAGAAGTGCGATCCCGACCAAGAAGGCATCGCGGTCCAATTCATGTTGCGTTCCAATAGTCGTAACCGATAGGTTGTGATATACCCATTATTTTCTCTTCAACTTCATCTTTACGTAACTGGAACCATTCGTGATATGGTCATTGCCAAAACGATCCCACGCCGTAATCATTAGGCGCAACCCTACGCCATATAAGAAGTCACAACAAAATCCACACAATTCGGCCGTTCGGAGTACAAATATCAATGTCCAGACAATATGTGACGTAAGGGGTTCAGGGTATAACTGTTGTGTATTTGTTTGTTCTTCACCCCTCAGCCACCAGGATGATCAACATAGTCGCGGAGTAGATATAGTTAGGGGGCTCCCGCAACGTTAGGACTGGGTGACAGATGAGGATCGTGCATGGGCGCCTATGAGCTGCTGGTTTCGTCGTCTTCTTCGATACGTCCTTGCATAGGAGCCGTGCTAGGACCAGAAGCATTCTGATTCGCGAAAAGTCCCTGCCCAGCAGTACTAGGGCCAGCTACAGTCCCAGGGCTACCGGCAGAGGACCCAGCATCATTAGCCTGAGACATCGACGCAAATGAGCCATCTGCTGTATGCGATGATAGAGCGGCCCTGGAAGGCTGAGGAGGATGTAGAAAATCGACTTGCGGACCAAATATCGGTTGCGGTCGCGGATCATTAGGTTGAGGCGGCGGTGGCGGCGGAGGGATTACGAGGTTGGCACCATTCACGAGGTTGTCGTTTGCCGCAAAGACCCCAAAGGCACCAGGATCCAGGGCGATTTCACTACCATCGCCCATGTCATCGTCTTCAACCCCATCTGCCTCATCGAAATCGTCCATATTGGGTGCTAAGGCTGCAGCCTGTCCTTGTCCTTGGGCTTGAGCTCCATCTTGGTTAGCCTGGACAGCTCTCCGTAGAGCGAAAAGAGTCGGCTGCTGTAAGTGGTACTCGGCGAACTCGGGCTGAGTGTTCAGATATTGTCGCAGACCGGCAACACCTTGGCCCGAGAAGACACAGAATACAGCCCGTTGATGTTCAGTGAAGTCTTGCCTAAAGTTAGTGAGTGAAAAAATCCGCGTCGGGGGTTGTACATACCTCCAGGGGCTTCGCGGCAGAAGGTCTCCAGATCATCTCGGAGAAAAGCGGGCACGCCCGTTAAGCTTAGGTGGGTGAGTTTGGGACAGCAGTTCAGCAGCTTGATGATACTCTGAAGCCCCGTTAGCATCTCATGTCAATAAATTCTCGGCTAAAAGGAATGCCCATACCGGAAGAGTCAGGTTTGTGCAGTAGCTGAGATGAACTCGTTCTAAGCTACCAGTGTGGTACTCGTGCCGTCGCGAATTGTTGCCTGCCGTGTTACGGCGAGTCTGAGCATGGCGATTGGCTCCGGCCAGCGCGTACATGCTCTCGTCTGTGATACTACTGCATTTCACCAATCCAATACGCTTCAGCTTCGGGAGCCTTGCTAATTGTATGACGGACTCGTCTGTAAGATGTGTACAGCAACCCAGATCGATATAGCGAATGCGATTACAACATTGCACTAGGCGCTTGACTGCCTCGTCTGTAATATGTCTACAATGCCCTAGATGGACATAGTGTAGATTCTTGCTCAACTTGGCGATGGCATAGACGGCGGCATCGGTGATATTACTACACTTGGCCAAGACCAAGTTTCGTAAGCGCGGGGCAGCATCAATGATCCTCTCGATGGCGCGATCTGTGAGTCGGGTGCAAGAGGTGAGATCGAGAATTCGGAGGTGCTCGTAGATTGTGTTAGGTGGCAGAGAAAGAAATGCGCCGTCCTCGATGAGGTCGCAATTGGCGAGACGTAGTTCTCGTAGGGATTGCCCATTGGCAAGGAGGGCAGTGACTGGCTCGTTGCCGATATTCGCACACTGGTGAAGATCGATCTCGAGGATATTGGGGCAGTTGTTGGCGAAGGCAAGGACGGCGTTGTCATTAAGTTGATCGCAATCATTCAGCTTGAGCTGTACGTATATCAATAGTTGTTAGCTGCTGTTGATATGGCTCTCCCGTAATAAACAGAGAGAAGGGAGTTTGTATGTGAAGCTAATAAAGCAACAAACAGATCGGGGGACATCCGGAGTAAAAAAATGGGAGACCTACACGTTTGATATATTTACAATTCTCAGCTAGCTTGGTCATGCTTTCATTAGAGATTTGCTTGCAGTTTGACACATTAAGGCCTTGGAGTCTGCGGCAGTTTTCTGCAATAGCAAAGATAGAAGTCTCGGTGATGTTGATATCACCAGAAATGTCTAGTGCAAGGAGGTGTTGGTTGCTTCTAACTAGGGGGATCAGCCCCGAATCTGTTAGGCCCTGGCAGTTGGTCAAGGTGAGACGCTCAACACGGGTGCAGACGGCAAGCGGCAGGACGCTGCCATCGTTGACCTTATCATTCAATGCAGCTAGGTTCAGGCGCTTTACAAAGTCTGTATAAGTAAAGTAGGGTCTCTCCAGCTGTAGGGTCTTGCAGATGGCCGCGTGTTTCTGCCAATTAGTACACGTAGGTCGATGCCAAAGGATCTCGACGACGTTGCGGGACCATCGCTTGCAGGTTAGCATGCAGTTTAGAAGCTCGCTCGGTGCAGTAATGCGAGAGAAGATGCTAATGAGGATCTCGCTGGGGAGGGCCGCGACGGTCGGAAGGCATTCTGGATCGGTCACCTGCATATCTTGCAAGTTTGGTACGACGCCCAAGGAGGACTGCGAATCATTTGCTACATGAAAAAAGTCGGACTCTTCGTTATCCGCGGGAACAGGGGAGTTAGTCGAAGACGACGACCTAGAATCCCTCGATTCTCTCGAATCCTCCGTCATGTTGACTGTAGGCAGGTTCGAGCCCGAAGGTGCGCTGGCGGCAGCGGCGGCGGCGGCAGAATTACGGGCAGCTATGACATCGAGCGATGGAGCGGGAGGTCGCATCGTAGCGAGTCGGGTGGTTCGTGCTGCGATTCCGCTTTGATTGAATGTACCGCGTGGAAAAAGCAGGAGACCGTATGAGATGTCGATGTTAGTATTTTGGTCTGAATCGGCGGATCGAGGGGTAATGTAGTAATGTAGCGGTGGCCCTACGAGTTGGTCGGTGGTCGGTGGTCGGTGGTGGTAGTAGCAGAAAGAGAGCCTGAGGTGTGGCTATTGTCGGACTACCAGCAATCTATTTTCCCTTCGATTTCTAAAATAATGAGCATCGAAACAAGCACGAGGTCAGAGTCTTGTCACGCTCGTCCTCTTGGGAGTATAGATGACTGGTCGCAAAAAGACCAAAAAGGAAGGGGCGGCGATGAATGCTCAGACGAAAGATGGGGTTGAGTTGAATTGAAGATTGAGGAGGGACGCGGATGTCCAGTACAAAGAAATGGCCCAGGTCGTCCAGTTGTTAGGATGGTATTCTGAGGTGGGGTGTACTGGGTGTACTGCCCTGAATACCTGACGTACGGGCGGCTACGAATGCTTTAGCAGTGGCTGGTCGCTGTTGGGTTGATTTTTGGCGTGTGATGTGACGAGTTGCCCAGCGTCATTAGGCCTTATTTTTAGCTAGTGCCCTGTGCACCTTGTACCTCCATGTATTAGTCGACTATTAGGTACGACTATGACTACGGCGGGCAGGTGATGATAACTTCTGACTTCAGACGCAGTTTCCCATGTTTTATATTTACGCGATACATTTCAAACCCGCGGCTTTAAAATGCACTTTCATCCCTCTAATCAACTTGCACCTGCCCAAACATATCAAGGGCAACCGCGCTCCCTTCAGCACCGCTATAACGTTATGACATAGACTTGGACTCGATATGCAAATACAAGCTATATCGACATACACAGTATCATCACGAAGGGATATGGAAATTCAATCTTTCAACTGTGACTCCGTTGTTGATACAGGCTTTCCGATACTCAATATCTCAAATCCGGGATCGGATATCTCAAAACTCTGCCCGAGTATTGTACGATGCTTAGATGCCGTATGCAGAACCTAGTTAGTGTTAAAGTTTCCCATTCGTTGAGATCATTATGCCTGACATCTGCATCCTTCATGATCGGCAGCAGTCTCCGCCGTATTCCGTACCTGGATTGGTATTAGGTATGTTATCACCTTCCTACTTTTACCTCTTTCAAGATATCCCCTCATCTTCAGGCCAATACAGTCTACTTCATGTGGTTTTAGGCATTCGCGTCGTGCGTAACATAGATATATGTGGCTCATGTTACTGTCAATCGTCAATCTGGTTGACGTCACAGTGGATTCAAGGGTCTTCATGCCGGGATTCGCCTTTCGAGCCGACCCCAACTTCCAGCATGCTTAAGCCTTTAGGTATGGGTATGTACATACTTTATTTCCTCTTGATATGTACATGAACTCTGCCTGGACGTAGCTCTATCGTCGATAAAATTGTAGTCACCAGTCAGAGAGAAAGATATCATTCTCTGACAATTCAGAGGAAAATATCAGAGTGCTGTGTCACAAATCGATAAGTTCTCTGCTGACAGAGCCCTGCGTCATGACCTTATTGCGTACTGGATATGATATGCTAGCCGAGAAGGAGGATTTCGTGGGACGTAAGACAGTGATTAGCCGTTACATTGACTTGCCTTATGTAGATGTCAAGACATCGTATCGCCGTGTCTTCGGAGTTATCGCAAAAACCGTAGATATTTCCAATACGGAATACTTGGAAAGGAAGATAGATTTGCCCAGGAGAAACATCATTGATGCCTCATCTCGTACCTTAGTACTATGGGCATAACAGATCTTAACTTAACTACTCGACTGGCGATATCTAATAGATCTTGAGTTTATTGCTGTGATATCATCGCAATTGACTTACAAAATGGGTATTTCTAAAATCTAACGGTTATCAAGCGAAGGATCTTGAGTTCTTAGCTGTCCCAATCTTTTGACATACCCTATTCCATTGTGGAAATATCATTATCCCGATGCGATTCGTATTATGCAGTAAGACTAGTATTTCGCCTTAAATCACATGATGATGGCTACTGCACATTCTTTTGTCGTTCATCACTTGATTAATTACTCTTCTCAAGTCCTGACATATTGATAAAGAAAGGGGAAAGGGGCTGAGGGGCTAAGCAAAGCCCCTCCGCTTATATAATCAACATACCCCAAATCTACAGTGCGAAAAGACTACACGTGGAGATTTTCTACCTGCCCGTCCATCCACCCCATTTCAACCTGCATTAGCTTACTAGCTTCTCCCTACACAGCTACAGCCCCCTGGCACGCCTTGTACGCCTTGTACGAGTACAGTTTCTTGGTACTGTATCACTGGATGGTTGTCTTTGAGTGATCTGCGTTAGCGATGTAACTCCCTTGCATGCGAGCTAATCATAGCAGCTAATGGGGTGCTAGAGCTATCACAAAGCTGACATACATGCGACTACGATGTCCTTGTCTAGGTCATTGTACGGATTACCTAGAACAATACTACGATGCGGTAAGGCTTTCCGATGGCATACAGGGTGTTATTGTGTTTATCTGATTAATCAGTTACTTCGGAGACGGCATGCTAGCACAGCTGCCGAAGAAGACCGTGCTTTGAAGCCCTCCTCCCTAGATATCGTATATTAATCCTTTCGGCAACCTGTTTGCTTTTGCTTACACCCAAACACTACCTGTGAGCATTGGCGTAGTTAAGTGAATATAGAACCAATCGCTCCAAATTCCGAGCCAGTTAAGGTTGAAAAGCTGCCTACCTAAGGTACCTATTTTAGTTCCAGTGGAGTTCTTATTGCAACTTACCACACCGCACACTTAGCTATACACCATGGCTGGAACCATCATCGTCACTGGGGCAAACGGCTCTCTCGCCATCCCCGCCGTGCGGCACCTCCTAGCTAACTATCCCGACTACACGGCAGTCTTGACCGTTCGCAACACGGAGGACACAGATCCCAACACGAAGAAGCTGCGGGAGACCATCGCTAAATTCCCCAAGGCGCAGACGTCGATCCGCCAGCTCGATCTAGCGAACCTCGCCGCGGTGCATCAGTTTGCTAGTACGATTGCTGCCGAAGTGTCAGACAAGCAGCTCCCGCCGCTTGCCAGCATCGTCTGTAACGCGTACTACTGGAATCTGGCTGGCGACCCCGAGTTTACGGCAGACGGAGTCGAGAAGAGTATCCAGGTGAACCACATTTCCCACGTGGCCTTGGTTCTTAGGCTCCTCGGTAGCTTTGGACCTGAGGGCGGCCGCGTCGTGCTTTTCACCAGCGATGGCCACTATTCCGGCAAGAACGGCTTGCAGAAGATCCCTCCGGGTATTCCTGACGATCTGGATTCCCTTCTGAAGGCCACGCCGCAGACTGACAAGCTGGGACATGGCTTTAAGAGATACGCCGACTCGAAGCTGGCGGTTCTCATGTGGGGATACGCGCTAAACAGGTATCTCGAGAAGGTAAGCCAACATGCCTACCAAGGAGCGAGAATGGGCAATCCGCTAACCATAACAAATTGTTTAGGACGAGGCGCTGAATAAGATCACCGCGATAGTCATTGACCCTGGCAGTCTGACTGACTCGCGCGCCCTACGCACGAACACGCCTATGTTCCTCCACATCGTCCAGCGATTCGCGCTCCAGCCCTTACGCCCTGTCCTCCGCCTGATGGACCCTAACATGCGAACGGCAGCAGACGCAGGCGCTGACGTGATTGAACTCGCGACGAACAAGGCCTACCCGGGGGAGCGCGGCTACCTCAAGCTGCTGAAGAGAGAACCCAGTTCGCCCGACAGTCTGGTCGAAGAGGTACAGCAGAAGGTATGGGTCAAGAGTGCCGAATGGGCGAAGATTACCAAGGAGAACACCGCGCTGGCCGGCAGTATTTAAGTAATATTAGAGGCGTTAGGATTCGTGTTGGAAGTTTGATTTCTCAGGTGCTGGATTATTGGACGAGATTCTGTTTACTGTTTCTACCAACGTGACTATTCTGTTCATGTGGGTAGCTACCAACAATTTCCATATATAGGTATATAAGCGAAGCAAGCCTCGTCTTACAGCTATGTACTGCTTAAATGCGGAGGGCACCAGAGTGCTCTATTCCGTCTTGGATCGATCCGCAAACCTTCTCTGAAAGATAGACATTTCCATCTTGTGACACGCTGACTTCCAGTCTGTCGTCCACCTACGATAGAACGGCTGATAGCCTAGAAAGCCTCCTATCCATCTGCCCACGACAATGCCCAACGCTCTCGCCAGTGGTTTGCTAAATGGTATCCAGGTGGGAAGTGACAGATACGAACCGCCTGCATCAAACATCTGCGATCATATCAACAACGTGATCGATTGTTTAAAAGGAAGTAGTAGCCCGCTTACACTCATTACTTGAATCAAGTTGACTTTCTCACCCTTTACGACAATCTGGTCCTGATACGCATACCAATTCTCGAAGAAGACCGTATCGAGTCTGAACAGCTCATCGGTGCTCTGAGCCGAAAGCAAGAACTTGGTCACCTCTAGATCCTTATCCACGTTCAACGGCGCATACAGCCTGTGGTTCGTCCACGGCCTCACGGGAATCTCGCCATCTTCAGGACCGAGGACACGTTCCTCGCCCTCGATCTCAATCGCGATGCGCCCTTCGAGAACCTGCAGGTACTCCTCCTGGTGCGGGTGAAAATGCAGCGGGGGCTTCAGCGACGCAACCTCGACGACGCGCGGGTGCTGCAGCAGGAACGTCACCTCGTAGGCGAAGGCACGGTGCGGGTGAGAAGGGTGCGTGATAACGCGTGTGGTTATGCCGCCCTCGAATCTGCGGCGGGGCGGACGATGATCGCCATCTCTTCAGCGACAAGACCAAGACAACATAAATGAAACCCACGTGGCTTGCTTGCTTAAAGCCCACGATCTGATCGAAGAGAGGGCGGGCGGAAGGAAGAAACAAGCAATACTTACGCCGTAATTACACGTCCCAGATATGGATCCTCGGCCATTGCTTACGGATGACGGCTTTCTTTTCTTTTTTGCTTCTTCTTTCCCGTTGGTCAATGCCCGGTATTCCCTTACTTTCCGTCTGTCTTATCCGTGTAATAAGCGGCGGGCGACTAGCATGTCGGAGGGAAATTAATTATGGTGCAGCTTTCCGGCTTGCACTATGCAGCTTTTACTTCTCCGTGGGATCGACCGAGCCGGTTCGCAGACGCTGGGTTCTCTTCTCTCCTTTGACCTTTGACTTCTCTTAAATTTCCCGTTACTAGCCATGATGCTACTCGGTCATGCTACGGTGGTGCAACGCTGTAATTTGGGCCATGCGGCTTCTTCCATTCTCCATAAGACATCCTGGCTAGGACTCAGCAATATCTTCTTGGGAGGTTTGGAACACTGTATACAAACAGGCAAGGTGGAAGTACACAGTGGAAACTTCTTAGTCTTCCAGTTATTTGAGATCACTAATCCTCATCGGTCATCAGCCTTATTTTAGCACGACGGGGATTACTCCAGGGGTCATCATCGCTAGCGTAGCCCCCAACTGCCGGCTTCGAAAGGAAGAATAACAACAAGCTGTTCAAGTGGTTCGGTGCGTCGTCTAAACATACGATAGAAGCATTGCAACCCAATCAGCCAAGTTTCCGCGGAATATATAGGTAAGGTCCACTAGAGTTTAAGTAATAGGACATTCTCCAATGCGAAGGATCGAAACTGTGTTGCATTGCCGTCATCCACGCGCGCCAGGGCTGAATTAGACTTAGCTCTGGACCCCCCGGGCTGATTCTCAGGGGCTTGGATATGCTACATATCAAGGCCAACCGGAATCCGAAATGATGAGCGCAAGTAAGCGTCTGACACACGATCTCTGCTTCCAATGATCGCGATATTCCTAGGACTAAAGCAAAGATGTGGCACAGCCGGCTGAAGCTACCTATGCCGATATCGATATGTTAGGGCTACATACGGCCACGGCGAAGTTTTCGTTTCCGAGAATACCTTGTAGCTATATCCTTGTCTGGTAAAACGGAGAGTCCACTTCTGTTAGAGCCGGCATTATTTCCACATTGTCTTCATCCTCCACACGGGAACAATAAGCCACCAGCGGCAACCTGCGTGGTCATGCTGGGGACAATGAATCTGCTGCAGCTTACCTATTTTCAGTAAAGACGGAACAATGTTGCGTCAGGCTGTTTTTCTTGGGTTACAAGCTGAATGAAAACGCCCAAGAAAACCAAGAAGCTAGGCGCGTTACAACGCACGAGTCATAGACGCATCCTGATGAAAATTTGGTGGGAGGGTATCTTATTTAGAAAACAGCAAATAGCTCTGAAAATGGGTCCTGTATACGCCAGCATGCTAATATGGTTACATCGGCCCTGCAGTAGTAGCAGGAACCACCCCTGGTTCCAACAACTTTTTTCTCAAGGCAGCTTGAATCCCCCTGACGCGAGGTGCTGGAAGACACCATCCGGGTCGTACTTGGCCGCCGTCGCCTTCAGCTTAGCCACGTTCTCGGCGCCGTAGCGCTCAATGACGGGCTGGTCGGCGGCGGCGTCGTTCATGAAGATGTAATCGACAAAATGGCCGCTGCTCTTAGACGCATCGTCGACCTTGCTGATCATGCTGGCCGTGTAGTCGTGCGCCAGCTGATCGTCCTCGGCGTTCCACCACCCCACGTCCAGCACCAGCCACGTCTGGTTCACGGGCTCGAGCCCCAGCGCGTTGCCGCCGTTGGCTTCGCCCGCGAGGATCGCGCTCGACGAGATGGGTTGCCAGCCGAAGGCTAGCGACCCTGCCGTCAGGTTCGTGAGCTGCGCGATCTCCGGGCCGTTGCTAACGATGTCGGTTACCTTGGTGAACAGGTCCCTGTCGGTCTTGAAGCTGGCGCTGAACCAGTTTACGCTGCGAGAATCGAATTAGCTTAGTCCAGTATGTAGAAAGATAATTCTCCCTCGGGAACTTACCGCGTCAACTCCGGGACGGGTGCATTAAGCATCAGCTCGGTGAAAGTCTGGAGCTGGGTCCCATCTACCAGAGGTGTAATATTGCGGAATGGCGCAAACGCCTCCGGCTCCACTTCCGGCTTCAGGTACACTATCTCTAGGATGGCGCCGATACTCGCATTGGTCGGGAACGCCTGCAGCATGATGTTCGCGTAGGGGTCCTTGTTGCCGACTGATTGGTACTCGTACATGGCGTCCATCAGCTGCGGCAGGGCGTCCAGCGAGTACACGCGGACGCCGCCCCAGGCGTCGTGGAGGGGGTAGGTCTTGAGCGTAAACTTGGTGACGATACCTGTTCGTATGTAAGCCAACCGTTCGGTTCGTTGTGGCACCAAAAAAAATGTCGCCATCGTGACTTACCGAAATTGTTAGCTCCGCCCTTCAGAGCCCAGAACAGGTCTTGATTCGACTCCGCGTTCGCGTTTATGACGGATCCGCTTGCGGTAACAACCTGCAAACAGAGAGATCTTAGTCAGCACTAGTTCTATGCGCCGAGAAGTCAGCCGCCATGTTTGCTCACCTCGTAGTTGACCACGTTGTCGCAGACGAAGCCGTATAGATCGGCGAGGTACGAAAGACCGCCTATGGTATTTGTCAGTGGTCCGTTTCCGAAGCAGTGTGATGAGGCGCTAGGGAAAGGACTCACCTCCGAGAGTCAGTCCACCCACGCCGACTTCTAGGACTCTGCCTCCAACCACGGTCACGTTGTAGGGATCCAATGAAGTATACACCTCCTTCCACCGCAATCCCGAACCCACAACTGCGACGCTCTTGTCGGCATCGTAATCTACGGTGTTGAACTGGGACATGTCGATCAGGACACCGCCGTTGATGTTCGCGGCGCCGGGCACAACTGAGTGGCCGCCGGATCGTACTGCGAAGTTCACATTCCAGTCGACGACGGTCGAAACTACGGATGCGAGCTCCTCGGTGCTAGAAGGCTGGATGATACATGCTGGCTTCGCCCATACGGTTTGCGACCTATGGCAGAGTGTTAGTCAAGCAGCCCCGCTAGGTTGTAGTGTCATGTGCCTTACCAGTTCTCGGTGCTTAGAGCTTCATACGAAGCTTCCGTCGGCTGGATGGTCTCGTTACCGTGGATCGTCGCGAGGTGGTTGCACACGGCATGGTCTTGAGTTGCTCTAACCGCTGAGCAGCAGAGTAGCGCGAGGCCAGCAAGGACCTGGAATGCGGAACGAGCCATGATCCTTCTTGTCTATCGGACGCCGGTGGGAGTTAGATCACTGGTTCAACGCCGGCTCCAGGGCTCGGGCGTCCGCGTGCTAGTTTAAGTATCTAGTAGAAGGAGAAATAGACCAGGTAGTCCTAGCAGCTTCGGGAGTCGAAGAGGGACCCCCGGTCCTACTTAATATTACGGCTCATGGGAGGTTTATGGGTCTTCTAGAACAGCCCTAACAGCCGTAGCTGATCGGATGTGTGCCAATTTGCCATCTCCCCTCTACGAAATAGGTTAAGACCCTCCTACAATCCATGAATGAATCCATCGCCGTCGACATAGTAATACGGGAGGATCAAGCCATCAAACGCCCCTCATCGTGGCTTGGTTCCTGGTAATGCGGGTGAACCAACGCGACTACATGGATACGAATCGCGAAACAGACAGACAATATGCCGTCTGCCGTCGAAGGAAGCGTGCCCTGTCAGCCGAGCTTGCTTACATCACTTCTTGGTTGTTTGCCCCTAGATGTTGACAGGGGCAGCATTGCGCCCCTGACGATAAACCAGACTATTAGTGACGCTAGCCAGCAACGAAGCCAGCGGGCGTTGGAAGTTACGCTAAAGCTAGCTAGGAACAGTGTTACATCTACGCACGTGTAAAAGAGACAGTGTGTGAGACATTGTCAGACAGGGCGGGTCGCAGCGTCGCAGTTCGTAATTCGCGCTTGCATTGACGGCGCTTGAGCTGAAAAGGTTAGGGCTTCAATCACACGTCGATCTCTATTTATATATGCCCAGCGGAACAGAAGAGAGCATTGGGAAGATTCTTCCGCCAGCCCGCCTGCCCGCGCTATGTGAGTGATGAACCGAGAAGCCGGCGTTTTCGGGTCGTACAAGGGACCTCCCGTCCCGTGTGTGCAAACTCTTTTTGCTTTTTTTCTTTCCTTCTTTTTCTCTCGAAGTACGGAACCGATTCCCCGGGAACTATGCAAGCAGGCTGAGGCTAAGCTGCAGCTTTTGTCTCAGTCCTACCACTACGGCTGACAATGGCTGATTCGATAGGCAAACAAACTGGCAAAGCTAACGAGCTGACTGACTGCCTTGCGTCTAACATACGTTTCTGCTGAAAAGCCAGTGTAACCTCGTCTCAATCCCCCTTTTTTATAAGCAGCCTTTTATGTCCGCGTGGTATTCTTATGTAAGCCAGCGTTGTAATTACCATATGTTCTATGATTTATGCAGATTGCCTCTTCAGACATCTTGGGCCTCCCGTATCATCAAATAGGTAGATACGGCTTTAGCAGGCATTAGGTCTCTACATTAGCTCTCTGACTAGAATGGTAGTAGGACCGATTGGATCAATTCCCTTAGCCAACCCAAGCCCTAAGGGCTCGCTTACATACGCACGGCTTGCTATATCGTATCGGACAAACTGCTGCAAGAGCATATATGTCGGCCTTGGTGAGGAGTCCGACTCCAAATTGGCATTGGCAATCGGGAAGAGAGCTCACCTGCCCATTCGCGGGGAGCTGCGTGCCGAGCGCCTATTGCCGAGATGGCAATCCCTTTTGTCATCACATGTTCGCCTATTGGAAGGAGTACGTTCTTGGACAATTGCACATGTTCGTTCCGCGGATTGATGACATGCTTGGAACATGCTTGCCCGTCTTCGCTGGTTGCTAATGATTGGCCCGCCGCTTGCTTAGCATAGCTTAGCACGACCCAGACCTTCGGGATCGCGTTTAAAGCCTACTCCAAATAATCTTCCCGGCGGGCGTGGCGGGCATAGATGGGATGACGCAGATCGTACCAGGGCTTTCGAAAGGACGGCTACCAACGTAGATATCAATCGTTCCGGGTGGGGTGAAGGATGCAGCATTCGCATGTGGATTATGCTGATATGTAGGAGGTCATGTATGTATGCAGCGACCGAGAGTACCACCCTTGACGGCCTATCAGGACTATCTTAACTAGCGTCTCATACTACGTAGTAGGGGGAAAACATGGGATATAAGTCGTTTCGCTACGTGTTCTAGACTACCCTCCAGAAGGGGGGAGAGAAAAAATCTAGAGATGCTTCTTTATTACTCCTTACTTCTCTCCTTTTTGGCCCCTCTTGTTGGCTCCCAGTCACTATGACCACCAGTAAGACGACGAACGGCAAACCACAGACGGCCGAAGAGGCGGCCGCCTTTCAGAACAATGCTCTCGCACAGCAATATGGCGGTGGACACGCCGGCGGATGGGTCGGTCTTCTACCTTCGTCGTGGGTTCCGTACATCCAACTGGCACGACTAAGCCCGCCGGCCGCCTTCTTCCTCATCTACTTCCCGCACTTCTTCGGCGTCATCCTCGCCGCCATCATCCAGCGATCGCCCGTCTCCCAGGTGCTCCGCGCCGGCCTCGTCATGTTCGGCGGCAGCTTCTTCTTCTCCAACGCGGCCCACGGCTGGAACGACCTCATCGACGCCCCCATCGACAAGGCGATCGCGCGAACGAGCAAGCGCCCCATCCCGCGAGGGGCCATAACGCCACGCGCCGCCTTCGTATTTACTGCTACACAGGCCGTCGGCGCGGCCTCGTTCTTGCTCCTGATGCCCGAAGGAAGCGCTATCTACGCCGTCCCGAATATAATCGGCACATGCTACTACCCCTGGGCCAAGCGCCATACCAACTTCGCGCAGCTGGTCCTTGGGTGCTGTCTGGCTTGGGGAATCGTCATGGGATCTTGCGCAATGGGACTCAAGCCCTTTACGGGAGGACCTTTCGGTGGAGATGGCGGGAAACAGTTTTTCTGGGCCGAGAAGTCGACGGCCTCCCTCTACGTCGCGTGTATCCTCTGGACGGTCATCTACGATTCCATCTACGCGCACCAAGACGTCAAGGACGATATCAAGGTGGGACTTAAGAGCATCGCCGTCCTCTTCCGAGACCGCACGAAGCCACTGCTGTGGCTGCTGCTCGGCTGCATGGGCGCACTACTATACACTTGCGGGTCCCTGCTCGACATGAGCATCCCGTTCTACGCGATCGCCGGCGGCGGCTCTCTACTATCGCTCGGCGCTATGATCGCCAACGTCGAATTGAAGGACTCGGCCAGCTGCTGGTGGTGGTTCAGGTACGGGTTCTGGCTGGCGGGGGGCGCGATCGCGGGTGGACTCATGTCCGAGTATGTGCTCATTGGGCCGGCATTTTGAACATACCTAGATAGATGCCCCCCTCTTGCAAAATTGTGATATGCGGCACTGTACATCTAGCTACGCAATCATAATCGAAACTGTTAATGCCTATATGACTCCTTACGTAGGATGAACCAGTGAAGATGCTATTCAGTCTCGAAGATACCTAGTATATCCGGTGTCGCATTCGGACTTCCGCATGGAGGTGGGAGCATTGAAAAGCAATCTGAGCAGAGCAATGCAGGTAATGCTGATAAAAAGGGGACTTTCGACAAAGAAAAAAAGAGGTAGGGGTCAGTACCAAAACAGAGCTTCATTGATGTTACATTATAGGTACCGTTGGCCGTTGGCACCTGGGCAGTTCAGGGTCTATGACGGACTTACGTAACCACCTTGGTGGTCCTCCCGGGGCCAAGATTGAGTGAGGTGTGAGAATCTGACAGCTCACATTCCTTACCCGTTTGCAAAGCTGACCGAGGTAGGTACCCTTGGTGCCGTACCCCCTTGGAGACGCGACCCATTTTGCTGACCCGGATATCCCGATTCCTACCCGCTGGCAAATCGGGCAACTCTTTCTCTCGGCACACGCGATAGCCGCACCCATCAGCAGGTCAGGCAACGGCAGGGGGCGGTTGAAGCCGCCATTGCTCAAGTTGGTATTATTTTGCGCAGATCACGAAACGGGTTCAATATGAATTAGTCAGCTCAGATAATCAAACTTCTTGTATGCACGTCGCCTCTTTGCCAGCTAATACATCGACATTTAACATGTAAGATAGCTGGATAGATAATACCAAGAGATGCATTACTTCGAAATCGGTGTCATAGCACATTATTTTCATCATGTGAAATTGTAACCGCAGTATTAAACTATCAAAATGTCTAGTTAACATGTCATCCAAGCCTGTTAACAAGTGGCTGACCACGCTTAACCAAATCTCGTAGTATCATGCAGCCTATTCTAAGGCAGAGCTTGGATTCTAAAAGCTGCCGAAAGTGAACGACACAAGTCTATGGAGCCTGGACCTCAGTTTTGGGAATTGACTTGGGTGCTCGTATGTTCATCTGGGCAAACTTTTTGAGTTTCTTAACTTTCCTTCCTTTATATACATGAACTGGGCGATATCTCATCTCGTCGTCCTAATAGAAGTTTTCAAACACGACTTACACGACCCGAGGAATTGGATCCCCATGCATGTTGCCGTCATGGTGCGTCCAATCGCATATATTGGCTTGGCGCACCGCAATGTGAACCTTTTCTGCCTAGGTACCTATGCAATCGTCTTTGTCGCTTGTCGATAAAAACACGATGGTTTATTCGAACTAATTATATACCTAGACTCGCATTGAAACTAAGCTTCTCATGTCCTGATTCTACAATATCAGTAGCAAGCTTGGGGAGATCTCGAGTCTAGTTGGTTGAACTATGCTGTTCTAGAGTACCATAGCAGTTGACACGGATCAAACTAATGACAGCAGACATGTATAAACTCGTGAGTTTCTTTTGAGTCCAAAGAGTATAGTAACTCACATCGTCCATGTTTAGACTACTAACTTCAAGGTATCAATCCTCGGCCTGTCGTCCCTCAAACACGTATTGGGGTGACGCGTCTTCCTGTGCATTTCTAAGAGATAGGAACGAAGGGTGAATTTCTACTAATGGCAGAGATAAGAATAGAGCTGGAATCTATAAGTACAACACTTCTGCATTCTGAGACCCCCTTTAGGCAACCACTTTCATAACGTTCATGAAAAGCTACCTAAGGCAACAATGTCTATAAAAAGTCAAGGGCCGGCAATAACTCGCAATGGGGCTTTATGGGGCTTCTTTACCTCAATAACAATAGAATCAACTCCCTAGAATTCAATCGTTTGTTTGGTATCTCGATATCTTGGCCGGCCTCATAATGAGCTAAGCGGGCTAGGTCGTTTTAGGTAGTACACCGAAAGCCGAGTATGCACACTGCACCAATCAACAGCGAGGAGCCATCGGAGTTCACCGCCCCTGTTTACGCATGATCTCGATGATGAAATAATAGCTTGAGATTCCGATCTCACTTCTGGCAATGAGCCGACAGCATCTATTTACTCTCATACATAGCACTACTTGCAAAGGGGGAAACCACTGATATCCCGACATAGCGGAAACAGTGTTTCAGGCCCTACCTTTTAGGTCACGCCAACTCCGACACCAGAATCCACGATTGACTCCGATGCATAGCTAAGGCTTAGCATCCTTCCAAGGATGAACCTCCAGCACCAACCGCCCGGGGGACAGATTATAGATTTGCAGTCTACTCCTACGAACCACGCCTTGACCGGAAAATATAGGCGCAACGGGAAACTACAGTACGCATTTTCATTTCTACTTATCCCAAATCTACTTACGCTTACATGTAATGGACCTCGCGGGAACAAGCTAGGTTCCCGGCACATATGGCATATAAATGGACAGCATCTGGAGCGTTATTCTGTCTTCCGCCGTGTCAAGAGGGAATCTAGCTTGCTACCGCCATTCCGTCCGTTCTAGATCTTGTGAGCCATGTAGAAGATCTAAGCTAAGGTGCGACCATGTCGTCCCGGCCTGTGGGAGATGCGTAAGGAGACGATGCGTCGATCAATGTGTCTACCATCCAAATCCCCTGACTCAGGTTCGTCAGGTAGTCTAAAGATTATTTACAATCCTCATCCATCCCTACCTAGGTACCTAAGAAGAAGTGGCCATTACATGAGCGTTGGACGTACCTCATACCCCTGGGTGCTAAGGGGGAAGACGCTACACAAAAAACAAGCAGGCTGATACTATTCACAATAGAGCCGCCGAGCGAGTGAAATCACCCCTCTAACGCCAGTAACGTCTACGAATGAAGAAAGCTCAGTGAGCATCGTGCAGTCGATCGAAACGTCAAGGACAGAATCCCCCAGCATCATCACGCCCCCGACTGTGCTGCCGCGTTCCACAGAAGCAGTGGGACGCGAAGTACACCGAGCCGCATCTGCTCCACCGTTACACCTTCGCGACGAAAGTAACAACCGCAGCGGAAGACAGTTCCTCGGCGAGACATCCTACGTTTCTATCTTCGCGGACGGCCTAGGCGGCTGCCACGACCTAACCTACTCCCACGCCCAAAAGGTCAGGCTGTCGCACGACAAGATCGTGCAGGGGTGCAAGATCCTGTCCTTCCTGAAGGACAAGCCTTCCATTCTTCGTTATGTATCGCGTTGGTACGAGATATGCGAAGACGAAGGCTGCATATGCATTGAGCCGATTATGAAAGAGTGGCTCTGGGGCCTGGGAATTAACCACGGAGATGTTGTACGTATGAAAGTCACCTTATCACCAAAAGGAAGAAAAAAATACTGTCTTCAGCACAGGAAAGGGGCTTTACACGTAGATCGATGCTAACGTGCGTATATCTAGCTGAGGGACCAGAACCCTGAAAAAATACGTCGCCTAGTTGAGCTACTTTGGCGCAATACCCAGACTTCAATCATATTCGATGAGAAGACAACGGTGACACAGGTGAGTAAAACAGCACTAGGCCATGCTTTATGTTTAAAGTACCAAGGGATGCCCCCAAAGTTTACAGACAACTCCAATTCTTCCCTACCTACATCACCAATTAATGTCAAATGCTAATCACTGCGAGCTGTAGTGGGCAAAACTCGCGACTGGGCCCAACATACGATGGGAAGTCATCGGCCTCATCGCAGCCATCGTCGGCCAGTGCGCCAGCACCCCCGAACCATCGGATCGCTTTGCCAAGAAGCACAACCTGGCGCACCCTTCGTTCCCGCGGCAGATGAGCGAAATCGCAGAGGCCTGTCTGGCCTTCACACGCGAGTGCGAGGTCCTGGGCGACATGTACATATGGCTCCTGATGGAGAACTACTGCCTGACCGGCATGGTCAAGGGCGAGAGCAGCCACGCTACCTACACGCAGGGCGGCGATATCATAGCCTCGGCGGTCGCCATGGGCCTGCACCAGGGGGTCAAGACTGAAGATCGGCTGCCGTTCTTCCTCTCGCAGGTGCGCAGACGACTCTTTGCCCAGACGTACAGCGCGGAGATAGGCATTGCGACTTTTCTAGGCCGCCCTCCGCGCATTTCGTACCGCTACTGCAATCTTCAGCCACCCCTCGATATCTCTGTGGCTCAGATGATTCTCGAAGAGGACGAGCTGGCGCTCGCGCTCGCGGGCCTAGACGAGAACGGGTTCAACACCGCTGGGAAAATACAGCGCGTTACCTGGACGAAAACCTGGCTAGGCTGCGCCCCAGAAAGGGAAGCGATTCTCGACCTCGCGCTTGGTCAATATACTCGCGACGAAATCGTGCGACTTGCAGGCGACATTCAAAGAAGAAGCAAGCAGTACTGGGATGGTTTACCGGCATTCATCAAGAGAGTAAGAGACGGGCCTCTGGACGTGGAGGGCAGAACGCCAAATGAAATCCTATATATGACGGTCATGCGGCAGGCGTTCCGCGCCAACGACCTGCTGCTCCAGCGCGTCTTGATCCGCAAAGCGGGTGCCACCTCCGAGAAGCTCATACACGTTGCGCGCTCGATCTTGAAGGATATCCTGCTGATGAGCCAGCGCCACGACCTCGGGGCCTTGTTCCAGACAGACATCGCGTCTCTCCTCGCAGTGCAAGGTATGCGAAGCGCAGCCGTCATCGCGGTGGAGTTGCTCAAGCAGGAGCAGCTCCCCGTCTACCCTAAGGAGCCTCTCTTGCCCAGAAGCCAGACGATTCAAGACCTATCCGTGTTCGCAGCTAGACTAGGCGCCATCGACCCCGCGGACGGCTCGTTCGCCATATGCGACCAGGGGCGCAAAGTCATCACCCATATTCTCGACCGCATCCTGAGCCCTCCTGCCGCGCCAGACCGACAGCAGAGCTACCGCGCGCCGACTGTGCCCCGGGACCAGCTTCAGCAGCCTAATCAGATGGGACTCGATCTAGTCATGAATGAGCCGGTGCCAGGATGTGGCCTCCTTCATGTGCCGGGTGTGATGGATCCTGCTATGACGGACCTGAACTTCGGCATTGAGGTTCCTTTCTTGGGAGCTGATAACGACTTTATGCAGTGGCTTGAGAATATGGACTGGGAACGGCCGGTTCAATGAGGCTGTTTAGTATCGTGTAGATGAACATCTTCGACACTACCTGGCCGTATAACTCCTTACCTACCCAGAGTCGGCATATGCGAGCTAGGCATGTGCGAGTTGGACTTGCCGGTTATATAGAGTCGACTGAGCTGCAGACGATGGGCGAGAAACAGTTGGATTGTCGGGCCCGTCCTACCGCGTACCGGTCCACACTAGAGTTTGTGGATCTGACCCGGACCCAGCACGTAGACGCTAGGTCGAGATGAAGGTTTCCAGGGTCTCCTTCAGCGCCTCGGCATTCTCCTAGAAATTCATATTACTCGCAGATTCCAAGAGACATATGATGGATCAGATGTTGGTCTGATCCTAGGCTATCAATCAGCTATCTACTAAAATCATAAGCTTAAATCCAGGGTCACATTTATTGGACGACCTCAAATAGGTGGTACACGAAATCGTCTAGAAGCGAGTGGGTTTGGCCCGGCCTTGCGGGAATAGCTGGGATTATAACCAGATCAAGCTGCTGACGGCCTTAAAAGCTAATGGCCCCCAGTTTAGCGTATCTAGCGCAACATTCTCACCCGCATTTCCTGTTATAGCCGCGACCGGTTCCAAATGTCGATGTCATCGTGGGGAGTGTAAACCCTTCGCAGGATTTCCATTCGAGCTCTGATGAGCACTCAGTATAAGCATCTATATTTCTTATAGGCATAGTATCCAGTATGACACACGAGACTTGGCATATTATCAAATCATAAGGGGTTCTGGGGACCTATTATATCTTGTCAGCTAGCTGCACGACTTCATTGGAGAGGGATCGGATGACCGGTCACTCTCGGTTCCTTGATTTACGCATCAGATGAAACCTTAATACTTCGTCTAGCACCAAGATACGTGTAGCTCTGAATACGTAAAACCCAGTCCACCCCCTCCTTGCGGACCTGAGTGATCGCCGTGCAGCTGCACACCATCATTACATCATGATTGTGTTTGTTTCTTTCAGGTATTGCCTTTGTCAATGCCACGCTCCACTACCCTCGTAGTATATGAAAGGCTTGGGGGACTATCGCTCTTGGCAATTCAGGAACCGATCCAGGTACACATACAACCTCGATCCATATATATAGAATCGTCGTAAGGCTAGTCGTTGGCCCCAATATAACCGGAAATGGTGCACCAACACGGCGACGAACACCCTATCCCTCAGGAGCATTTCACCACCAGGTTAGTGGACAGGCTTATACTGAAAAAAAAAAATAAAAAAATAGAAACTAACTTTCCGTTGTAGCCATGGCTCCTGGCTTCCGGCGGACCACCGCGTCCAGCACGAATGGCTCAAGACGCAGATCGACCACGTCGACAAGGCGCCGAAGAAGGAGCTGATCCCCGTGCTGCAGGAGTTCAAGAAGCTGATCGAGGGCAACTCCCGCATCTACATGTACTTCAACCAGATGTGGGAGGAGATCCCGCTCAAGAAGCCGTACAACAAGGACCCGACGGGCACCAAGCGGCAGATCCGCGACTACCGCCACATGCTGGCCGTGCTCAACCACATCTTCACGCAGGCGCCCCAGTGGACGGATGCTGCTTTTGGGGTGGGTATGGTCGGCGTTCCCATGGTCGGGATCTTTGACTACGTGATGGCTACGCCGAGTGGTCATGCGGCGTTCTTGGATCCGGAGGTTAATAAGATGATGAAGAAGATTCTGAACGAGTGGGGCAAGTTCTTAAAGGTAAGTCTCTGGGCCATCCTGCCAAACATTCCATCTCGGCAATGAGTGTGCATCTGACATGGTATTCTATCATTAGACACCGAAATCCGCCGAGGTCCTCGCAGGTCACAAGCAAGGCTGGTTCTCGGAGCACGGCATGAAGGACCTGATGGAGGTGGCCAACGGGCCCTTGAGGACGTCGCACAGGTTCGAGGATATGTACGTGTGCGACCCCTCGGCCAAGCACTACGGGTATAGTTCCTGGGATGGTAAGTCAACCTCTTAATATTCATCCCGCCCACCTACCTACCTACCTACCTACCTACCTACTTCATGACCTGACTTTCCCGGCCAGACTTCTTCACCCGCCAACTCCGCGACGACGCGCGCCCCGTAGCGTCGCCGGACGACGACAACGTAGTCGCAAACGCATGCGAGTCGAAAGTGTACAACGTCGCCCGCAACGCAAAACTACGGGACCGGTTCTGGATCAAGAGCCAGCCGTACTCAGTCCTCGACATGCTGGGCCACGACCCGCTGGCGGCGCAGTTCAGCGAGGCCACCGTGTACCAGGCGTTCCTGTCGGCGCTGTCGTACCACCGGTGGCACGCGCCGGTGAGCGGGCGCATCGTGCGCGCCTTCGTCAAGGACGGCACGTACTTCAGCGAGCCGCTATTTGAGGGCCCCGCGGGGGGTTATTCGGAGGGCGAGCGCAGCACCCAGAAGGTGGGCGAGATCGATACTAAAGGTATCAGTGTTGCGCAGGGGTATCTGACGGCCTTGGCGACGCGCGCGGTGATCTTCATTCAGGCTGACAACCCGGCGATTGGACTCATGGCTTTTGTGGGCGTGGGTATGGATGAGGTGAGCACCTGCGAGATCACCGTCGGCCAGGGGCAGCATGTGACCAAGGGCGACCAGCTGGGCATGTTCCACTTCGGCGGCTCGTCTCACTGTCTGCTGTTCCGCGCCGGTGTGCCGGTCGACGGGTTCCCTACTCCTGGTCGCCAGGAGAACGTGCCGGTTCGTAGTAAGGTTGCTGTGATTAAGAAGTAAATAGTTCAGGGATGGAAAGAAGTTGATATATGGTGAAGAATATAATGAATGGGAGGTAGTAAAATGTATAGCAGCATAGTGAGAAAGAGTAAATACTGCTTAACCTCAACGGCCGCATTAATCGTAATGGAAGATTGTATTAACTTTTAGATATATCTGAGTAGGTACCTAGGTAGCTAAGATGTGTACGCAACTACTAAATAGTAACGACTCTCGAACGCAACCCTCTAACCGTGCTCTCTAGCGGAGCCCTCATTGGAAAGGGGGATTAGCCTGTAGCAATATGAGTTAGTAATTACTTTGAAAAATTCACTTGAGACTTGAAAATAGGAGTGAAATGAGATGAAAGAGCTTAAATAATTACGTACGTTCTTGTAAAGCTGCTCGAAATAGGCCTCGAACCAAGAGCCGGCCTCCGGCGCAGGCTGCAATGCATCAGAGAGACCACAATGGAAGTCGTATCGCGTAGCAGTCGTGTTACTAGTACCGTCACACTCGCCGCCGGGCTTAACCCACACGAAGGCATCTAGGACATCGCTGCCCGTCTCGGCGGTAGGTCGGGTGCCGAAGCCGGTTCCGATGGCGTTGCACCAATCGCCCCATTCCTTCTGGCCGGTCGGCTGCTTCCCGCTACGGCCCGTATCTGTAATAAAGTGCGCGTCCCAGCCGGCGGCCGAGAGCAAGGGGGCCATGGCGCTTACGTAGCTCGACTCGTCGCAGTTGGCGTTGCCCTGGGTGTACGACGGGCAGGTGCTGATCTGCCACGCGTTGTAGTTGGCGACGTTGGTGGCGAGGCCGCGGAGCGCGGCCGGCGACCCGGCGTCCTTGTATACCTGGGCGAACAGCTTGGCGGCCGGTGACAGATTCGCGGGCCACCCTAGCCAACCTGCGTGGCCGGCGTCGAGGTACATAGCGATGTTGGGGAGGTTCAGGGTCTTGACTGCGTAGGAAGTGCATTCCATATATGCTGACTGAGCGTTGGAACATTTTGCCACGTTCGTGTTTGTAACTAAATTAGCCAAAGAATCGGGCTCTGTTTAAATTGTTAGTAGATAGAGAAAACGGCGAAGACTATTTGCTTGAACATACCTATAACGAGGAGTAGTCGGACATCGGAGTAAGTCTTGGCCAAGGCGGCAATAGCATCAATGTACGCCTTGTACTTCGCAACACCGCCATTGGCGATCGAGTACTCGCCGTTTGATGCAGCAGCGGCGCAGTCACGATCGGGCAGATCGTAGACAACGAAGATACCGGCATTTGGGGGACTCGCACCCGCCTTGTTGGCTGCACGAATGTCGGCCAGTGTCGTGGCCATCAAGTCTACTTTATCCCGAGTGTCTCTGCGTTCGGGGTTAGACGAGATCAAGATATTGGTTTATGGGTTCACTTACAGCCACATGAAGCTGGGAACTTTGGCAACGGCCGCTGCGCCGACGCCTAGAGTAGGAACTGCATACGCGGTAACTTCCGAAGCATAATACGAATTGGTCCACATGGCGACGCCGGAGAAAGGGTTGCCTGACCACGCCGCTCCGGTACCAGTTGGAGCAGTGGTAGTGACTATATTATATCCGCCAGTTAGTCATCATCTTGTGTAGCTTACCTACCTAGGTAGGTATCTAAAGTATAAAAATCACTGACCTTTGGTGGTGGTCGTTGTGCTAATAGTCGTTGTCGGCTTGGTGGTTGTAGCCTTGGTAGTTGAAGATGTAGTGATGGCAGTCGTCGTGCCGGCCGTTGTAGTTGCGGCACCAGGCTGGCATTGGGAGTAATAGTCGTTTGACTTAACACATGTGCTTCCACTGTCGCAGCATGTAGCACCTGACCAGCCTTGACCTCCACACTGTGCCCTATTTGACATGTAAGCTGAAACTGCTTTTCAATATGGGATGAGGGAGCTCATACCAAGTGGCTGCGCAAGCCGCGCGGTCTTCAACCGCGCCTTCGAAGGGTATTGCTAGAGCTATAGAGCTCAAAGCTGCAACAACAAGCTTCTTCGCAGACATGTTGGTTTTGCTTACCATGGAAACCCTGAGCGGATATCTTGAGAGTATACTGCGAAGAATATCAGTTTTAGAAAGGTGCGTAGTAGGCGCTTTATATCACGATCAGACTCCTACTAGATCGGAAATCTCTCGGATAGACGGGAACGTAGAATTCCTCAACTTGATCGTGAAGTGCGTTGAATCTCCCCACCATGCTTCGAGGCTTCTCATGTCGTTCTCATGGACTTGGTCTAGGTATGTCTTATTATGCTAACGGAGATGGAAACGCGGGAACGCGGTTCACGATCCGGGGGTCTCGTCATGGTTCTAGTGAGCTAGCACACCGATCGCACGATCTATCACACGCGACCCAAGCTTGAGGAAGGGTCATCATCGACGCCAGGACTCCTAGATACGATATGTCTGTTATTCCTACCAGTGTAGAAGCGATGAACTACCAGTTCTGAGAGAGAGGAACACCAATCACAGTCGAGAACCTTCACGCGATCCACACAATAAGGTCCAGGACGTTGGAAAGACCCTAGCCTCGTTCGGCAGTGATCTCGGAACTGTACCTGGACACGCCAGAATAGGGAACCCACGGCCGTGAGGGGATTTTGGAGTCGCGGTGGGCTTGGACTAGTTTTCCTCCTGCTACTACGTCCCTAATGCGTAATGGGAAACCAACGTGATAGCTTCGTCCAAGCTCAGTATCGAGGTAACCCTGCGGTTGTGACCGTCGCTAAAAAAAATCTTGGTCCCATGTGATCTAGACCAGGAATCTCATGTCACACTCTTTGGGTCTCGACGTAACACCCAACTCGCTCTTAAGAGTACGTTTAAGCCGAGTTTGGATAGGTCTAGACTTTAGATCAATAAGAAAACAGCCACCGGGACCCGGAACTGAGAGGGTGAACCCGGTTGTGGGGAACTACCAAGCAATACTATAACCTTGTGTATATTGTGTGTGAGCTCTTTAATCTGGGTAACCTTGTTTGAATCAGGCCCGAGGGTTCGACAACCACACATTGACTTTCTAGGTAACAGTCGTTGACCTCTGGGGTAAGATAACCCTTAGGAGAGCCCATTCTCTGGTTCATAGTGGCTCTGTTTCTAAGCACTTGACTTGTCGAGAGAGAACGAAGTGAAAATGCTTTGTGTTGAACCAATATGCGGATGAGAGAGGTAAGAGATGGAATAATATTTCAGATGGGAATTACTCTGCCCACCTTAAACTTCCAGCGATTGCTGTACCTAATAACGCCCGCTGAAGAAGCTTAACTTTAGTGATATTCAGGGGTAATTACACCGCTATGAGCGCTATCTTATCGCGCTATCTCTTATCGTAGTGTGCTTTGATTGCTTAACCGCCATCTTCCGTCACAATTACAGCGCGTACCTATTGCGACGATTAGCTTCTAAACGTATACCAGTCTGCCAGTCAAGAATACAACTATTCCTTCTTCTTGGCGATTGGCGAGGGTCAAGTCGCAAGGTCAGCAAGATGCTTTCCGGCATCCTGATCTTTAATCAGAAGGGCGAGAACCTCATCTTTCGAGCCTTTCGAAATGATTGCCGGCCACGTCTTGCCGACGTCTTCCGAATCCAAGTTATTTCGAATCCTCAGGTTCGGTCGCCCATCCTTACTCTCGGCAGCACCACCTTCAGCCATGTCAAGCACGAAAATATCTACTTGGTTGCCATTACTAAGAGCAATGCCAATGCCGCCCTGGTATTCGAGTTCCTCTACCGCCTGATCCAGCTTGGTAGGGGATACTTCGGCAAGTTTGACGAAGAGGCTGTTAAAAATAACTTCGTCCTGGTCTACGAGCTCCTTGATGGTAAGTCTATGAGGTACAGGTTACTCAATTGGTCTATCTAACATAAGTGCGTCTTCTTCAGAGATCATCGACTTTGGATACCCTCAAAACACCGAGACCGATACGCTAAAGATGTACATCACCACCGAGGGTGTCAAATCCGAACGCGCTGCCGAAGATTCCGCGAAGATCACCATGCAAGCCACCGGCGCACTATCGTGGAGGAAAGCAGATGTGAAATACAGAAAGAACGAGGCCTTCGTCGATGTCATCGAAGACGTGAACCTTCTTATGTCCGCCACTGGTACCGTTCTCCGCGCAGATGTCACCGGCCAGATTATTATGCGCGCCTACCTCTCAGGTACTCCGGAATGCAAATTCGGACTTAACGACCGGTTGTTACTAGACCACGATGGACTTCAGTCGCTACCGAGTGGAAACAGGCTTGGGACGAAAGCTACAAAAGCTGCTGCTGGCAGTGTAACTCTAGAGGATTGCCAATTCCACCAATGTGTGAAATTGGGCAAATTCGACTCTGATCGAATTATCTCGTTCATCCCACCCGACGGAGAGTTCGAGCTCATGCGGTACCGAGCAACCGAGAACGTCAATCTACCCTTCAAGGTTCACGCCATCGTTAATGAAGTTGGCAAGACCAAAGTCGAGTACAGCATTGGCGTCAAGGCGAATTTCGGCAGCAAGCTGTTTGCTACGAACGTTGTCGTGCGCATCCCCACACCCCTGAACACGGCGCGCATTACGGAACGTTGCACGCAGGGGAAGGCCAAGTACGAGCCGAGCGAAAACAACATTGTCTGGAAGATAGGTCGCTTCACCGGTCAAAGTGAATTCGTGCTGAGCGCCGAGGCAGAGCTTACAAGTATGACGAACCAGAAAGCATGGTCTCGCCCGCCCCTGAGTATGAGCTTCAGTCTCCTTATGTTTACCAGCTCGGGTTTGCTGGTACGGTACTTGAAGGTATTCGAAAAGAGCAACTATTCAAGTGTGAAGTGGGTCAGGTACATGACGAGGGCAGGTTCCTATGAGATACGGTTGGTCTTCCTAACCTCCTTCGTGACTTGACTACGATAGCTAACCATTGACATAGATTCTAAATGAAGGGAATGAGATAACGTCCTTAAGCTCGGATTGAGTAACGATCGCAGCTATTCTGTCATAGCTCTCGTAGAACTACGAGCTTCCAAGCCAATTGCGGACTCCCATGAGGCGAACATGTCCGGGTTATAGAAGACATTACGAGTGTAATTATGGTAGGAAAATTTCAGGGGCATTACCTAGCCGATCAAGATGAGCCCTTACATCAAGGCGGCCATCGAATATCATGGCTCGAGGTTCAGAGTCACCGGAAATGTGGAATCAAGACTGTTAGTAACAATGTACTAGCAGTCCCCGCATCTCGACCAGAAGACTGGATATTTTTATAGTTGGTGACGAGATCGATGATGCCGCTAGCTTGAGTATAGTACTATGAGAAGTCTACAATCCCGCGGAATTGTATAATCACAGAAAGCGATACATATCCGATTCGCTTTCTCAAATCCCGAATAAAACGTATAATTCGATGAACATTACAACATTTTAAAGCCTTACTAATGTGATTTGTAAGAATGATATAAATATGTCTCCGTCATCGGGATATTAAACGTATATAAACCCAGTCGACGTTCCCCCCTATTGACATCATATTGGAGTTGGGGTAGCATAGTAAACCACCAAAGGAAACACCAAGAGATAGCGAACAATCACCATCATGTCTTCCACGCCAGCAGCCTCCGCAGACGACATTGTCAAGCACGGTTGGAATGCTGTGCCAGTCGACGGCAATGCGATTCTTAATGGGAAGCCTTACATTCACAAGCCTTCGCCTCTAACTGTCAAAGACATCCCTTTTCCATCCGACGACCCCATCGTGGCCAAAGTTCAGGAATACGCCAAGAAGCACCTCATTGAGCAAACGTACAATCACTCGATGCGGGTGTATCACTGGGGTGTGTTGATTTCTTCTCACTGAATATCACATGTTATCCGAAGAAAGTTTTTTTTTTTTTTTTTAAGTTTGATTTTGGACTAACGCATATAACCTAGGCTACTCCATCCTCAAAGACCAATTCCCCGAGCACTTCGGCAAGCTGTCGACGGCCACGTGGGCCCTGACGTGCCTGCTGCACGACATCGGCACCACGCGCGACAACCTGCGCGCGACACTGCTGTCGTTCGAATTCTACGGGGGCATCCTCGCGCTAAACCTAACCAAGGAGCTAGGCGCGCCCCCGGCGCAGGCCGAGGCCGTCGCGGAGGCCATCATTCGGCACCAGGATCTTGGGACTGTGGGCAAGATCTCGTTTCTGGGCCAGCTGATCCAGCTCGCGACTGTTTATGATAATATGGGCATTAACCCGCAGATCGTTGACGAGGTTACAAGGGTTGATGTCAATAAGGCGTTTCCGAGGAAGGGCTGGAGCGGGTGCTTCTCGGAGACGATTAGGGAGGAGAATGGGCTGAAGCCTTGGGCCCATACGACGCACCTTGGGGAGGAGGACTTCCCGGAGGGGGTCAAGAATAATGAGCTTATGAAACCGTATGATGATTGGGGGTTGTGATGTAGTAATGATGGAGTGGAAGTTGGGTCACTCTTTGGAGGAAATAGGATATGATTCCTGTGGTTGGGAGGTGCAGAGGCGTTGGCGCGGGTGTAAACATGATGTTGGATGACTGAATCGCATCCGACCTTTTGGATTAATAAGTAATAATGTGGTTGTTGGTCTACATAGCACATGTGTGAGGGGACTGGCCTGGCACCTAACCCTGAGACGGAAATATCAAGAGCCTCATTCTATATGTACATCAATTGAGTATTTACCGCGCAAGAGTGCTTTTTTTTCCTGTACGTTTAAGCTTGCACCGTGAGAACTGCTTCATCACCATCTTCTGTAATCAATCATTGAGGCCTAATTTGATAGATCCATTTGGGCGGTGTTCAATCTACCCTTAGTAGTGACTTTACAAACATGACGGTTTTGAGAAAAGATTCTGTCCTGTTAATGTTCGCAGGCACACATAAATACTCCAATAAGAGCTGTATCGGGCTCTACCTAGGTAGGTAGTAACAAATGCAGTATCGTTAAAACTCTCCATCGACGCATGCCTCCTGTTTTGGCGTAATTGGATAGCGAAAAGAGATATCCTCTTAAATGCATGCAGCCGAGACATGCAATCTGCGCTATCAACTCCTTACGCTAGGCAGGTAGAAGGTTCGAGAATAGAGACTGAGACGATGTGAGGCAGTGAATTGAAGGAAATGTTTGATGCCAAGCCCAAGACAAGCATGAGCCTTAGCTTCAGCCTCAGTGGAGAATGCAGAATAGGCACGATGGATGCTGTTTGGAGTTAGCCGTCGAGTCAGCCTTACTACCTGATAAGGCAAAGTGGAAATATTGGAATATTTGCCCCTCTCCCCTCCAACCCCTCAATGGAGATGGAGAGGAGCCAAACACGAACGGAGACTCCATGAGATTCGTAGACATTCTGTTTCACAGGCTTTTTTCTACCCGGATGCTAGCAGTAAATACGGGCAAATATTCGGATGGTTTGTCTTATCGGACTGAATTTGTAGGTCCCTGTCGTATTACAGAGGACAGGACGTCGATGTGAAAAGTCAATAAACTCGTGAACCAATTGCATCGTCATCCTGGATAGATATATGGTGGTCTCATATAAGAACAATAACCTACATATTTAGGGTTCCATTCGGGTATCTCACTGAAGATATTTAGATGTAGATGCAATTAAGCACTAAGACTTAGGCATCTACTGCACCTAGGCGGTAGGCGGTAGGCAGCTATCGACAGCCTCATTCTTTTAATCGCCGCCTTTCCAGAAAGTTGGAGAAACTGCAGGCACCGCAAAGAGAAAGCTCGAGGGGTCTGGACTTGCATGCCAGTGCCCTGGATGCATTCGTCCAATCATAGGTCCACAGTGGTTGCCATGGAGGTGCAGCGCGACCAATCAGGGAGCTCCTACAGCCTGTTAGCACCAGTTAGCACCAGAATTGCCGTAGAATTCGATAGAAACCAATGTGTGGGGCCGGGCAACGGAAAGAGCTGTGAAGAACATTTCTATCGTCTTGGGTGCATGTATTTCTTCTCTTCTCTTCCCACAACATCCTCTTTTTTCGAGCATCAATCCAACTTCTCTTTCCCTTTCCTCAGTGAACAAATTCGAGAGACAACTACTCTCTCTTTGATACCCCCAACCTCTTCATCTTTACCTCAACATCTGGTAAGTGGTAGCCATCTTGTGCACCTAGTTCCTGCCCCCCGCTGTCAGCCTTGTCCTTGCCCGCCGCTCTTGTTTACGAGCGGTTCCTATTCCCAATTCCCAAATCTTCTCAAGCACTTGAAATATCTACTGGATACTGTAATCACATACGCGCCTATCGGTCTATGCCTTGGGGTTATTTCGATCACATCGCGTAGTTTTTCAACACTTCCAACTCTTTGCGTGCAAACTGCAAATTGCAAACCGTGCCCACCCCGCCATCACACCCCTCCAACCCACTCCACTTCTTCACTTATTTTCTTGACCGCCACTAATTGCATGTTCATTCTGACTAACACTCTAATCACGTAGACCACCGTTAATTCAGCCAAGATGTCGGAGACTTTCGAGTTCCAGGCTGAGATCTCTCAGCTCCTGTCTCTCATCATCAACACCGTCTACTCCAACAAGGAGATCTTCCTACGAGAGTTGGTCTCCAACGCCTCAGATGCTCTTGACAAGATCCGATACGAGGCTTTGTCCGACCCGAGCAAACTCGAGTCGAACAAGGACCTCCGTATCGACATCATCCCCGACAAGGAGAACAAGACCTTGACTATCCGCGATACCGGTATCGGTATGACCAAGGCTGTAAGTACATCAAATCAATCCTTTTTGTACTATCAAACACAGTATACTAATTGCGAATGTAGGACCTCGTCAACAACCTCGGTACCATTGCCCGATCTGGCACCAAGCAATTCATGGAGGCCTTGACCGCCGGTGCCGACGTTTCCATGATTGGTCAGTTCGGTGTCGGTTTTTACTCGGCATACCTCGTTGCCGACCGTGTCACATTCATCTCCAAGCACAACGATGACGAGCAGTACATCTGGGAGTCGTCTGCTGGTGGTACCTTCAGCGTCAAGGTTGACACCGAGGGTGAGCAGCTTGGTCGTGGCTCTAAGCTAATCCTTCACTTGAAGGATGAGCAGACCGAGTACCTCAACGAGAGCAAGATCAAGGAGGTTATCAAGAAGCACTCCGAGTTCATCTCGTACCCCATCTACCTTCACGTCTTGAAGGAGACCGAGAAGGAGGTCCCCGACGAGGAGGCCGAGGAGGCCAAGGAAGTCGAGGAGGACGACGACAAGAAGCCCAAGATCGAAGAGGTCGATGATGACGAAGAAGACAAGGAGAAGAAGCCCAAGACCAAGAAGGTCAAGGAGACTTCCATCGAGGAGGAAGAGCTCAATAAGCAGAAGCCCATCTGGACTCGCAACCCCCAGGACATCACCCAAGAAGAGTATGCTGCTTTCTACAAGTCTCTCTCCAACGACTGGGAAGACCACCTGGGTGTCAAGCACTTCTCCGTTGAGGGTCAGCTCGAGTTCCGTGCTATCCTCTTCGTTCCTAAACGCGCCCCCTTCGATCTTTTCGAGACCAAGAAGACGAAGAACAACATCAAGCTCTACGTCCGCCGTGTCTTCATCACTGATGACGCCACCGACCTCATTCCTGAGTGGCTTAGCTTCGTCAAGGGTGTTGTCGATTCCGAGGATCTGCCTCTGAACTTGTCTCGTGAGACCCTCCAGCAGAACAAGATCATGAAGGTCATCAAGAAGAACATCGTCAAGAAGGCTCTTGAGCTCTTCACCGAGATCGCCGAGGACAAGGAGCAGTTCGACAAGTTCTACAGCGCTTTCTCCAAGAACTTGAAGCTTGGTATCCACGAAGACTCCCAGAACCGACAGATTCTGGCTAAGCTCCTCCGCTTCAACTCTACCAAGTCTGGCGATGAGCAGACTTCTCTCTCTGACTACGTCACCCGCATGGCCGAGCACCAGAAGAACATCTACTACATCACCGGCGAGTCTCTCAAGGCTGTCACCAAGTCTCCCTTCTTGGACGCCCTCAAGGAGAAGAACTTTGAAGTTCTGTTCCTGGTCGACCCCATTGACGAGTACGCGATGACTCAGCTGAAGGAGTTCGAGGGTAAGAAGCTTGTTGATATTACCAAGGACTTTGACCTCGAGGAGACCGATGAGGAGAAGAAGTCTCGTGAGGCTGAGGAGAAGGAGTTCGAGGACCTTGCCAAGGCGTTGAAGAACGTCCTTGGTGACAAGGTTGAGAAGGTTGTTGTCTCTCACAAGCTGGTTGGCTCTCCTTGCGCCATCCGAACCGGTCAGTTTGGTTGGTCCGCCAACATGGAGCGTATCATGAAGGCTCAGGCTCTTCGTGACACATCCATGAGCAGCTACATGTCCTCCAAGAAGACCTTCGAGATCTCTCCCAAATCCGCTATTATCAAAGAGCTTAAGAAGAAGGTTGAGGCGGACGGTGAGAACGACAAGACGGTCAAGAGCATCGTCCAGCTTCTCTTCGAGACCTCCCTCCTAGTCTCGGGCTTCACCATTGAGGAGCCTGCTGGCTTCGCTGAGCGCATCCATAAGCTTGTGTCTCTCGGCCTCAACTTGGATGAACAGCCTGAGGTTGAGGAGGTCCCCGCCACTGCGGATACCGCCGCCGCCGAGACTGGCGACAGCGCCATGGAGGAGGTTGACTAAATGCATTCACGGATGGTAATGAAACGGGAATCGTAAAAAGTTCATCGGAGTTTGGATGGTTTCGGTTTTCTACTTGCAGGGACATGGTCTCTTGGCGGGCATTTTTTCTCAATAATTGCTCATACCCTCTCGGCCACGGGGCACAGCAGTATCTGGCATAGCTCAGCTACCACCAGATCGATTGTTGCACTCTAGGTCGTTCATGTATTCTACATTCATGTCATGCCATTACGAGACGAAGATGAGGCGAGCTAATTCGCCCAAATAAAGCACGTTAAGAAACATTTGATTATAGTTGAATTCTTGTGACTTGTGTGATCCTAAACTTGACGATTGATATACGTACCTTTTACTAGCCAGACTCAGCACTTGTCGGGAGAGCCGACATGCTATTTCGACATGGTACTCTAAAGACCGTATATTACTTCTTTTATTGCTACCGCAATATGATGATATCTCTAACTGTGTAAGAGCTGCTAGAACTGGTGCTCAGATTGGTACTAAATGTAACAGGCTAGCTTATACCCATTCGTATCAGAATGTGCGCAATCTCTTGCAGATCACCAGAAGTATCAAAAACATCAATCTCGAGCAGTTAGGTTAGATTCTGAATGGAAATTTTGAAATTCATATTTTTTTATAACCTGATAAATAACCCTGGAGTTTCCAAAGCTTCAGCTGCAGGTCCGCCGTCCGTCTCCCGGCAAGCATGAAGATAGAGCCGTCCTTCAGGGCCGCAGCCTCTTCCTGTATACGACTGGCCTGTTCTGCTCCTAGGAGCATCGGCACGTTGTGCACGGCTACGCTCGTGGTCATCTTCTCGCCATGTACATCCTCCTTTTGGACATCAAACGTGGCAAACGGACCAGGCTCGTTGGTGGTGTTATTTGTCTGAGTCTGACCTGATACTGCACCGGCACCTTCTTCTTGCGGCTCCCCAAACCACAGCACCGCGCCCTTGTGCTTGTACTGCACGTCGCCCCAGCCGTAGCACTTAACGATGTAATACCGCCCCTCCTCGGCGCAGAGCCGCGATAGGTACAGCATGTCGTCGACGACGGCCCGCCGCATCAGGCCCAGGATGTACGTGTCCATGTCCTTGCGCCACACCGCCTTGTCTGCTAGGTTCCTGTGTTTGAAAGTTACTCCGGTTATTTGCTTGGGCGCGTTTTCGAACCCGGACTTCTTGACTGAGAAGGACGAGAGGAGATCTTGTCGGGCTAGGACGTAGGCGGCGGGGCCGCGCGGGCGCGCGTTGTCGTCTCGAAGGTTGTGCGGCTCGAATGATTTGGTGGTTTCTACGTTTTCTTCCTCCTTTTCGTCGGAGCTTGCTTTGTTTATTACCCCTTCCATCTCTTTTGTCTCCAACTCTTGGGCCACAGAGGGCTCGTCGGGTATGAGGCTATTGGGAATTAACCAGGGCGCGCCGGTCTCGGGATGTGCGATGAGATTGAAGTCTTGGAGGAAGAAGCTCGGGAGGCGGGTTCGGGTCAAGGCGCACATGCGCACAGGCGTCGCCAGGGCTTTCGCTATGTATCTGGTATTAGTATCTAAGAAGAGTAGTTGATCTAGCCCGCACTTGTTCCCTTACCGAATGGATTAGCCCGAAGCTGGCGCTCGACCGAGTTCTGCGGCTTCCCGGCCTTCGCTTTCGGGACCTGGTGCCGTCGCGTGGCCTCCCAGAAGGTCGGGTCCATGATGGGCGACAGCGGCAGCGCGCCGACGGCGGTCTCTATCGTCTTGTTCTCCGGGTCGATCTTGAAAACATCGTCGCGGTCGCTCGATAGCTGGTCGGAGGGTTTATCTGGTACCATGTGCGGCTTTGCGGGACTGCTGTGCCAGTCGGCGAGCCATCGTCTGTGTTGGCTGTACGTAGGCCTGGCACTGCTGGGTCGCAGCGCTTTACATGGTCTCATAACCACATCAGCAAGGTAACAAGATTATTCGATTACCAACAGCAGTAAAACAAACTAGAATACGCAAACATAGAAGCTGAAATCTACCAAGGTAGTCCAAGATTTAGTGGGTAGTACGTCGGCATATTGATAGATAGTGACGTACCGGAGCTATGGAGTAATCGAGGGGTCGTAGCTCCAACTTCCAACGGCACTTCGACCCTCACATTTCTGCTTAGCGGCGCGATCCGCTACCGACAGGGTCTTTTAAGCTCGGAGCTCTAACACAGACTTGCTAAACCAACATTCAACGTTAAACGCAGACCAATGCGATCTGAATTTATATATACCCAACTCCAATTGACCAACTAGCGAATGAATTGATTCCCTCCGACCGATCCGTTATAGTATTCCCTCCCGCATCATGAATTGCCAACGGCCATTCTTGCGAGTAGCGGCGCGAAAGCTGCCGACCACAGCAAGACATACCTCCCGTCGCTTCTCCCAATTTCCAATGCCCAATAGCTCTATGCAACCTCCGAGAGCTGCGGTTCCCTTACCGTATATCACAGAAGTAACTGTAAGAGGCCAATGTCGTACTCACGCGAGACCCGATAGCTGACGGATTAGTCTGGCGGTTGGAGAACATGTTCGTAGCCTTCGAGCTTGTTAAAGCTCTGGGATGACGGATAATCTTGCTGACTCGATATTGTAGATGATATCTTTTCTAAGCTATTGCAAGTATGTTGAAGCTTTACCATCTCTTACCGTTGTCCATTGTCTTTTTACTAACTGGTGCCTTGGGTAGGAACGAATAATATGTCTCAACGGACCTATAGACGATACCGTATCAGCCTCGATCGTTGCGCAGCTGCTCTGGCTCGAATCCGACAACCCCGAAAAAGGCATCACAATGTACATCGACTCCCCGGGAGGCTCCGTTACGGCCGGTCTGTCCATCTACGATACGATGACTTATATCCGCTCACCGGTGTCCACGGTGTGTCTGGGGCAGGCGGCATCCATGGGCTCGCTGCTGCTTACGGGGGGCGAAAAGGGGAAACGATTTGCCCTGCCGCACAGCAGTATCATGATCCATCAACCCCTGGGCGGCACGCAGGGTCCCGCAAGCGACATTCTAATTTATGCAAACCAAATCCAGCGTACGCGCGCGCAGGTCAACGAGATCTACCGAAAACACCTCAACGCCGCGTTCGACCAGGAGAAGTACGAGCTAAAGGATATAGAGGATATGATGGAGCGCGACAAGTATTTGACGGCGCAGGAGGCTAAGGACATGGGTATTGTAGACGAGATCCTGACCAGGAGAGACGACAAGAAATCCGAAAAGGGGGAGTCCAACAACAGCAGCAGCACATAAAAAAACCAACAACGCTATTAGGCAAGGGATACTTACTATGTCCTTGCTGAACAATTGATCGATTGATGTTTTGGCCATTTGGTGCTAGTGTACGAAAGCGAAATTATGTGGAAGCTAGGAAGCGCGCCCCCGGTTTCTTCGACGTCTCGGCAATTCTAGCGAGATCGTGGCATCGTATGCCGGATCAGCTACGGCAGTCAGCAAGAAGACTGAAGAGTATGATCGTCGCAATTACCTAAGCGGCGTTGCAGAAACTCCACGTGCATGTGTGCTACCTGTTCCTCCGTATGTACACCCGCAGTCCATACGGTGGACGGGCAGGACGGGGCCGAAGGGGGAGGGCAGATGCAATGTGATGCTAAAAATTGCAGCAAAGTTGCATCAGTGGCCGTACCTGGTTTTCGTAATGATAGACCACGTGGCCCACATATCACATTGCTGCAGTGCTTCACACCCTCGATGCTTCCTGGGCAGCCTGGGCTTCTTTCTATCGAATGACAGCCACTCATACATAATCCACACAGCCGTCATCCCAGGGGAAGCTGACAGACTCTCACAGAAGGGTTGCTGATGCAGCTAAGACGTTTTCCATGCGTGTGGCGGCGCCTTTTTAATATTGTGTGTGTTCTATATTCCGCCCTCTCTATGCCTTATGCCCGGAGAATGTCGGTAATGAACAATTGGTCTAAATACGACCGGCAGTCTATTTATTAAGCTTCTTTTTGCAAGCGGACGGGTGTGGCTTCAGAGCTAGGCCTCTCTCTGAATGGTGGCAAGACGGGCTGGGTGGGCTGGCGGGTAAGAAGAGAACATTCGATCTAAGAAGTGATTTGTCAAGTTCTGGTCCGCCGGTCATCAAATGGTGGAGAAGAAGAGCCCGAGAAGAACTAAGAGAAAGCGCCGGGACCACTACCTAAGCCGAGCGCCCATACTAATTGATCACTGATCAGTTTGCTGGGAGGAACTAAGCAAGGGGCACGGCAGGGCAAAAAGCAAGAGTGAGAGTGTTTCAATATCACGACAGCGGGGATGGGATATGGGATATGGATGTAGGACTGGAGAAGCCGTTCCATCTTCACCATCTTCCTCCTTTTGTCCCTCCCTATTCTCCAGCGGCTTCCCCCCCCTTGTCCCCTTTGCGACTCTACCTTGGCCAAGCTTTTTGCCCAATGCTCACGAACCTAGCAGTAGCGATACTAAGCGACACCAATCCCCCCCTCGCCTTAGCCTGCTAGCCCAAGTCCTACCAAGTGGTCCTACCAGGGAGGTATCATTCTTCTCTCTGTCGCTATGCCCATCGAGCCCACCCGTCCACCCATACCAATTTATTGCCGGCAGCGGTGCGAGAGCTAAGAAAAATGCCTGTGCCCCAAGATGCTCACTACTGCACGCTACTCTCAAGTTAAGACGAAAAAAGCATGCAAAGTAACCTCACTCCACCGACCCATGCTGTATTAAGCCACCACTTGCTCTCGTCTTATGCTCCACATGGAATCCGTGGGAATCCAGGACGATAAATTACTACGGTATACGTTACCTACGTCAATGCAAGGCATTGGTTCGCATACCATCTGTCCAGTCCGCATCGCTGGACTTCCTAGACTTCTAATCTGCTGTTCTCACCTTGTAAATACTAAAGTCGCCCCCACCCAATATTGCCCCCTCCTTTAGCCTCTCCTAGTCCCTCCTCGGTACGTTACGAGTAGTCTGGGAGGGTTTCTACCTTCGTTACTGTTGATGGCGCTATCCATTCCTTTCACCGACCGCACTTACACTTACACTTATTGTCTTTGTTCTTGTTCGGCCCGTTCCTAGATCACTCATTCGTCTGAACCTACTTGTATACTGTCGACATCATCTCATCTCATTTTTATCTCTATCTTTGTCTATAGCAGCTTCGGATAGTCTTGTGGCTTCGTCTCAGCTTTTCTGCACACTAGCTCTCAGGAACACAACTCTCCCAAACGAGTAGATCCTTGTTGCGCGCGCGCTACTAATAAGATCAACGGCCCCGTCCGCACTCGACACATTTAGCTTCGAATTGAGTCTCATCGCTTTAACATCTAGAATACGCAGACAAGATGCATAGCGACTTCACATTCACGGTTGATGGTTACATACCTAACCCGAACCCCAATGCCAAAATGATGATACCATACCGGGGGTCGACTCCGGTCATGCAGACATTCTCTCCAGAGCTCTCCCCTCCCGCCAGCGACTCGAGTCCGAGTCAATCAAGTCCGAGTCAATCAAGCCCCAGTCAATCAACTCATAGTCAATCGAGTCCCCCCAGTGATTCCGGCAGCATAAAGCACGATCCAGATCCTGTCAAGCCGACAGCGATTCACATGCAAACTGTCTTTTCGTCGCAAACTGGAGAGGCGCATCCTTCGCAACAGCATTCGGCTCAGGTATGGGAAACTCACAAAGCCGAAATTCGGCGACTGTATTTGGAGGAGAATCGGCCTCTAAAGGAAGTCATGTCCATTATGCGACAGAAGGGCTTTAGAGCGACGTGAGCCATTAGACCATTACGATTCCTGTTTGGTCCAAATTACTAACGACGTCGCCAGTGTGCGCATGTACAAATCGCGCTTCGATAAGTGGGGGTTCAGCAAGAACAATAGCAAAAAGGACGTCATCGCCATGCTTCAGGTCCAACGCCAACGAAACGCCGTCGGCAAGCGTACCGCATTTCACCGCAATGGAAAGGAGGTTGCTATCGATGCGTACCTCAAGCGAAAGGGTATCTCTCAATACGATCTGGTAGAGCCGGGCCTGGCCGAGGTCCTACCCGAGAATCTGCGGTGTCTTACACCGCCGCCGGAGAGTCCCAGGACATTACACGCTCCGGGCAACTTATCGGTACAGGAACTTATCTTACAATGCGCAAGGGACTTGGCTTGGAATTGGTACACGCCGCCTGATACCCCACTGGTCGCCTGCGCCGCTCACTATCGCGGTGACGAATTACGCTGCGCCATTACGGATATTACTAATGCCGACTGGCTATTCTCCGTCGGCCAGTATGAAAGAGGAGGCGCAATGTGCGAATCGGGATTTCAGTCACTCCATCTGATGTTCCAAAAGCCGTCGATATACGGACTCGTGCATCTGCTAATCACCGTCCTCGACGCGTCGAATAAGGGAATCGTTAAGGAGATCTGGAGGTATCTCGCTGCATACTCAGCCACCATCCGAGCCGACGGTCCTCTGGCGCGACTCTTCCAAGGCATTTGGAAATACATGAGCACCCACGACTATGAGGAATATTGGGATTTCATCTTTGAGTGTACGGAAAAACTAATGCTCATCGACGAGACCCACTCGGGTCTGCCGGCGGACACGCTCCCGCGGCTGTACCCGATACTGTTCATCCCGCGCGCTTACCAGTACAAGACGGCGCCGTACCGGCGCCTCCAGAGCCGCTGCGACTTCTCGAAGCTCATCCAAGGCCCGATGCCGACAGCCATCGAAGAGCTGACCGTGTTCCAAGCCACCGAGCTCCTAATCCTCGGAAACCAGACCATGTGGCAGGGCGAGCGCGTCTTCGAGCTCGCCAACACGGTGCTCGAGAACACGAAAGGGATCGCGTACAACACGGACTTCTTCGTGTACATCGCGCTGACGTCGCTGGCGCACTACCACCGCAACCAGTTCCTGACGTCGGACGACCCGGTCGCGCGCGCGTCGAATCATCAGCTGTCGGTACACTACCTCGAGACTATTGTCTCTGTCATGGAGGGCCAGTGGGACCCCGACATGGGGTACCTGCTGGGCGAGCTCGAGCGCCTCGAGCACTGGTTCCGCGAGGCGGGCGATGATGAAAAAGCGGAGGCTGCGCATGTCAGGTGGCGGAACGCGCTGGAGGCTATACCGAAGAATTTCGTTAGGGGAAAACAGGGTATTTTGCATTGAGCATTAAGTGTCTGCAATTTCTACGCGGCACGTGCTCTTCTCTGTTTTGAGAGAGCATGCCTCGTGATCTTCTGGCAAACGTACATATTTTGGATATATACCCACCCCTTTTTTGGTTGAAGTTTGCTTTACGAGGTAGCGTCGGCGTCCGGTTAGGTACTTAGGTAGGGAGAGATGTTATAAGGAGTCGGTTACCTCCTAACCTAGAGGTAGCTGAACCCGCGCCTGTTAGGGGTAAGACGGGTTATGGGAGCGACTCCCGTCGGCTGTGTATACTTATGAGATATCTATCTGTACATCTACGAGAAAAAATCTAACGTGTCGTATATTCGAACCTTTATGGCGCGTCTTGACGGGTCTTGGTATCTATTGTAGCCTCCGCCCTTTTCAACTTCTTCAGTGGATACATCTTCTGTCAAGTTGGTTGGCACGTGCTATTTTAATCGTCAGCGATGTTGTACTTACCGTTGGGACCAGGATTATCTGCACACTCGACTCCAACTCTACCATTCCTTCCGCCTGGAGATGCCGCTGACGATGATTCTTGTAGGATCGGGGGGCCGCGCAGTGTAACCGCACCCGCAGACTGGAGCTGAAAATAGGTTGCATCACGCGTGTCTACTTTCGTCATTGGTTTCTCTCAGCTGAAGGGCTAGGTGATTTAGCACTCCCGGTGTTGGACTATTATGGCCCTAGGCGTAAGTCAAACCCAATTTCAACGTCTTGCTACCTATCGTCACATACGATTCACCTTGCACGCTTTAGCTAGTAGACGGCCCTATGGATTTATCTACCTGCTCGCAGTGGCCGAGAAACGGCAGAGACGCGAAGGGGATGAGATCAGAGGGTGTAATAGTATCCGATGTCCCTGATTGGCTGCAATGCGGATTGCGCAGATGCGTGTTAACGCAGAATTGAAATGCCAGCCTTGCGGGCTTTCTTCCACCATGTGAGGCTGTGGTTTACTTTATTATCAAATCATCTTTTCCTCAGTTCAGTATTTTCATTTTAATAGTCCCATCGTTCTTTTCCTTTACCTTACGCCTTGTATGAGCTTGTCAAGGACAAGCTCTTTGAGAAACGCGGCGTTTACAGCGATCAACATGGATCACAGAAACATCCATGGTAGAGCGTGCTCTCATACTGGTGAACATACTGGTTCTGACCCGCCAGAATGTGCGAAAGCTAGAGCCATGAACCTGAGTGCAGGGCAATCTGGGAGGCAGGATACTCAGGCTGCCTCCCTTTTCAACCGCCTCCATATGACGACGTGTGGAGTTCCGGGCTTCGGGCCAAGGTCATTCTTATCGCTAGATCAAATAGAAGCACTTACGCCATCGCTGGTAAAAGGAGAGCTTAAGCGGCGTGTACCCACACTCTCCGAGTTCGATCTTGGCCGATATACGGCGTTTATCGCGGCTCAGACCGCTACCAGTGGTATTACAGCCCCGGAAATCCGTACAAAGCCGGTTCTACCGAGGACATTCCTGATTTTGGCATTCCTCAATATGCTAGAAAGCATCCCGGTATTCATTTCCGAGGGATTCACGGATTCCTTACTACCAATTAATCATGCCCACTTCCGTGGTGAAAAGGCAGCCCGACCATCCCCTCCATCATCGACAGACGTAGTCAGGCGGAGTTTCGATGGCTGGACGATTTCGCATATTGAAGCATTCATGTCGGCACAGTGGGTAGTACTATCCCCGTTCTTCACTAGCGCTGTCGACGACGTTGCTATTTATGACTTTGAGGCACGAACTGTCATGCCTTTTACGAGTGATGATTTAACATGCTCGTCATATACCGAAACCGACGGGCATAGAAAGGTCAAGATCCACCCCTCGCACCACAACTTTGAACACAACCAGGTATGTGAGGCATAACGTGTAGGGGTAATTGCCTAGAAATGAACGTTGCTAACTACCTACCTATCTTAGGACGACCAATATTTTTCTCTGAGGAAACTACACTGCGAGTCTATTGTAGAGTTTCAATATGAAGTTGCTAAGCTCAGACAATTGGCTGCCGGCACTCCAAATTCACTTGCTAAGCCCCTCGCCGCCTTCCGGCATGGAACTTCATTTTATTCACTCGCTTCTTGGGATGATGACATGTATCATTCCGCTAGGAAAGCAAATCCCGGGCCAGTCATAAACGAATCTTTTTCGAAATGGATTTTAAAGCGCAGTCGGGGCATCTCCGCAGCTCTGAAAGGAAAGTACGGTGAGAGCTACCGAACCGTTGCGACGAGGGACACCGTTGAGAGTAGCGAAGACAACGAGCCAGACGATATTGTTTGGATGAGTAGCTCCACTGATGGTAGTGGACCTCCGACGGCACTCAGCACCAGTGGATTAGAGAAATTACAGAGCTGGTTAGAAGCGCGTCCAGGTCACAGTCCTGGTAGGCAGTCACGCGTCCATCCCACCCCGGGAGAAGATATTAACAGAACTTGTACTTGGGGCCTTCGGTTCATTGGGTGCGTTCTCCTTGAGGATGTTGTATGGATTGTTCATGCATGGGAAGGGGCTGTATCTTTTTCTCTGTGCCCTATTTCTTTAACGGAACGAGACGAAGGCATTAATATGCAGGACGGGTATTCTCCTAAAAGCGCAATTAATCCACTAATCTTTAACCACGAACCAGGCACCACAGAGGTAAGGCATATGATTCCATGTTCAGAAGCTCTCTACTAACAGTATCACAGACTGACTCGAACCTGGGCGATAGCAGGGCAGAAAGGTTCCCCTTTATCGACTTGCTGAGATTGACACGGAATGAACTTCTGAATACAAACTGGAAAACGGGAGATAGTAGTGCGCTTATTGTTGATAAACTTAGACACCTTCGGATAAAATGCAGAAGCCCGGGGAGTACAAGAGCATCCCCCAGACCGCCACAGCCCACCCTCGCAGCAGCTCTTCATATTCCAGCCGTCGAAGGTCCATCTATGAGATCTCGATCAGTTTCGATAGCAGACTCTGTTGCGGGTGGTGACTCACCTGCTACGCCGTCGTATCATGAACCTGAAGATGAGAATAGAAGATCAAGAAATGGTATGTATTTTCAGATCAAAACCTTACTTTAATCAATTGTAACAACAATCAAGTCTCACACATCGCAATTTCGCTATAGCTTTCCACTCCAGTCATGTACCAAAACTGGACCGTACGATGACGGATGTCTACAACGACGAGCTCTACAATCCTAACTTCACTCTACTGGATTCACCTAAGCGATATAACCAAGATAACCCACGTTCAAGTCCTGTTAAATCACCAATTAGCCAGAGATCTCAACATGTGGAAACCACTTGGGTTTCTCCTTGCACCGATTCTTTTGAAAATTTATTGCATTCTGACCCTAACGTAGAACTATCGAACTTTGAATTTGATGAATCTTTCCCTGGATGCAGTTTCTTGGACAACATCCAGCCGGGCATCCCATCCGAACCAAATGATGTGGGCCCTTATGGCCAAAAACGGCCTTTGGACGACATAACTGGTTCTAGCGACGTAGAACACGATACAAATAAAACTTTGTGCAGGACAGGAGATTTACTTACGGATAGGAAAGTGACTCGAGAAGCCATTCTCGAACCACCGGAGACGGCGAAGGGGGACATATTGTATGCCTGTCCTTTTTACAAACGAGATCCGGCAAAATATAGCAAGAAGCTCTGGAAAGCATGCTTCGGACCTGGCTGGAGTATATCTAGGTTGAAGTTAGTGCTCGTATTTCCCAATTCTAATTAAATAGCGAGCAGATTCACGACTAACGAGAGAGTGACTAGGGAGCATATATACCGCAAGCACCACTCGTCTCGTCATAGATGTAATAGGTGCTTCGCCGACTTTGAAAACACATGGGAGCTCGACCAGCACCAGCGTTCAGACCCGCCCTGCTTGACACAAGAACCTGCCCCGGATATCGATACCATCGACGAGACGCAAAAGGCCCAGATCCAGAAGAAGCTGCGAGGGATTTCAGATGAGCAGAAATGGAATGAAATATACAAAACCATCTTCAAAGTTCAGTCGGTCGCCGAGATTCCGTCCCCGTGTAAGTGGCTTGGGTACCTGTCCCTTAACATATTCAATTTCAATACTAATATGACGGTGATGTAGATTACGAGAAGGTTGTAGATGGCACCAAAGGTGTGGGAGACAAGGCAGACAATGCCGATTCCCTGGCCGACTTCGAGGCATATCTCCATCGCTTGGTCGATGGTGACGACCAGCGCGACGTGGCAGCAATTAAGGGATGTCTCGATCTTATTCAGAACTTTTACCGGACTAAGGCAGGAAAGCAATCTATGCCGCCATCGGAAGTCCCTCATAATACGCATGATCCGTCAAATAGTACCACTGTCTTACCTGTGCCTATATCATCGTCGATACCGCTGGACGCCTCGCAGAATCTTAATACTGCAATTACAGGGGAAGCTAACGATCCATTTTGGGCGCATTTCAATGACCTGTTTTCACCGGACAAGTCGAACACCATGCCATAGAATTTCGATGTCGATAGCGGAAGTGGAACGTTCCCAGCATCACCCTAACCCTAAACATAAGCTTGCGAGGCGTAGCCGGGGGGGTTTTAACCCAGCTAAATTCGTTGGCACACACCCTCAATGATGTTGCACTTACCATTGGGTAGAGCTTATATGTAAAATTGGGATCAGTTCTACTACCTATTTCTTTCTCCCGGGGATGTACATATGCAGGTTGCTGATGACGATATTGTCGGATCAGGGGTTCTCCGAGGTGGTGTATTTACACCTAATAGACTACCTTCGTGTCACAGAGCATCAATTATCGATCAATTGATTAAACAGGTTATCTTGTACTGTCCAATTCTGAGTCCTGCAAACGGCATCGGTCTCTAAATCTAACACACTCTTATATGTGATATTACGTAATAAACCAGGCTTTCTGAATGCCCGACTTTTAGGAGGGTTATTGTGTCGCTTGGGTTGGCCTCCTAATTAGGACTAGTGCAAATCCCAGATAGGAATGGTGGAAATTCCCTCATTGGGTTTGGCCTCATGTGTAATAGTGGGTCTACTTTCCCCAGAAAGGAAACTTGAGCTTTATCATGTGGGTCCGCTAGCCCAATAAGGAAAGTCGAGCTCTGGTACGTACCGGGCTCTTTCTAAGTTAGGCAAGCGGTCAAGCTGGCAGAAGCTGGCAGAAGCTGGCAGAATCCTAAGAGGCTAAGGAGGCTCTCAGGTTCAGGCTCAGGTTCAAGAGGAGGTTCAAGAGGAGGTTCAAGGGGAGGCTCAAGGGGAGGCTTAGGTTCATTATCTTCCCAGGCCTAGGGGAGGGGGGGTTCAATATCTTGTATTAGGGGGGTAAGCCTGATATTAGATGCCTCTATCTCGCGCGGCCGGGCGCCGGAGAATTTTGGCGACGTGGCGAGCGAAGCGAGCCGCGTCGCCAAAATTCGGAGGCGTCGGCCGCGCGGAAGAGCAGTAACCCGTATATATGAAGTTATTTTATCTGGCTTTAGAGATAGCTTCGATATCTCCTAAAAGTCGGGCTACTGTGGACTCCCGAAGGGGGGCCCTTGCAATATCTTCAGATAAGCCTTATCGCCTATCTTATCTCTTATCTAATCTCTCATCTCCTGACCCTATCGATATAACTTCCAGCTCTCGATGTGGTGAAGATCGTGGCGGTAGTGCTGAGGCGTTTAGGTCTCGAAAATGGTGTCTGACACTTCGCCATTGGTTTCCCCAGCTAAAGAACAAGGTGAGCTAGCACAGCTGCTGTTCGACCGTCTGTGCCAACCCCAATTTCAACATCTTAGGTACGTCTTCTATCAGGTACCATTCCATCTATACTGCGGCTCGTCTTATACCTCTTGGCAATGCATACCAGGCAGCTCTTCAAATTGATGGAGGGTGCGATACACAGCTTAGCGAAGCATGGACGTCAAGCATCCAGAAATGCAGGCCGACTCCATTATGTAGGTACTCGTCAGAAGTTTAGATTCCTGGCGAGGTACCTTATGTAATGAATCAAAGTAAATAAGTCGGCGAAGTTATATTCTCTAAAATTAAGGCTTTCCTCCTTCGGGGTGGATTTATAATACATGCATGGATGCGGCTCAGCCAAGTTAAACCGTTATATGGCTTATAATGCCATATTACCCCCCACCAGTAGCTTACCCCCTATCCCTTACTTCCAGGTATTTCATCCCTTTCTTCTTTGTCAAGTACGGGTGAGGTTGAGCTAGGGTAGGATTCCGACTTGTTTATATATATTTTGCTACTAATATACTTAGCAGGTCCTTCCTTTATGCTTAGAGCTAGCTCACAGACTCTAGCACGTAAACTTGGGCTTCGCACACTTGTTGGCACTGGTCGTGAAGTCCGATTGCTTATCATGGGTCAACTATCTATGCTTATTGTCCCCGGGGCCTCCGCGATCCCGGAGTTCTACTCCCTAGTCATCGACGTCGTCGCAGCACGTGGCTTTGAAATCAAAGCATTGCACATTCCGAGCGTTGGGATACCCGGACCGAGAGAAGGACCACCACCGACAATGTATGACGATGCTAAGTTCGTCGCTACACATGTGAAAGGCCTCGCCGACGCTGGCAATGATGTTATACTCGTCACCCATTCGTACGGAGGAGTGCCCGCTACCCAGAGTGTGCAAGGATTGAGCAAGAAAGAGAGAGAAGCACAAGGCTTGAAGGGCGGAATCATTGGCATTGCCTATATCACGTCGCTCGTGCCGAACATAGGGGAACCAGCTGCAAGCGTGCAGGCTCCGTTGCCCCAAGAAGACAAAGTCCCAACAGCGATGGATGTTTGTCTCACCTCTGCCTTTCTACCTGCTTGACTACCGAAGGGACGCTAATCTAGGTGCGAAACAGGATCGCGGATGGTTCTACTACCCTAATATACCGAGGGTGGCAGCAATATCTTTCTCCGATATGCCCCCGGAAGAAGGCGAACATTGGGCAAGGAAGTTGGCTTATCACTCGGCGGCGAGCTTCGCTGGTCCTTTGACGTATCCTGGCTTTAAAGACGTTCCTGTTTCCTACTTGCTTTGCCTTGATGATCTCTCCATTCCGGCCGAGATTCAGAAGGCGGGCATAGATATGATCGAGCGGGAAACTGGCAGGAAGGTCGCTGTTACGAGCATCAAGGCTAGCCATGTCGCACCGCTTAGCCATGCCGAGGAGGTTGCCAAGTGGATTATTCAATTGGCTGATAGAAAGGACTAGGGGCGCAGACATTGTGGAGGTTAACTTGAGACATGTAGTCAACTAGTAACATCGACAGCCAGGTCGATATAAATTGCGTATGTAGCTTTCAAGGTAACACGGCAAGGAAAGATTATAAATATAAAGAGGAAAAGTGATACATTAACTAAAAAACTAATTGCAATGGTCAGGTAAATCATGGTGACAATGTATTATTCAATAAGTTAATTGGAACCAATTGCAATAAAATGAGGTTTTACAGAGTAAACCTTACGTTAATGTCAGCGTGGATGAGGATGGAAAGCCTAGAATCCTAACTATGAGGACTAAACCAATTATATGATAACTGGTAGAACCGACAACGAAAACCCGAATCATCTTGTGAGAACTGTTATCACACCCTTAACCCTGGAAAAGACTTATTGTTGCTAGGAGCACTACTTAATATCAACCATAGTCCTCATTCAAGGATTAAACCATCGCAGAACTTCGAAAAGACACTACAGAACACTAGAACTAAGTACGATTACATCAGTTTTCTTTTGCGAATTTATGTCCTTTTCTGCCTGAACAAGCGGCTTAGATAACCTTGCGGGCCCACACTATTCGCAATGTGTACGCTCCTCCTACTATCTTGAGCTCCTCGCTCAGGTCGCTGCTAAGAGTATCTAGCTTCTCTGGCGAGAGACTGAGCTTACCGGGAGGGAGGGCTGTCGAAACTAGATCAGCATCCTTACGTCATAGCAGATGGCAGCTGGTTTAGACATCTATAGGTAGATTGCCGCGTGTGAATGTAGTGGTGACTTACTCCTTGCGAACTGGGAAAGGCCCTTGCAGGCAGTAGTCATGGTGAACACGCTGCGGCGCGCAAGTTCGGGGTTCGGATTCTGGGCTCCCGACTTCATGACAACGTCGCGGTACTGAACATCGACAAAGCCGTCCTGCTCGAGCCACTCGGGCAGGCGCTGGGCTAGATCGAGGTCGCCTCCCATGTGCGCGAACACGGCCTTTATCACTTCGTTGAAGGCGTGCAGCTCAGGCCCACATCCGTCCGGAAGGTTGTAAGGGGCCTCGATGAGCTGTATCCAGCCGCCAGGCTTGACAAGGGCGCCGAGGGACTGGACGGCTTCTTTCTGCTGCGCGCCAGCGGCGATCAGGACGAGGCGTTGGTGCACAAGGTCGAACTGGCCTTCCCAGTCCTTGGGCCAGGGCTTGGTGATGTCCTGCGCCTGGTAGGTGGTGCCGGCTGGCACGTCGGTTGGGAACTCGTTGGCATTGATGTCGGTGCCGTAGAACTGGTGCTCGACGGGGGCTGTTGAGGCCTTTAGGTCGCGGATCCAGGTCCCTAATGAGAACCCGGTCAGCATGTGCAAGCCCATGCTAATACTTTGATTCTTTCCTCATCGTGTAGGTACTTAAGCTTCTAGCTCCACGACCAAAAGGGCGGTATCTAACACCAATCAGGGGAGCCTACCGTCTGCAGTGCCCGAATCAAGAATGCGCAGCGGAGCCGCTCCAAGATCGAGGGGCGCAAGCACAAGTTTGCCCATGGCATCTTTGATCACTTCATGTTGGTTTGCCAGTCGGTTCGACTCTTCGCTGTTCTCGAGCGGGTATGTGTGCTCTGTCGCCATTGTGAATCGTATCTATGGAAGAATTCACCGCAGACATTGTTGAAGAATACAGCAGAGGCCTTGGGCGGCCCTCTCAACTAACATACCTATTCTCCCTTACATAGTAGCAAAAACGTCCCGGTCAGGCTGCTACTCGTTTACTACCGGTAGATCAAACAAAGGATTTGTGATACCCCGCTCTCGTCAGTTAGAGAATTATATGCTGTGCCGTGTAACCAACACCATTAAAAGCTCCCGAGTTCCCACCGTTTCTTGAGGCACTCCCTTCCAAGTCTTTTCTCAGGTATCCAGTCACCATTTCTGCTTCTACTTTCACCTCTCAAACCGCTGCCTACCATGAAGAATATCCGCATCTGGCTCATCCGTAAGTCTCGCCTATGTTGTATCTCCAGCGCTTGAGACCCCATGCTAACCATGTTCTTTTGACAAGCTGCTGGGCCAAATCCCTGGAAGGTCAGCTATTTACCGGCCAAGTCTTCGGCTAGACTACGTCGCAGGCGCCTTAATCTGACTGAATTTTACAGGTTATCTTCGTTCTGGAAGAACTAGGCATACCTTACGAGATCACGTCAATCAGGTTTGACGATGTCAAGAAGAAGCCTTACACCGACGTCAATCCCAACGGTCGTGTCCCATGTGAGCAAGTCCCCGCTGTGTCACTTTTTCTTTGTTGGAAATCAGAGGCTGACCCAGCCAAGCTATCTATGACCCCAATACCGACATTACTCTCTGGGAGTCTGGGGCTATCATTCAATACCTGATCGAGCAGTACGACACCAACAACAAGCTTACGTACACTACTCTTAAGGAGAAACATCAGCTCAACCAATGGCTTCAGTTTCAGATGAGCGGTCAAGGCCCGTATTTCGGTGTAACTGCATGGTAGGTTCTCTACCTCTCCTCCCCTAGACATCATTGAATCTTGAAGGTTTACGTTTTCCGCGCGGCCTTAGGTTCAACGTCCTCCACCCAGAGAAGGTGCCCTCGGCCATTGAGAGATATAACGACCAGCTGAAGCGCGTTCTCGGTGTCCTGGACGGCTGGCTGGAGTCGCGACAGTGGCTCGTCGGCGACAAGATGACATACGCCGACATGGCTTTCGTGCCGTGGAACGACCGCATCGACTCCGTGATCCTCTGCAAGCCGGAGGACAAGTTTGCCGGGTTCCCCAACGTACAGGCCTGGCACCAGCGCATGATCTCGCGCCTGGCGTGGAAGCGGTGCATGGAAGTTCGGGAACCCCTTATGAAAGAACAGGGGTTAAACCAAGAGACAGGAAGACCTACCAAGTATAAGACCTACCAGGAGTATGAAGAGGCAGTCGCTAGAGGCGAGGATACTGGTTCTTAAGACATGACCAGCTATATAGAAATGCATCCTCTGAATTGATGATGATATACCTACCTAGATGCGTAGGCATTGTACAGAGGGACAGAGGTGCGAGACGTGACGACCGGCTGTTGCCGTTACGTACCGAGAGTGAAAGGGCCATATACTAACCTATTACCGTTATTCGCCATCCAATCCCCGCCAATTTCCCGCCTCTCCTACTCGCCCAATTAATGTAAGAGAGGTCTGAAGCAAACTTGATCTTGGCGAAGGAGGCGGACACGGACGCCGAGCCGGAGCCGACGTCGAGGAGGGTCATCTGCGGGTCGCGACTCTGGATTTGTTGGAGGGAGGGGAGGAAATACGCGGTGCGCGTCTCGAAAACCCTGAATAAATCTCCGGGGAGGGCGCTCTAGTTGGCCCTTTGCCCTCTAGCCGGGGCGGGTCCACTACCCTGGCCCTGGCGTAAATTCGGGGCTTGAGGAATTTTTTTCAAGGACTTGAATCTTGTCAATTATATCTACCTAAGTAGGTACGAAAGGGTAATGATAAGATTAGGCAGACAAGTTTAAAATAATAGAGCTGTGCTCATCGGCCCCACCGGCGGCTGCGTCACCGCCGTAGACGTGAACCCCGCCATGCTCGAGCGGGTCAGGAGCATCCTCGCCGACAAGTACGGCGTCCCCGCCGGCGCGGACTAGAATTCGTTCCAGGTCGCTGACGGCCACGCGCTGCTGTTTGCCGACGACTCCTTCGACGTGGTGCACTGCCACTAGGTCATCGCGTATAACGAGAGATAATGGGAGATGCTACGCAAGATGCTGCGGGTCGCGAAGCCCGGTGGCGTCGTCGCCGCGCGCGAAGGCGACATGGAGACGGAGGTGTTCTGGCCGCCGCTTCCCGGTTTGCTGAAGTTTCACATCGAGTGGGTTTGTTCCTCGACACATATTACCTAACAGTTACCTAACAAACTGTTTGCACCGAGAAAGAGAGATAGAGGCTAAGACTGTGTCCGTGTCTTGAAACTGGAGGTCTCGAGGTACGCGCCATTAGGGGCCGCGGTGCATCGACGAGTTCTGGCCGGCAGCTTCTTTCCTGGGCTCTCAAGGCCAACGGCGGAGACAGGAGCAAGATTATCACGAGCTTTAGTACTTGGAGCTACACTGAGCCCGAAGACAGGAAGCTGTGAAATAGGTGAACCCCGAGTTCGTTCGATCTCTGTATGATAAAACACGCTTTAATCACGACTTGTTCGTTTAGCTACCGGCATGATCGATGTCGCCCTTGGCAATCCTAAGATACGCGAGTCCAACATCAAATCTGGAATCACAGAAGCCGACATGGAAGAGTTGCGCGAAGCATGGATTGAGTGGCGGGACAGAGATGATGCAACGTGAGAAAACAGGGAGGCTAGCAGAGTCAACTGTTAGAAGAATGGATTGATGGTGGCTGTATAGCTGCATTATATTGCTTAAATAAATACTGCTCTACATATATCACTTTAGGGGAAGCTCAACAACGAACAACAGCAATCGAGGCGACACAGACCTAGCACATCTATGAAGAAACCACGGAGCAGGTTCGCAAATTAAAGGCCAAGTTTTATAGGTTTACTAAGCCTTGATGAATTGGCGCCTGACGATTATTCACCTGCTGTGCCTCTCAGCCCCCAAATGCAAGAAAAGCTCATGTGCCGTGGACCGTTCATACAAAAGTGTCAGAATCGATAAAATTGATTTATGTATTACCTAAATAGGCATGGTACACAGTGCTTTTGGCCAGTATTTGACATATCTCTGTACAGTGTGCTGAGACTCGCTATAAGTACAGGGAGCTTAGTGCTAGAAGCCGCTATAATATAGCACCTTATCAAGCATTAGGTATGTTGAGCATATGTTCGAAGCGCGCTGTAAATATAAGGAGCTTAAGGCCTAAAGCCACTACAAATATCAGGCTGAAAACCACTATAATATAAGGAGCATATTGCTAAAAACTACTATAATTCAATAGCGCTAAATATAATATCGATTTAAGTACCCAAGGTAAATTGAATAAGATGCTATAATTACAGCGGCTTATAGCACTATACCCCCCTGTAATTATAGCTTGCTTCAAACATATGCTCAACATATGTTCGATAACGCGCTATAATTATAGCGGCTTTCAGCGATAAGCCCCCTGTATTTACAGGGCACTTATAGCTCACATACTGTTAAAAACTGCCATTTTAGGGTTAGCTGTTTTTGAGTTTTTTGATTTTGACACTTTTGTATGAAAGGTCCTCCCCATTATGGCCAGTTCTGATTGGCCGGCGCCTTATTTAATATGCCGAGCCATTCATCGTCCATCCCCATCTTACAGTTCACTTCTCGTCAAACATCATTATATTTGACGAACTTTGGATTGCGCTCACAATGCGGCTGATAAACGTCAACTCAATGTTACTCGAGGAGTTCTTTGGAGACGACATTCCTCCTTATGCTATCTTGTCACATACGTGGGGCCGGGGGGAAGTCTCGTATCAAGACTGGCAGGACCCTCAAGCTGCGGCAAAAAAAGCCGGGTACTCCAAAATAATAAGCGCGTGCGAAAAGGCAAAGAGTCATGGGCTGACGTGGCTTTGGGTCGATACGAATTGCATTGATAAGACGAGCTCGGCCGAGTTGACGGAGGCTATCAACTCGATGTTCCAGTGGTATGCCAAGTCAGAAATATGTTATGCTTACCTTAGCGACGTCGTAACCTGCTATGATGTCGACCGTGAGGAGCTGATGAGGGAATTCCGAGAGAGCCGTTGGTTTACTCGTGGTTGGACGCTCCAAGAACTTCTCGCACCAAGTAAACTCAACTTCTATGCTGCGGATTGGTCTCGGATAGGTTATAGGGAGAAGTCCCTAGCTACTGCTATATCCTCAGTCACCGGCATCAGCAGGGCTATTCTGACTGGTGACGCCTCAATAAGCACAGTTAGCATTGCGAGGAAGATGTCGTGGCTTTCTAAAAGGGTCACCACGCGGACTGAAGACTTAGCCTACTGTATGCTCGGTTTATTCGACATCAACATGCCACTCTTGTATGGGGAGGGGAACAAAGCATTCTTTCGCCTTCAGGAGGAAATCATCAAAGTCAGCAATGATCAAACGATATTTTGTTGGTCCTGGAGGTCCTCAGTGCCAAGCAGCTGGGTCAGTCTACTCGCGCCCTCGCCAGAAATGTTTTGTGACACTGGTCATTTCGTCCGGAATGACTCTGCCTTTGACGGGGTTTCGACTTACAGCATGACCAACGCTGGCCTATCAATTAAGTTGCCAGTGCTTTACACAGGCTCACACTATATGCTCGTTTTGCACGCGACAGTTGACTCGGCAATCGGAGGTTCAAGTGAAACGCCTTGCATTCCCGTGGCTGGCGATAAGGATGGCGTGCTCTATCGGTTGTCGTCTCCCTCCCAGCCCGTCATTATCAACTGTTACTCTTTCGCCGCCCTCGTCCAGGAACCATTGCTCATCATGGCGAGACTGAATTTCATGCAAATCTCACCAGCCGAACAAGACTGGCTGGAGTATTCAGACGATTTTTTTGAACTCTACCTAGTTTATAAACTGGAATATCCAATTAATCATTGCTTAATGCCCTTGTTTGACTCGACTATATCCTGGAAATCGAAACCCTTGGAACGCGTGGGAATCATCGGGCTCCGCGCTTGCCAGATTCATGTTGACCTCACAACTAGAATTGACTGCGCTCTTTTCGACCTAGGGTGTCCGAATCTGGATGCAGTAGTAAATGGCCATACTACTACATGCATCTTTCTAGCAGTCAGAATCGAGAAGAACTCAACTGAGTGGTTTTGCCAAATCTTTGGCGGGAACAACAGCCTTGCGGAGGATTTCCTAGACAGCATGTGGCATGCGGGGAACAATAACTACGTGAAGATAATGAAAGATGTCAGTAGTCAAGTTTGGGATGCGGAATTTGAGCAAACTGCTCACTATAACGAACAACTCGGATTATCGGCTGTCATTGGCAATGAGATCCATCCGTATCGCCACAATCTACAGATGAGGGTATTGCATATTTCAAAGGGTAGGACGAAATATAAATCTAATGTACGGCAGAAACCGGTATTGGATCAAGGCACTATAACTCCCGATGAAGAAAGCGAGGCAGGCTCCAACGTTGCTATTGCAGACGTAGACCATGAATGGATGATGATTGATGCCCCAAAAAAAGGAATATTCAAACTGGAACATTTTTCATGATACTATCCAGCCAATGCAGTGATTAGTACAATAGAATATAAGCTTATCGTTCAGATTATAGTATCGAGTTTCCATGAGTCTGCAGAGTTACTTGCAAATAATTAAAATGCCATTATGAATGACAAAGAATACAAGAACCACAAAATAATCCCATCCATTGGGATAGGATGAAAGGTATCTAGAATACAAACTGGATAGTTAAGTTATCTACCGACGTAGAAAACCCCCATAGGGCACTTAGGTGCCCAACTGCTTGCGCCTCGAAATCTTGAGAAGGAGAAGGAGGAGAAGAAGGAAGAGCTGGAAAGCCAGGTAGCCTCCTAACTAGGATTGTGTCACACGGCTAGAGATCAATGATGCCCTCAGAGCCAAACGATCGACGATAATATGCAGGTGATTAAGAACCGAACCGGATAGAATAGCTCCGGATAGCAGGGAGAGGATATAAGAGGTTAGCCTGCTGAGTGAGGCGTTATATAAGGTAGCCACCAACGCCACCAGCGTTTAGCTATCAAGATCGCTGCCTACATAGGACAATTAGGATAGTTGGATGAGGAGCATAAATAAGGCACTGATCAGTTGAATTGAACCTCAAGTTACAAGCTCTATATACTAGCCCCTATCACAGATTGTTATAGTTAGAGTAAAGTATTACCTGGACGACCCAAAATCATGCATTTCGCTTCACACCTCTGCTCGCTGGGAGAGATAGAGCTTCTCTTTGAAAGTTAAGTTTTATTGCTATATGTCTAAGTGAGAGTCTATGCTGGCAAGCAAAATGATCTCAAATAAGTGTCCGTCTAGGAGCGGATGGGTACCGGTCTCGACTCACTTACGAAAAGTCACATTTGGCAATGATGGTGGTTATCCCACACGTTCTCACATCCTATAGCGTATGGAAGTTCAAGTTTCAGAGTCGGAAAAAAATGCCCGTTGGAGAGTATACACATATCTCAGTTATATTTACGTGTGCTGGGTTTATGTACAAGCTCACCCCAGATTCTAGGTACTTCATCTACTTGGCCAACCACCCTAGCAGTGCCTGATGGACTGTGTCAGGATCTTGGATTTGAGGCGCATGCCCCAGGTCGGCAAACTCGATGATCTCTGCGTTTGGTATCGCGGCGGCAGCTTGCTTGCCGAGCACATCATAGTGACCAAGCTTAGCCTGGACCTCGGGCGGGCTCCATTGCTTACCCAACGCCGTATTGTCCTTATCCCCTATCAACAAGAGAGTTCGCGGTTGCAGCCTGCCAAACTCATAGACCACAGGGTCGCTCAGGGCCATATCAGTGACAAGCGCCTGGTTAAACGCGAACCGCAACGCCTCACTTCCCTGATAGATGTTGACCAGCATGTTCACCCAGACATCATACGAATCTTTCCACTCGCCAACGTAGTACGTCGGTTGCTCGTACCCTCGGATGGACGAGTAGTTGCTCTGCGACTCGGAGACGTACAGGTCGTCGACGCTCATGTACGGAACTCCCAGGGCCCGCCAGTCCTCCAGTCCGATGGGATTCATCACGGCGATCCTGTCCACGATCTCCGGAAACATTAAGCCGAAACGGATAGACGTCATGCCTCCCAGCGAGTGGCCTATCACGGTGACATTCTCGACTCCCAGCGCCCGCAGGAGGCTCCTCGTGTTGTAGCAGAACTGCTGCAGCGTGTACTGGTACGATTCCGGCTTGGACGACTTGCAAAAGCCCACCTGGTCGGGAAGGATGACTCTGTACCCTACCCCGGCTAGCTCCCGCGCGGTCCTCTCCCAGGTGGGCCCGCAGAAGTTCTTCCCGTGCAGGCACACGGCGACTTTGCCGTTCGGCTCGACGGTCGGCGCCACGTCCATAAAGACCATCTCGACCTCTTGGCGCTGCGATTCGAACTTATACTTTTGCAGCGGGAACGGGTACGTGAAGTTGGAGCCGTTCAGCTCTCCGTCCGACGGCACATCTCCTATTGTTCCCATCGGCCCGGCTGCTACTACGCCCGGGGCAGATGCGAAATGCCCGACAAGGACCGCCGCTACGACTGCGAAGGCTCTCATGGTGCAATTGAGCTCTATTTGTCATTAGCCCAACTCGCGGATCCTAGTAGTTTCGAGGAGGCAATATTGAAGGATAGGGCTGTGCTTCGCGACTGTCTCTGTTTTTTCGCGCGCATTGGATTCAGTTTTCGGCAATACTGCCCAGCTGTGGGTGAAAGAAAAAAGAAACGGCTGCTTTCGGAAAATTGGTAGAGTTTACATTAAACATCTCGCATTCTTCAGCGTCGGACCTTGTACCTCGATAACAGATTACATGATCTCCAAACCCCTCAACGGCATGTAGGCCCGGCTGATCAGCGGCGCCCGACAATTCTTATTGTGCCGAATCCTGTCTTCTTCACCTTGTTCTATGCGACCAGCGGTCGAGCATAGGTGCTTAACGCCGGTACAACGCATTGCGACGTGTTTGCAGCACTGCCACTCTTGGTAGGTAGCTGGTATATGTCCTAGGTATGTTACTTGGTTAGGGTCCACATTCAACACTTATCACGTTCGTTCCGTAGGCAAAGCTGTCCTTGGTTGACGACTCTCCTGGGGGATGCGAGGAATTTATATAAAATTCTGGAGGATCGGGCTCCTTTACGATGTATGCATAAGCAAACCACATTTCCGATTCTATGGACGTCAGCATTTGACGCAACGGCTTGGGTATTTGTCGAATATCCGAGTGGTGAGTCTAACACTTAGCGTTCAATGCACCGTCAACTACAACTTACTGTGACCGACGCTGGCGATCAATGTGACAGATGCGTATCGTTCTTGGCTGACATGGAGTCGCAGCGGGGGTATCGCCCCTTTTGAGAGGCCAGCTTCCCGTATCGGTAGGTCTCCGATGCGACCTCAGATCCCCAAAGTGTGAGAGGGGCCGGTATTCTATCTCCGCAGCTCGGCACCTCGGATGGGGGTGACAAGTCGTCGGTTCCACCAATATGGGCGAACAAATTACCACCTGTAGTAATTGAGCTCGTCACGAACCGGGTGACTCTCTCAAGCAGCATCAACAAATACCGGTATGCGAACCATGGTCGTAGATCATGGTAGATGTGCCATAGGTGCAATTACTTACTCCTTTGCATATATTAACAGGAACAGACACAAAAATCACAGTAATTGTTACATAAGTTGTACCTTATCGTCGTCTCATTCATACCCTAGTAGTTCTAGAAATTGAAATGAAGAAGCCATCACAAGAAGCTATCCAGCATATGCACAACGGCTCCTTCGACTTAGGGTCATATCAACACGACTCTGGCCGGGGGGCTGGAGCTATATACCACAGAAACTAATGCCCCCCCACGTTCTGTCTTTCTGTCCCCCCCTTTTCGGCATCAATGATGGGCCCATCTGGATGCATCAGTATTGTGAATTAAGGTTGGTTTCGGAGATCAATGGCGGCAAGGGCAGCATCGTGATATGGATACTGATGTCGGCGACCTAGAGCTCTGGGTCTTAGCTCTCCCGGGACGGGAAGCTCGGTCACTCTAACGCTGAATGGCTACTGGATATATACCTGTTAAGATGTCAGGGACCCGATAGCTCATTCCGCCAATGGAAAAGAAAGCGAACATTTCGTAATACTACGCTCTGCTCTGGAAAGCACATCTGATCGTGTTGCTTGCCTATTCTGGGACCTCCTCTATCTACATTTGGGCATAGTAAGACTACATAATCACCCTTAACTGGATGAGTCTGGGTATAATACGTCGTGCTCAGGTAGCTCGTACTATGACAAATTAGGAGGAGAAAATATCGTACACATGAGCATTAGATATAACTATCTAGCTTCCAATGCACTTCTAGATCTTAATGCTGAATCCACCCCCCATGCTCGCGTCCCCTAATGCGAATTCCCATATGCGAGTCCAGTCACGATGGGAGAGGACGATAACATCATTGATATTGAGGTAAGATGTTCTGCTTTCCTAATTGAAGAAGAAATCTAACCACAAGAGCTCAATAGGTTCCATGCATAGTCTTTTTCATCCTGACTGTAAGTATACGAATCGGCATCCCTCCATCAGTCTAGAGTCTTCGAGTATCCTGAAGTGAACAACTTCTCGAAGCCCTTAAACCTATGAGGTCGAATCCTGTGCTAAAGGGGAAATGCTAACATAACACTCAGCCTGTATTCGTGGCCATCAGGCTTTCGTCTCGACTTAAAACCGGCTCGGGCCTAGGGTGGGATGACTGGACAATAATGGCGTCCTGGGTAGGTCTAGATACTCATTGGACTGAAGTGGTTCCACTTCAAGGCTAACTTCGCGCCCCTGAAGGCATTTGCCCAGGTCGTCTCGAGTCTTCTGATAGCTGCTTGCAAACACGGCTTTGGGCAGCATCTATACAATCTTTCCGTCCCCGAGCAGGTGTTGACACTCAAGGTAAAACCCAGACGCCAAGATAGGACACGGATAAGCAGAGAGCTAATACACAAGTAGCTCTACTACATCGCGCAAGCATTCTATAAGCTCACCCTAAACCTGACTAAAGCATCGATACTGCTATTGTACCTTCGTATATTTCTCCAGCGCTGGTTCAGGATCACTTGTTATGTCTTATTGGGTATCATTTGTTCCTACATGGTCGCCACGACAGCCGCGAGCATTTGGCAATGCACTCCGATACAACGTGCGTGGGATAGGAGTGTAGATGGCTATTGTATCTCTATCACTGGCGTGAGTGCGGTTCCTCCCCCTTCCCATCCCCCTTTACTCAGGGGTTATTGTTCCCAAGACATATCTCTTGCTTACTTCAGCGCAGAATTGGTATGCCAATGCGGGATTCAGCATAGGTAAGCTAGTTCGAAAATAAGCCTGGCTTACCTTTTTATCTCTGAATTTTCGAAGCTGACTTCAACTCGTCTAGCCTCGGACATCGTGATTCTCGCGCTCCCCATTGAACCCATATTCCGATCCAGTCTCCCGACGAAGCAGAAATGGGCGTTGGTGATTGTGTTTGCACTGGGTATCTTGTGAGTCTCTTAGCGCTTACTATCTTCCTACCTACCTAGGTAGTATCACGTCTTTGAATAATGAGGATGTGTGTCAGTCATGGTTATGCTAATCGGTAACAGCGTGACCATCACGAGTATCTTGCGTATGCAAACTCTCGACTTCTCGTCCACGAGCTCCGACCCAACCTACGACGTTGCCTCCTCGACGTGGACCGTCATCGAGGAAAACGTCGCGATCATCTGCGCCTGTCTGCCGATGTGCAAGGGCCCGCTGAACTGGCTCTGGCCGTCCATCTTCGTCTCGACGACGAGGCGCACGTCGGGCGGATACAAGCCGAGCCCACACAACACGGAAAATTCAAGTCGAAACTACTGGGCGCCGATCCGCGGCGACAGCGAGATGCTGAGCACGCGGGTGACGTCCGTCCAGGGGCGCAAGTCGTCGGCGGGCAACACGAGCCAGGAGTACATGCTCGAGGATTCTAAGTCTAATAGCGACCTGGAGGATGTGCGGGGCGGCATTCGCAAGGTTATAGAATATGATATCACGTTTAATAGGACAGGGAGCAGTCAGGAACCGGTATGAGGATTATACCTGGGATAGAGGAATAGGGGCGTCAGGAATGGTGGGACACGGTATGCTCTAACACAGGTAATTTTTGGAAAGGATACAAATGGGCAGAGAAGGCTAGATACCTAGGTAGAAATGGTAAGCTTTCGTGCGTATGATCACACGCATGTGAAAATATTGAAGCTAGTATGATAACGAGTTCGTGGCCCAACTAAGATCATAACCGTAGCTGGATGGGATACGGTTACGTTTGCAAAATTCCGAGCCCCTATTTTATACCCTAGTCACAGACCGGGGATGTGGTTCCTTCTTAGAAGGTTCTATGCGACTAAAAGAGGCCCGGCCCCGGTTGTACTTAGTGGGTGCGGGGACTGGAATTATATTAGCCCGTTGATCCTCACCAATGACGTTTTATGTACCTCTTTCGTACCTTCTGAAGCTTTTCCCGCCCGCATGGATCGATCCGGCGATACTGAAATACTGAACGCCCATTGAACACTCATGCCCGCGATGAAGCCGATACGCCCCCCTCAGACAAGTTTCGTATTAACTCCTCTAATACCACGCTCATGTCGTGGTAGCCCTCGACTACGCGCTAATCCTGCGCAATGCCGAACATTCATACGACCGCAACGGCCATCCCACCGCGCGGTTGAGAATCTGAATCTCAACCGCATGCGCACAGAATCCTACGACTACTACGTCCGAAGACGAGCCTTCCTCCTATGCGGTGCGATATCCGGCGTAGTCGGCATTTGCTATACCTCGTATCTGCTCTTCCAGGAGCTTCGCAAGCCCAAGAAATTGGACAGCGGGCTGCCGGATAAACTAGACCCTTTCAGCACCGAAGCCGGCTCGAAGCGCAAGACCGTCATCCACGACGGAGACGGAACGGAGCTCGTGCCGACGGGGAACAGCACCATACCTACCTTTCCGAGATTACTTGAGCTGGCAGTTGGGGCGGAGGGGGCGCAAGAGAAGGTCAACGGCGTGGAATACACCCTCGTTGGGCTGGGCGTGAGGACTGTCAGCTTCTTGAGTATCCAGGTCTACATGGTGGGATACTACATTGCGACACAAGATATCGCCGCCATACAGTCGCGCCTAATCAAGGAGATAAATCCGATCGCGACGACGCTTGTGTCGAACGAGAAGGACGAATTACGCAAGGCGCTACTAGATAACGAGCGGGGCGAGCAGCTGTGGACTGATATCCTACGGGAGATAAAACCGCGCTCTCTTTTCAGGGTGGTCCCGGTAAGAGATACGGATTTCCACCACCTCAGAGACGGGTTCGTGCGAGCGATCACGGCGCGGTCTCAGAGCAACAGCAGCATCTATGGTGACGAGGCCTTTGGGGCGGCAATGAAAGAGTTCCGGAACTTGTTCAACCGAGGCAAGGTACCCAAGAAGCAGGAGATGCTGCTGGTGCGAGACGCTGCCGGGCGGTTGACGATCACTTTCAACGATGGCAAGACGGGAATGGGCACCCTCGGACGTGTTTCCGAGGAACGGGTCTCGCGGCTGCTGTGGCTCAACTACCTTGCCGGCAGCAAGGTCGCGTCCGAGCCGGCAAGAAAGAACATTGTGGAGGGTCTCATGGAGTTTGTGGAGAGGCCTGTGGGAACCGTCGAATCGCAGGTTGTGTAACAGCATGTGCCGAGATCACATCGTATTGGGCCAAGTGTACGTTTTATTTCGAAGCGTTAAGCAAGTGTACCTACATTGATTGTATATTATGCAGCATTCCATTCACTACCTGCTGTGTATCATCTAGCGAGAGCAGCATCATGAACACTGTCAATTGGCTCCCCCCCTTTTCTTTCTAACTTACCACACCACCAGCTGTCGTCTTCGGCAATGCATACTTGAGTGCCGGGTGATTCGAGTATGCTACATGGCCGGGTATGTACTAGGCTAAAGATCCGAATGCGACGACATCTTATCTCCTCGATCCGAGATGCTTGGCCCCGTTTCATGATGAGGAGGTTATTAGTTTGTCTGCCGGAGTCGGCGATCGCTGGGTGGGACGTGGCAGATTGATGGAGGAGGTGTAGAGCCAAGGCACCGGAGTGAGGATCTCAGAGTGGTAGAGAGGAGCCGTCTTGGCCGTATAAACGTAGATTGGATGGTCACGTCGCAGCGAACGCTTATACGACCTCTCGGTCACCGAAACCAGGACAGGTTCGAAACTGCGAAGCCGACTGCCTAGGTACGTAGAGCCGGTACCTTGACATCTGATTTCTGCTGCTGCGATTCACTCGGCATGACATAAAAAGCTCGCGTGCCCCCGGACGCATTTTCACTTGAATCTTCTGGACAACCACTCGACTCAGCTCGCCACAACGAAACGCCTAATGCTCGATCAGCCGAATAGACACAACCGACCGGATGCACCCAGCGGGTACTATCGCTGCTATTCTCGTGCCGGTCGGACTGATCGCAGTCATGCTGGCCATATGGTACTGGCCCTTCCGACACGCGAGCCCACGCGATCATGGCATAGAAGCTGGCAATACTAGTATCGAGCAGCACCCGGTCACACAGACAAGAAGCCCCGAGACCGACGTAATAACTCGTCCTGAGATGGTAGCCCGCCCTGCCAGCTCTCCCCGCCCCTCTTACACATCCCGGAGGTCCGACCTCGACGCGCACCAATCCTCTCGACTGTCCCGGATCTCGGAGGAGGACCATCACTACCACCATCATCATCATCACCACCACCACCTTTTCGGATTTCACAAATGAGGTACTGGACAAGATGTGGGGTTTGAGGGGGTTGAAGAGTTGACGGGTCACATTCGAGAAACGCGGAGAATGGATCTCCTTAAACCCCACACGCCGCACGACCCACGACCCCTTTTTATGGCGACCTCGCTTCGGGATTTGGTTACCCTCCCATTTTTCACGTGTAGGCTGAGGGGAAAGAATTAACGGCTGGATACCGTCATTTCTTGGTATTACGAAATGTCAACAAAACATGTGAAAAAAGAAAAAGAAAAAGGCGATGTGACTGGTTGAAAAGCCGGCATGGGGGAGTTAATGATTCGAACCTGGGCGATATGTAACCCTTGCGACGAAACTCACGATGACATGACTTTTGAGCGACTATGGATAGGCTTTTTTATGCATAATAGCTAGTTATAGCTTGGTTGGTTGGTTATGACATTGTTTAACGTTACGGGCATCTTGTAAATCGGGTAGTAAATTTAGCATTGCATTGATAATTGAACTGTACAGCTGGATAGGATGTCTCAGGTTGCCTCCTAATCATTACTTGAATACATCGAAGCAAACATTATGATATATTGCAGTCTTCTAGTTTCACTATTGACTCTGCCGGTGGTGGAGATTTCGCGATCCTTAGAGACGCACTGATCTACGAGCTGAGAAGAGATTCCTTGATCCTTTCAAAATCTTGTGCGACCAATGAGAATATCGTATATCTTCTTACATTACTTAAAGGGGGCCGAGGTTTGATCTAGCCAATACAGAAGCCCCGATGACTTCATTCGTCTGGCTTTTCTACTACCGGAGGACAGCCATGACGATTCAATATTAATAACGAAGAGTTTCGTTTGCCTATTTGACAATTTGAGTTATTAGGTTAAAGATACCGAACAGCATAGAGTGGGCACTAATTGTGTGAAGCATGCCACTCGCGCATTGGAATGTCTCCGAATAGTCGCCGGCTTGATTGATTGATACTTATAAGCTCGGGGACATTGAGGCAAATATTTAAGGCACGCATATCCCACAGAGACAAGAACAAGAAACTTTAGGATGAAGTTATATTAACTCTGTCGCATAACGGTACCCGCAATGAATGCTAACCCTAGACTCATCCGACGAGCATACGCGCAGCACTAAATGCTTCTCTGATGCGCGTCATCGTAAAGAACCGTCTAGGAACGTTTGCTGTAAACACCAAAAAAGGACACACTCCAACCGAAAATGGGAGTCAAGGCCCACGAGGGGGCATCAACATGCGGTCTATTGTTGAACTGATTCGTCTCTCATAGCTTTGACGAACGATCGAGTCACAAGGCGCCGACCTCAGTGAGCAGGCCCTTGAGCTCGCCCGACTTGGCCTGCAGGTCCGAGTTGCCGCCGATATGCTTCTTGCCGATGAAGATGTTGGGCACGGTGCGCTGGCCCGAGATCTCGAGCAGCGCGGCCTGGATGGCGGAGCCGTCGGGCACCTCGTCCAGCTCGACCAGCTTGTACTTGGCGCCTAGGCCGTCGAGGAGCCGCTTCGAGGCCGAGCAGTACGGGCAGTAGGATTTGGAGAATACGGCTGTTTGGGGGAAAGAAAGATTAGCGCTGAAAGAAAAAAAAGAATTTACGGGGAGAAATGCCGGGATATAAGGATGTACTTACCGACGGCATTCTCGTCGATGATGCTTTGCGCTTTGGTCTTTGCGTCGGCCATGATTTGTGGAGATGCTGTAGAAAATAGTCGGCGGATAAGAAACATGAATGATGGAGACTAGAAGATGGGAAGTTGTATCTAGAGGACGGGTATATATATTTATTGCCGGTTTCGAGATAGTACGTGTTGATACAGTTGTATTTGTCAGGGCCGTCTTTTTACTATCTATGACTAAGGCCGAGGTTTCCAGGGGATAGTGGAATTTGCCTAGGAGGTACCTACCAGCTACCGGCCTACTAAGGGTTTCCGTGCGCCACTGGCTCGGAACTTAGCTGGAATGGATGACGGCAGAAGACGTGATTGTATCTCGGCTTAATGATTTGAGATGATGGGTTGGGCAAAGGATAAGATTAATGGAACCCTATAAAATGAGCCTCGGAATATAAAAATTGCCTTGCCTCCTACTATTACTCACTTATGATACACGTATGTAACAATTATCTGGATTACTTGCACATGAGATACAGGTACCAACGCATACAAATCTATACGTCGTGATACTACTACACAATGCAACATCCGACGAGACTCAAAAATGACGCAATGTTTAAGATTTGCAAACCCAGTGGCGGGGTTTGTGATGGCTTCGAGATCGTAGTGGGGTTGAAGCAGCATTTTCTGCCACCGCCTTCCGTAAAAAGAGTACATTAACCCCTAACATTTCTTCTCCGTACATCGCTGCTAGGGACCCTGGGACCTAAGGACGTAGTGGTATTTCCCAGTAGACCGCGCTAGGCCAGCCTTGCCCAACGGCTACAACGGCTCTCTTAACCACTGAAGCTCCGACACTTGGCTCGCCAATTGGCAATTGACAAAATAACAATTGATCGAATCGTCGAATCGTCGGACTTCAATATCCACTAAAATTCCCTCCCTCGCCGTTATCTCCTGCACTCCTGCACATTCTCTGCCAGTAATCCACAGTCCAATTGCAACAGAGACCCTTCCCCATCTTCGCCATCACCAACCAAGCATCTGTCATCATATCATCAACCTTTTGTTGCGCACACCGCTTGCGCGCATCTGGTAGTCTTTGGTTCTCGGTGGTTTGTGGATTGTTGCAGTTTGAGATCCGCGATTTGGGTTCTCGACGGAAAGTTGCACAATCGATAGATACGATTCCTTAGCTGTGGAACTTGGTCCTGGAGCCGACCCAATAAGACGGATACATCTTTAAACGAATCTCTTGTAGCAGACGATCCCACAGTCCCATAAGCAACCTACCAGCCTACTCGAATCGCATGACCAACCTGACGACCTATCGTGGCTTCTACATTGACCGAACTGTTTTGCAGTGACAACGCATCATCGATCCGCGAATAATCAAACTTTGTATTGTACTGCATACAACACGCAAGAGCCACTCGAGCCAGATACGTCCAGAAGATACTAGGTACACTAGATTTCTGCACAACTTCTGCAGATCCCTAGAGCCCCTAGAGTTTCTAGAGGCTAGAAACCGCCCCACGATATCACAGCGCCTGTATAGTACCTATACCGGGAAAAATCGCAACAGCTTAGCAGCTTAGCAGTCTGTAGCGACCTCAAAGGCCATTCTAACTTGTGCAAAAGTCCTAGAGACATATGCACGGCTCCGTCCCCGGGATTACCTGCATTAGGTACCCTCAGACGATTTGCCTGCCCGCCAGTCCTAGTATCACTCGCTACAGCCAGTGCTAGAGGTACTTGCGCTGCTCTCTCCGCAACTTTAAAACAAAGAAATTTCGCTGGGTGTCCTTTCTGGACAGCCTAGCTCTCGTCAAGGTGGCTTCGAATCAGGCAATCTTGGCATCAGTTAGTGCCCTTAAGAACATTACAACCTTGCTACCACCATCTCTGCAGACCTACGTCCACGCAACAGTTGGTCATTTATCCGACGCAGTAGCTGGATCCAACCAGTACCTTGCCTCGCAAGGAGTCTCTCCAACCGTCTTGTACTACACCTTAGCCGGTGCTGCTGTTGCTCTGCCCTTCAGTATGATGTCTCGATTCGGCTGGTCCGGCGGCCGCGATGGCATATCGCCATACGCCTCACAATCTGACAGCCAGGGCGTGCCTCACATCACCGACGACGATTTCAGCTATATTACATCCGAAGATCTCGAACATTCTCTACAATCCCCATCTCGAGCCTACGATCCGCAGAGCCGAAGACCCCCGCCCAATGCTGGTGTCGATGATGACGTACTCCTGATCAAGAACAAAGGAATCACCTATCCCGTGAAATTCCCCGCGTATTCTATTGGTGACGGCAAATTGCTGGTGCGAGATGTGCGGGCTCGTGCGGGATTGGTCATGGACCTGAGCGATCGCCGTAGCAGCCGTATGAAGATGCTGTATAAGGGCCGCCAACTCAAAGAGCAGGAAATACCCATCCGCGATTACGGAGTCAAGAACAACAGCGAGTTACTGGTCACGGTGCCGGAAGGAAAATTGAGCGATGAGGACGACGAAGACAGCAGCGAGGAGGTCGTCGTCACTGAAGATCAGGGTGACCAGCCAAAGTCAAGGAAGAAGAATAAGAGCAATAAGAAGGGAAAGAAGAAGAAGGATCGCGTCAGCCCCCGCGAAAGCACGACCAACCTCGACGTTCCCGGGCAGCGAGAAAGAGACCCTTCTATACACCCGTCGAGAGTGCCTTCGCCTACAGTACCATCTGGACCATTAGCGAAGCTAGAGGCAATCCGGTCGCATTTCGATAAGGAACTACTACCGCTGTGCAATCAATTCCTGGACAATCCTCCAAGAGATAAGAAAAAGTTGGAGGACGAACATCGCAAGTTGACCGAAACAGTGATGCAGCATGTGTTGCTCAAGACAGACGAGGTCGACACGGGAGGAGATCCGGATATTAGAGCCCAGAGGAAGCAGCTGGTCAACTACGTGCAGGACGTGCTGAGAGATATTGATGAGCTCGTGCCTGACGCCATGAAGTCGAATAACCGATGATCTTATTGTCTACGGACTACGTTATTCCTAGATGCGCTGTATTGAGATGGAGAACTTGTAGCATTGCAATTACAACATTGATATTTTCTACATTGATCGTCTTGAGTGCTCATCTTTATAGGGCCTTATGGCCTTGCGGGGCTCATGATGCCTGGCTGATATTTGCATGGTCCCTTCAATTAAGGGGTCCAGGGGTGGTTTTCTTTCTACCATTATGTTTTAGAGTTAAGAATATGATATAGTATGAAAATAAATGCTTTTCGAGAAAAGATACTATACGATACACAACATAGAAGATTTCCTAAAGTGAAGTGAAGCTATCATGCACATGTGAAGCTGTCCTCGGTGACGACAGACCTCCAAGTGACGATATGGTACGTACCGATTAGCGCAATCAGTAAAGACGCCCGTGATCTGGTCGGTGAGGTCCGTGCACGGTGCACATCTGTCAGCCACAAGGCTAAATATTTATTAGGTCCTGCAAGCCCTAGACACCTTAGGCGATTAACCCTCTCGCTTCCGAAGAAGCCCCGCCATTCCCAATAAGGGATAGCGAATTTGGTCCCGCTGTGCACACCCACTGGATTGTGTGTCCGATAATTTTCAACTTGTTGATGAGAACCTTCAACTTTGCGACCATCAACAACACAACGCGACCTTACTAACCCACAGCAAGGAATAATCCAATAGTTCTCGGACGCATCTCCCACTGCGCTCTTGAGCTATTTACTATTCCTTCTTCATTCTTTTCCTTACTGTTCACCTGCGAAACCACCGTGGTGACGATTCGGAAAGATGTCTTCCTTCGAGCCTGTTGTAAGTAGCGACACGATTCCCTTTCAGCACTGAACATGATTTTTGGTTATATTTCTTTTTCAATACGGCATGGTTTTGGGGCTTGTTTTTGGATTGGGTTGGCCGGTGGAAGAGTGGAAGAGCGACAATGCCGACCGGAGATTGGGATTGAATTCCTATCATGGGTTTATTATGAACTACCACTAATACCATAATTATTTATAGGTCGTCATCGATGGCAAGGGTCACCTTCTTGGTCGACTCGCCAGTATCGTCGCCAAGCAGCTCCTCAATGGTCAGAAGATCGTTGTCGTCCGCTGTGAGGCCCTTAACATCTCCGGCGAGTTCTTCCGCGCGAAGCGTACGTACTATCCTCATTTGCGTCATTTCGATTTTTTTCTATTGGATTTTGTTTGATTGGAGAGAGTTGGATCTGGTTAAGAGCTTGGGAATGATCTTATTGGAAGGAACGATATTTGAGAACAAGAAACTGACATTCAAATTTACAGTCAAGTACCACGCCTACCTTCGCAAGATGACGCGATACAACCCTACCCGAGGTGGTACGTTACGACTTCCTATCACCAACTACAAGTCAAAGCGCAACAATTGATTTTAACGTTTTCAGGTCCCTTCCACTTCCGCGCCCCGTCCAGAATCTTCTACAAGGCTGTTCGTGGCATGATCCCCCACAAGACCTCGCGAGGTGCCGCTGCGTTGGAGCGACTTAAGGTCTTCGAGGGTGTCCCTCCCCCCTACGACAAGCAGAAGAAGATGGTGGTTCCCCAGGCTCTCCGTGTTCTCCGACTACAACCCGGCCGCAAGTACTGCCTGGTTGGCCGTCTAAGCCACGAGGTCGGCTGGAAGTACCAGGATGTTGTTGAGAGGTACGTCACATGTTGTATCTTGTGCTTTGATGTGTTATGCCCTTGTGGATCTACACATCACTATGCAGGAACAGAAGTTTTGGCCCAAGATAAATAGTTATACTGACATAACATCTACAGACTGGAGGAGCGACGCAAGGCGAAGGGTGCCGCCTACTACGAGCGCAAGAAGCTGGCGCTGCGACAACTGTCGGATGCCAAGAAGGGCGCTAAGGTCGACAGCAAGACGGCCAAGGCTCTCGAGTCATACGGCTACTAATTGTTTCTTCCGTCCCTTATGCATTTTTCCGGCCACCAAAAACAAATACCAACACAAATTCCGACTCTCATACTTGCAACTAGATCCGGCGTGTGGGTTAGGGAACTCGATCATCATCTTTGCTCTTTGTCGTACTGCGCAATTCGAGGGAAGGCAGGTTATAAGGGGTTGAGGATAATTCAACCGGCTCTGGTCTCTGTGTCCAACGAATTCGTCGTCTAGACACCGAATGAGAAAAACGAACTGAACAAAATGCGGTTTTACGATTTGGCCATGTGAACATGCTACGTGCAATGTCGTAGATGCCGAGGTAATGCAGCCACGATGCTCATAATGATTTCCAGTCCTACGGCTTCTTCGGCAAGTGCTACGCCACAACTAATACATCTAACCATCTATTAAACTATCTAGCCCCGCCCAGTAACCGATTGTAGGTCCTAGGCTCGGCGGTTTCATGGAAACACGACGGCAAAAGTTTGTTTCCTTAACATTGTTGTAACGTATTCGTTAAAATTGCCGGTCAAGCACATCACCCCATTCCGTGTAACATTTGACGTATCCCGGCCGATGCGGGATCTACAGGCTCCCGACGTAATCGTAGACAATCGCCGACAAGCTAGAATGACATTTATGGCCGCCGGAATCAATTGCCAATATCGCCGACATCGCCGACGGGCCAAAGTGTCGGTAGTCAATTGAACATAAATACGGTCGCCGACTCCACGTAAGCACATCCGTCCGGGACATATATCGTGAACTATCCATTACCTATTTAACGTGTGCATTTTGCGTCTCGTCGGTGTGACGATGACAACCCAATGAGCCACCCCTTTAGGTATAAATATGTCTCCGCATAAATAAAGGGAAAGCGGGTCTACAGGTGATTTACACAACATCACAGTAAAAGCCAAAGTCATCAGGTTGATGTATCCAAGAATTTTCTCTTGTTATCCAACTATCTAGGGTACACGGACCTCCAATGTCCAAAAATCTGTCCAACACTTCGTATACTTCGGTCTGGGATGTATTCTCGTCGAATATTCGGTCCTATGTCGCGGGCGTTGGCTTTGGTTTTGCTGAGCTTCTGCTTGAGGGCTGTGATGTCCTTCACAAAGACGTCCATCTGTTCCATCAATTTCGACTTCCACCATTGCCCTTGCGGACCCAAGATCCTGTGTCCCTTTTTGACCATCTTCATGGCCCTTACGCTCTTGGAATCCATGCCGGGTTCGGCGTCCGAAACTTCGTACACTTCGGTCTGGGATGTGTTCTCGTCGAAGATTCGACCGGCCTTCGTCGAAGATTCGGTCGAAGGCAAAGACTTGGTCTGTTACCTTTTTGCGTGTCCCAAAATATGTCCCAAAAACTACATCCTACACCGAACCAACCAACATCGAACCAACATCGAACCAAAACCGCCACACACCATGGATTGTCCTCCATCGTGGCACGCCCCCCTTCCCTAGCGAAGTATCATCGCTTTCGACTCCGCCGTTCCAAATCGCGTCGCCACAGAAGCACTGTGTATAGTACTCGGTTCCCGAGGTTGTGTGGGTGTTGAAGAAGCAGGCTTGCGCCATCCTCCTACACAACCTCAGGAACCAGCACCGAACCAACATCGCCACACGCTGTATCTCCCCAATAGGTAGAGGATCGGTTAGGTTCGACGGGTTATGCGCCTGAAGTCTGGCTTGGGCATCGTGACACAGCTCGCCCCTCACGCTCGTTGTCGGTGTTCAACTTCGATGTGAGTTGAACCGGAGGAATGCGGAGTGCGCTCGTTTCCCGACAACATCGGTAGCTGACTGGCCCCAGGTGATCGTCAGGTCAGAGACGTTGGTCGACACCTCCGCGTACCGATCTGGGTAAGAGATCCCGACCCCGATGGGCTGGATTGGGCTCCAAAGTGAGGTCTGAGCGCCATGCCGGATTGTTTTGGCCTTCCTCAAGAAAGAGGCCGTTGTTCGTTGGTCCCGCGACCGCGGACTCGCGATCAGGAGTTTGGGTTTGATCTTGGGTCGACCATAGCTTCAAGCGATGGTAGGGAGCGGAAACGAGAAGCGATGGCAGGGAGGTAGGTATTCCGTGAAGTCGATTGCCGACAACATCGGTAGCTGACCGTCAGGTCAGAGACGTTGGTCGACGCCCCCGCGTACGCTTGATCAAGTGTACGATTGATCAAGCGTACCGATCTTGGTAAGAGATCGTACTAGGCCCGACGGGAGGTATTCCGTGAAATCGACGAAGTCAGACACAGTAGTCTGAGCTTCTTGGTTGACGCGGATGCTGAGGGCTCCAAGACTACTGTTTGGAGTGTAAGTCGGGCAAGACTGCTAAGGTTGTAGCTCGGAATCAGCGTCGCACCGTCAGATACTTGACCGCTTCCCGCGGCCTCGGGCTCCAAGACCACTGTTTGGAGTACCCAAGGAAGGCGCGGGTTGGGTCAGGATGCTCGTCTTCGGTGAAAAGTCACCCTCGAGCGAGCTTGATGCGCGTCTTGATGGACGGCCGCGGCCACGAAGATAGTAGAGTGCAATCCAGTTCGGTTCCTCGTGTTCGTGAATAGTATATTCATCGCCAAGATCGTCGTTGTGGTTGGGTCCGGGATTGGCGGTTACGTTGCTCGCCTGCCGGGGGCGCCGGAATACGCGACCCAAGGCCACTGCGTATCCGCGGTACATATCCAATCCATCTTGGGTTGTTCCATAGAAGAGTACGATGGCTATACTAGTCGCGATGGGGATCCAGGGCTGATTGATCACCGAGTTGGGCAGCATCCACGACGGATTCGACTCCGTGGCCGCGGGCCGTCATCTTCTTTGGGTTGGGGGAGACATGACATGCAAACTCGCTCGAGGCGAGGATCGGGTCTTGTCGGCATTCTTAATCTTCTCGGAAGCGGAAGGGGACACTATCAAGGATGTTGATAGTGTCTTTCTCGACGACATGGTGGTGACGGCACTCGGTGATTGGCGTCGCCGTTCAGCGTCGATGAGGCCTCGGCCGTGAAAGGTGATGTAGGGGTTGTTGACTTCTATCACCCCGGCCGGGCACCCCTCGCTGTCGACAGGGGTAGCGCGATCAAGTCTGACCTGCTGTACACGGCGTACGCGGTAGGTGATGGATGATTGCGAATATAGACGCCGCGTACGCCGTATACAAAGGCTGTAGCAGGTAGACCTGGATCCGCCACCCCGACACATGCCTGCTGGTACCTGTGCCACAGCAAGGCAAAGGCCAGGATTTCACTCGCGGCTCGAAGATAGGAGCCTGGGATCTCAGGTCGTCCTCAAAGCCGGCGATGGCTTCTGATAGATGGTGCGCAACATATTTGCTGCCGGCTTTCAGCCACTGGTGGGGAGGAAGAAGTCCGGTCCCCTCCACCGTGATCTGGAAGGCCAACGGTAGTACTTGCCTTCTCGGCTCTGCGGCTGCTCTTCCTCGGCCCCTGTGAGGAAGGCGGGACACCCTACCGAGGTAGAGCGGGCCGCATCACCTCGACAAGATGAGCCGCCTCGGCTTCAAGACGAGCCGCCTCGGTGAAGGGCTCGTCGTCCACCTCACGAGCCTTGTAGTTACCACTACGACCACGCTAGAGCCGAGCCGGCCCCCCTAATCCAAACTTGGGACCAGAGGTTTGGGGTTCGAGTCGTCGGGCCCCCGCGAGGCGGTTGAGCTCTTGGCCCAGGCGTTCGTGAAGCCGCTCGACCCGGATTTTTGGGTTAGGTTTGGGGCGGGTCTCCGATGCTCAAGCGAGCGCGAGTACGCCGTGCGGCGAGTTGGCTGAGGGGGGCGCAGGCGCACGGCTCGTCGATCGGCGGTCAACCAGAGCTTGGGAGCTGGCGTTGGCTAGCTGGCATTGGCTGTAGAGCCAACGCCGGCTCGCGACCTAGCTGAGGTCGCCACGACGTTCGGAATGGAGTCGTCGAAGGAGGAGGAGGAGGAGTCATCGACGCCCATGGGGTCGCTTTGGGGAGGAGCGAGTTTGTCGACGGTTAGGGGGCTCGCGAGGCGCCGGACGTGCGTCCTCCCCCTCTTCCTCCTCCTCGTCAACGCCCATCTCGCCCGCCGCCCCGTCAGTCAGAATTCTGGGGGACGGCAGGGCCAGCGTGGGCGCGGAGGCAGGGTCGGCGGCCCCTTCCTCGGATGTTGGATGGCGCGTTAAGAGGTCACCCCTGCAGAAGGGATGTAAGTCGGGCAAGACTGTTAGGAGGGAGGGGAATTTGCCAGTTGTTGCTGCTCTGGCGCTGTTGCTGCTATAGTAAGCGCCACGATAGGCTGATTACTTCAGTAGCACCAGCCAGCGCCCCCCCTTGGACTTCAAATTCAGATGGGGGAGCGCCAACAAGGTAGTCCCGTCGGATGAGCGTGTTTTCCGACCCTGGGGTGGTCGAGAGACCAAGACTCAAAAGAGCAGAAGAAAGGCTTCTCTCTGTCAAAACAGAGACAAAGAACCAGGACCATGCACGAGAAGCGAAGCAAGGTTTTCGCCGCGTCTTGTCGGCAGTAGGGCCTTGTCGGACTTGGCAGGTCTGACATTGGAGTCCGAGGAGATTCGCGGCTCGTTCGGTGCCGTTGCGAGCTTAAACAGCTCGGGCTTCTTGATCGCCCCCCCCCGGGAATATGCCGGCAGCATTATGGAGGGCATGCCGACGGGAGGAGTTGCCCTTTGTGGCGAAACTCTAGGCCGCACGGTATCCTGAACCGTGTAAGGAACCGACGGAGATCGTGGCTCGAGGATATAGCCCTCGAGGCCATACCCGCGGACCACAGCCATGTAGCCTAGGCCGGAGTTGATCTCGGGTATTACCTCAAGGAGGTTAAGTCGGGCAAGACTGCTAGAAGCGCGGAATCGTCGTCGCCTTCATCGGATACTTGACCGCTTCCCGCGGCCTCGGGCTTGATAGACAATGTCCCGCGACATTTTGTGCATGGCGGAATCGAGTGTCTCGAGGGTGCGCGGAGACGACTCGCCACGGTGCGGGGGCTGGAGCGTCGGCGGGAGAGTTGGGTTCGGGGATGCGTCCGGGAAATCTGGGAAATAGTGCACCCAGTCGCGCGTGCTGGTGGGTCCCCTTGAGGCCATACTCAGGTTGTAGGCTACGATGGCCTTCGAGTCGAACACGGGTATGACCCCAAGGGGGATAAGTCGGGCAAGACTGCTAAGACACAAGCTTCATAGCATCGGATACAGCTAGCCTCGTCCTTGAAGTTGCTCTTCACAAACTTGGATCGAGGCGGACCAACGGTCTCCGAGTACTTGAAATCCGCGCGCGAACAGCTGGATTCGAGCATGTCGATAGTGTCGGCATCTGTGACAGTGGTCGGGGCAAGTCAAGCATGTTGTTGAAAAGTATACAGCCTTCTGTGTTTCGGCTGATACATTCCTGCTTGAACGGAACTACCTCGACACTGAAGACATGCTCAAATGTCAGGTATTCCTCGTCCGGGTTCGACCAGGTGTGCGTGTCGATGAGCATACGCACCGCCTCAATGGGGCTTCGGTACCGGACCACATCGTGGCAACGAACGTGCACGCCGCCCGTACTGATGCCGAGGGTTTTCCTGCCGACACAGACACGGAGGGAGCATACGTAGTAGACGTAGCCGTAGATGTAGGCTAAGCCGGCCATGAGGGTACTAGTGACAGCAACCCAAATGGTGCTTACGTCCAGTCGGCTTCCAGATGTGTACGTTGCAAGCTCGTGGTTCCCCCTGCCATCGAGGAAGTTATCGCGGTCGGAATAAGCTCGGAGGATAATGTAGCTGATGTTCGGTACCGGAGGCCCCATATATGGGAGGCGGCTCGTATTGCCGCTGCTGCCACTGATAGGGCTGGTGGTGGGAGCGACAGGCTCGTTGGTCGTGATGGGTTGGTGTTACGTAACTCATTCCATGGGAATGAGTTACGTTCGACGGGTTAGGCGCCTGAAATCTAGCATGGGCGAGCGCTCCGACAGCTAGATCTTAACCGACACTGCCCAGACGCCACAGCCGTCAGGTGCTTGACCGCAGCGTCTGGCTGTCTCACAGCAGCGACCATGGCGTGGCTGATCTGACTTTGGCCAACCACGACGCACCGCCTACTTCTCAAGGACTGTTGGTATTCGCCTTGTAGGTGTACAGTGGTCGCCAAGTAGCGGGTGTCGTTGGTGGCCCTCCCTTCTTCTCAGGCCAGGGGCTGGACTGGAAGTCGACAACTGTTACGTCGAACTCGAGTAACAAAGAATCGCAGTCCCGCCGCTGAAGGCAGCCTGTAGAGGAGCAGGTGCCGTCTGCCTCAGACTGATAGGCCGATGGCAGAGGGCTGGGGTTGGTCAAGGAGGCTTCATGTTGAGTGTTGAGTGTTGTCCCTCAACGAAAATGTGTGACCTATCCGGGCCAGATGTAGTGTGGGGGTGTGGGGGCTCCGTGTGTTCCGGGCCGTCATATGAAACACCATGGCCGATTTCCTTGCCAAGCATTGGTCGGGCATGGGTGGAGCGTGAGCGGAATGTCTCCGTTGTGGGGCCGCAGCCAGCCTTAGTATTGGACGACAACGGAACGGACCGCTTGCAGGCGGATCTGTTTGCCTGCCCTGTCAGGCGGACACCTTGGATTGTCCGTGTAGATGTGGGGTGTTGATCCTAAGGCCCAACTGCCATCGTCGTCGCACATTCATCGCTTCGCAATCCGATGCGGGAAAGGACATGAGGGGTGTAGCTTGTCTTCGGGGAGTAGAGAACTCGACGGCCTGCATCTTCAACTCTCAGGCGCGACCAAAATACGTTGTCTAGCCTCGCATTTAGCCAACGTCTCGTGAGTTGTAACGAGCTTGGGATGCGATCGGGCAGGGCGATGGTCATGCTAACATTGGCGAAGTCAATGTCGGACAAGGCAAATGAACCTATATCAGATAAGTTGGCATCGACGAGTTTACATGAGACATCAACAGATTTACATGAGACATCAGCAGGTTTATATGAGAGAGAGATTACTTACGGTTTGCCTTGACCCATTCGCATGGGCAACGCCTATAGTTGCGCCAGTGCCGAGGCCACATGAAGAGGCGAAAACGTCGTCAAAGACTACGCTTTCAAAGCAGTTGACTGCTTCTTGTCGAAAGCAGACGACTGCGTCTTCTCAAATCAGCGATGCTCAAGGTCAACTTCCACGAAATGGTACTTACTCATTCGAAACTGCTAGAAGGAGTAGGTCATGTTCCGCTAGTCGCGACAGTGACATGGCTGAGTGCCTTTGTCAGCGAGGCTGTGCGCACCGGAAACCTTGCCTTGGGTTATCTTGAAGCACCTTGGGGGTGATGGTGTCTTCAGGTATCGGATGCCAGGAGGGGATCAAAGAGGTGTAAAGATGTCAAAGGTGAAGTCAAGAAACGCGAACTATTGATGGATTGATCAAGTCAAAGGAGATCTAGAGGCGTGTATCAAGTGGCACTCGCCTAGCTAGAGCAAGAGTATCAACTGGTACCCGCTTAACAGGGGCGAGGGTACGAGGGTGTCAACTGGTACTCGCCCAACTAGAGCGAGAGTGCTACCTAGAAGAAAGGAGATGACCAAGTAGATGGCTACGATATGAAGTAAGGGCTGCGATGGGCTGCGATGGGTTGAGGTGGTGTGATAGATGGTAGGTGTTTGCAGTGAGGATGGTGAAGGTTGTGAAGATGGGGGATTGTGCGGAGGACGCCGTTTGGAGGTTTTTATTTGTGGGATTGTTGCTCGTGATTTGTTTTCGATTGCAAGCGAAAACCACGACGCTAAAACGCGAGATTTGTGTGTGGCCAAACGGAAACGGCGCTAGAGGGCGTCGCTGATTAGGCGAGGTACAGATGGCCCCTGCACGGCAACGAACTGAGTACTTGGAGTACTTCGCTAAAACGCCCGCTAAAGCTGGAGGGCGCCCTGAAAATTGAATACAGCGAAGTAAATACATACCTGGTAGGTATCGAGGCAAAGAAGTAACAAAGTCGCGACGTACCTGAGAGCTCAAAATCAGCACCTGTCTCGCCTAGAGCTCTACCGCCTTCCTATTGCCACATATTCGATCTCATTACCCTTCCTGAATAGGTCTAGGGTCGCCAGGCAAGTACTGATTCCAGCCATTTCCCGTGGTATTTGGCTGATTAGGGGCGCCAACTTGTAAGTTCCTTTAATGTGTAGAAAGTGAGTTGTAGATAGCTCTAATTGCGTGCGCAGGGTACAATGTGCGAATTTCATCGTGCGTACGGTATATTCGCACATTATAAAGTATTAGGCTTGATTGTATAATCAGTATGGCCAACAAAGAACTCCTTCCCCAAGGCGGCTTACTATATTTATTCAACTTACCTAGGTAGCTAGGTACATATACTTCCATATAATCAGTCAGTATTATAATTTAAGCACGAGAGAAATTATCGTGATATTCTTGGCCAGTATTTTCTGCTCTATTGGGCTACTCTTCTATTTCGTGATCTTGATATATCTCATAAATGACCAAAAATTTACGCAGGAGTCCCTTTCTGATCCTGAAATAGATAGCCTTCCATCAAGGTGACCGGAATATATCATCAAGCTCATATTCGTACCTACCTAATCAATCTGGAATAGCCGCAAAGTAGCATCCTTACCTAATCACTGCCGATTTACCCAGCCCCTAGTCAGTGCCGACTTATCCAGCACCACATAGATTACCAAACGGGAGAAAGTCCTGAATCATTGACATGAGAGTTTAATTGGGTGTACCTATGCGTATTGTTCTTAATGGCCGCCGTTGGCCTACATGGAGCGAGAGTGTACTCTTGAAAAGGGGATGGTGTTGGTTATCCTCCCAGCCTCTAAATACACAGTCTCGAATCCAAGCAACACCATTGCTGACTCCATATTTACCAAGTCCGTCTCCTGCCTTCCTATCTTTTCTACTCATTTTAGATTAGATAATATATTCCTTAGATCTTCGATATGGCGCACCTAATAGTGATTGCACTAATGTCTGCCATTTTCCAGTTTGTGTTTCTTATTTCTTTCCATTCTTGGTCAAATTTCCCTCGTAGGTTGGTTAGCATAAGATACCATGTCTAAATATTAGCGGTTAGGTGCGCTTTTGGAAGTCTTCGTAGCAGTAGTAGACAAGCAACATACCATTGACCATTGAATATCATGCAATGTTCTACTTTTCGACCAGGTGATACATCGCGGGACTTGGTCTTCTTTGAACTATTTATGATAGGTCTCATGAGACCCTTCGTGTATTCCATGACGGAGAATTTGAGGAGAGGCGCATTTTGATTCTGCTGTTCAGTCATGACGCATGTAGGTAGCAGCTTTCATCATAAGATTGTGTATGGTATGGGGTCACCCAAAAGGGCGTTGGCGGCAGAGGTGCTACTAGTATGTGAGGCTCGTAGTCGGGTAGAAAGCTGATATACGCGGTCACTAGGAAGATTTACCACTGGCGAAGAATGTTCTGAGTTAGGAATCTGAGAGTAAACTGATGATGTATCGTCAGGACTAGTTGCAGGTGTTGCATTAGTCTCAGCTGATTCTACAGCAGCAGTGGTTTCGACTTCTGCTGGAGAAGTAGAACTAGTGTCAGTTGAGGAATCGTCTACCTAACAATCTTATTTAACACTCGAAAAATACACGATGCCTGACCTTGCAACAGCTATTCCAAGCCCCTGATAGCCTCCAAAGCGTTGCAAATGCTGATGGCCTGGAAATAGAGCTAAGGAGCTTTGGACCTGTCGTGCCCTGCGCCAGTACACAAGTGCGTGAGCACGTGATAGTAACGTGACTGTTGGAGGCAGCTGTATGTGCATAATGGCTCATCTAGTGATCTGGCACCAGCGCATGGAGCATTGGACCAGGAGCAACCTAAGTCAAACCAAATAAATGACTTCTATCGATTGATTGGTCAGAATCATAGATCGATTTGACCTAGGTGGGTTTCGGAGCGGAATAGCCATTTTTGTGGAGACTCCGAGATCTCCGGAGGTTTCCGGAGGTTTCCGGGAGCTTCAAAATATTTGGGTGACCCCCCATAGATTCCATACGTACCTACCATACCTGTGTATATATCTTTTCATCCTCATCATCTTTTTCATCTCCTTCTGTCATAAGGCCAACCAAGTGATGAGGGTAACAACTATGTTGTTGCACGAAGAGCTACAAACCTAACAGCTACCAAGTCATACGTATATACAGGATGGGAGACAAAGGAGTCCATCGTATGAGTCCGAAGGGGCCTAGTCCCTGTATCCCTAGCCCTAGTAACCCCAGAGGGGGGTCAGAGGTCACGAAGGGGTCAAGAGGAGCCCCGGTAGTGACTAAGGAAGGCTAGAGGTCAAGAGAGCCTAAGCCTGACACCTTCATCTTTGCCTTCTTCTTCTTCTTCTTCTTCTTCTTCTTCTTCCATGTGTCACTGGGTGGCGAGCCAGACCCGATCGCGAACAGCAAAAATGGCCAAAACTCACCTATTTCACTTACATCGTATAAGCCGAATATAGCGTTTCCTGGTACAAAACCTCAAAATATCGTATATTCTTAACATGAATTAATGGATGAGACTATCCTAGAAATTTTGCGACTTTTCGTTGCTCAGCTAGGGGGGGGTATTTTTGAAATCATGGTTTTTGTCATTTTCCCATACAAAAACGTCAATTTTCACAACAGCATAACTTAGCTAATATAACAAATATAAGAATAAAATTAATATTCATTAAAAGACTGATCCAAACTTAATAAAGCTAAATAGATTTGATACACCAATTACTAATTGCTGATTTTTGAGGATGGATTTAGATAAATTTCGACTTTTCCCATACAAATGACATCGCTTAGTTAGTAATTTAAAGTGGTAAAATCTAAGCCTCAAAAACTACCCCCCCTCAGCTCAGCAGCAAAAAATCGCAAAATTATCAATAAAATTGAATTAAATACTTCAAGCAATTATAATCACTTTTACCATAGCCTAAAGTTTATAGTATAAGCGATGATGGTATTAGGTATAAATGAAATGGGTAAGTTTTGGCCATTTTTGCTGTTCGCGATCGGGTCTGGCTCGCCACCCAGTGACACATGGTTCTTCTTCTTCTTCTTCCTCTTCTTTTTCTCCATCTTAATCTTCTTCAACATTAAATGTATGTTGCCAGCTGTCACGAATTACCTACTCTATGAACACTCTGCCAATAAGACGGTTTTCCACTCCGCAAATAGCATAGCTGTAAATGTAATATGCAGAAAGTACCTACCCTCACAAATCAACGCCCGTCAACGTCAATCTGCATCAATCCTCCGATAAATTAACGCCTGTTAACGTCAAACGTGTCTTACTCCTCCCGAAATCAAACGCATCTGCAAAACCAATAGGACTTTTCATCTTCTGAAAACTCCACCCATCTCACTCATTGATCATCACTTGGTGAGGATCTTTTTGATGAAGTCATCCATCTTGGCCTCCATTGAGATCGTCGCTGCAGAAGTTCTTGATGGAGATCGTAGGACGGCGTCTCTTGATATTTTCCCCAATTGATGTCGTCAAAAGGAGTTTTCTCTCCTGCGTCGTGGGTCGTCGCTTCTCCATCATTGCTAACGCTGTCGTCATTGGACATCTCATTTGCCGAATCAACGGAATCATCATCAGAGTTCGCAGTCTCATTCTTCTTCTTAGACCATTCGCGCATCGCAAAGGTAGGTAAGTTGCAAATGGCTTCATATCTAGTAAGTAAGTAGGGCAGTATTGCCAGCTGGTTCGGCTGTAAAACAAATCTCTACAAACATTCCCCACATAAGAGAAATTTATTCTCTGAGTAGTGTCTCTCATGTTTAAGAGAGACATCTACGCGTCCTGCAGGCTGCATGCTCGTGAGCACGTGACTGCCGTACGTGTTAGGTATCAACCTTTTGTTACATACAGTGATTTAGCACCCAATAACGTGACAAGATTTTGTTAATATCATTCGTGGATAGAAAATTTTACAAGTTCCGACCACCAGATTCCAGAATTCCATTACTTGCGCCTTACTGTCCGTCTCGGTAGCTTCGAACCTTCCTTTGAGGCACCACTATACAGCCCGTCTGTAAGGTGTCCCGACAGCGAAGTCTAGGTGCTGCATGAGAGCCATTCCTCTCAACTTATTCGAAAATGCCGTTGGCGTATGTTTCTTGGGTTTGTATCCCTCAATTTTGTGGATCGGTTGCCAGAGAGCTAGTTCTAAGAGGCCAACACCCAGGCGGTAAGTATTATAACTCCGGGAGTACCTCTGTGTCATCCAGCTTCCAGCTTGGAGTGCTGATACAGGTATGCTATCTGTCCCTGCTTACTCTTCTCAGAAATTTTATCTTTTCAGTTAAGCCGCGACGTGTCGAAGCCAATGAGCGGGAGGCGCAGCTGCGGGCCGACACGTGAGCAATCCATTGCTACCTATTTAGACGGTGCGGAAATTAAGATGTTATTGTTGCAAATGCTCTTATGAAGCCACCCGGTTAACTGTAGGAAAAATATGGATTCTGCGAGCTCAAGTGCTAGACGATAGCGAGTGCCGAGGATGTGATTCGTGTCATTGTCTTCGATTGACTTAGATATGGGTCGATGTTGTTGGCCATCCGGCATCGCATATACTAAAGCGGCACTTCGCGTCTCGCCAGGTCGAGTGAAGAACTAAGCATTCATAGATTAGCTCGTTTCCAACCTTCAAGCACATCATATCTCAGAGGAAAAGCGGTCTTTAATCTATGCGGACGTACGTATATACCAGTTGTCACGGCCTGGGAAAGTGCTATTTCATGAAAAGTAAAAAATGCCCTGGCGTGGTCCTATTGGTTTTCTGCTTATGTAACATGATTACTTAAGGGACCGTAACACCTGTACTCAACAAGACAGCTTTGTGTCACAGTGCCCAACTCAGGGGATAAATCGCGTGTGATAGGATCCTAAGAGCCCTATTGACTAGCTACTTAACAGTTTCTTACATTGTAGCCCTGATAAGGTTGTGGGCAATAAGATGTTGTGTTGGTCCAGAATTGACAGCTAAAAATAAGAAGGTCCTAGTTGATTACATAGCCACCCTAGCTGCTGGGTGTGTTACGTAATCTACAAATTTCTAGGTTGTAGTGGGGATTGCTGATTCTTCCCTTCTACAACACCAAGAATCAGCCTAAATTCCAAGGCCACCCTCGGCGGCACAATAACCCGGAGTTTACGTAAGCCAGATTCTCTGTTCGATGCCCCTATTCGC
>JAOXNQ010000003.1:3084531-3118019 GCA_028571165.1 Hypoxylon perforatum | reverse complement strand
CGCCGCGGCGCCTAGGCCCGGCCCCGCTGCCGTGTCGTGGACCACCGAGTCCGGGCCGATGGGGTGCGCGGACTTCTGGACGACATCGGTGATGGCGTCGACAAGGATGTTGAACGTCGAGTGGCCCGTCCCGCGAGCGTACATGCTGGCGAACTGGTTGAAGTAGTCAGGCAGGGGGAGCTGCGGGTGTGAAGCCATCTTGAAGACGAGGGTCGGTTGGCTTTAGCTATTGGATAATGAAGAGGTGTGTTGAAAGGAAGAACGTGGTTGGAATAAGATGAAGAGTTCCAGGGACGACTAAGAATTGAGGAGGGGGTTTTGTTATTTTATAGAGATAGAGGGGGTCCTATGTAAGGGATCCGGCACTCTCAATTCTGCCAACTCTTGATTCAATTCTAACGGATATATCTCATAAGCTGATATCTGCTTAGGTTCGCATGAAGTCCACTTTAAACTAGTCGGCCGTTCTTTGTTCAAAACCTCTTTGATCCCAACAGGCAGCAAGCTGACTTTTGCTGTAGCTAACGTCTAGCTAAACTCCGATGTTACCTAAGCGGCGTAGCAAGGGTTATATTACCAACTGTATATTCCGTATAAAATAAGCGGGTTTCCACGCTATAAATAGCATAGCCATTTCTCATCTGGCGCTACTTCTGCTATCCCTTAACAGGTCTACTGTTGACCTACATCCTCCTGACTCAGCCAAATCGAGTGGAGTCTTGCTGTTCTTGTCCTTGGCTAACATGTCGGAGCCATGATCAAGAAGCAGTTGTACGACACCATGATGGCCCATTTCAGCAGCCACGTGCAATGGTGTTCGCCCGTTGGAGTCGCGGCTATCGATGGGAACGTTGTCTTTTAGCAGTGCGCGAATAACCTCCATAGAGCCTTTCTCGGCAGCAAAATGCAGGGCCGTTCGTTGCTCCTTTAGATAGTGGCCTCGTGTATCGAACCCAGCGCGGATAAGCCGAACGGTTGACGCAACCAAGCCGGATAAGATGGACTTAACCACCGCCGTGTCTTCTTTCTTCGCTCCACGACTAAGAAGTAGCTGTGCACTTTCGGCATCCCCTTGAGAAATCGCCGTTGTAAGCGCTGCATCAAGTCCAGGGAGCCCTATCCCTCTATCCAGAAGCAATTCGACACATGCTGGTTGGCTTTGGAGTACGGCGTGGAAAAGTACTGTCTCGCCTTTTAATATGGGGATATCGTGATCAATGAGGAAAGCTGCAACATCAACATGCCCTAATTCGCAGGCCTGTAGTAAGTCTCGTTGGTCAAGTGCGCGCATCAACTGCTCGTGTCCAAACATCTCCGAGTTGTAGCTTAGCAAAATTTCCATAAGGTGATGGTAACCCTCAAACGCAGCGGTTCGAAAGGCTTGCCCCTCTGCGTGTAGCCCACCGTGCTCCCTCTTGAGGAGAACTTTAAGCATATTGGGATCGTTTGCTCTGACCACTTGGGTCAAGGGCGGCTCGGCATGTAATGAGAGTTGCTCCATCGGCTCCATAGTACACTCAAGAATGCAATCGACTAGCGTGGCATTTTTCTGCTTGATCGCGTAAGATAGAGGGGATAGTTCTGTGATATAGTGATCGTCCACGTATTTTTCATGTCGGTAGTCAGCTTCCGGCCGTACGATGTCCTCACATTCGGCTTCGTATAGAAACTCCACGATTTCAAACCAATCGTTGGTACATGCCAGCCAGATAGGGCTCACCGGCCTTGAGATGATTGCAAACTCCTCCCAAGCTTGAGCTTTGCAAGATATTACAGCCGACCCCGTGCTAGCAGAGCGTAACACTGCGCACCACACTTCAAAGACACGTGATACCTTAGACAGTATGGTATCAAATACGAAAAGCCTGATGAGTTCCGATAGGGGTCCAGATTTTCGAAGGTCGCCACAATTATGAACGTGCAATATCCAATATCGTGCGGCGTAAATAACAGATTCCGATCGAGGACCAGTAGTGAGGCGCCACACCAGATGATTCAAGGTATAATCAGGGATATAAGACGAGGGAGCATCCGGGGAACACATATATGAACGCTCCCAAAAGTAGCGAATACAAACGCCCGCAAGCAAAGCGTTGCTACTTGGGCTGACGAATGTGTTGATATTTCGTTTTCCTAGCCCTTCAAAAAACTCTCTCACTGATAAATGGGCGAACTCGAATATCCGGCCCCGCACAGTAATGAGATTTGAGCAGACATCCATGAGCTCAATGCTGCTAAAGCCATCGCTACTTCCATCCGGTAGAGCAGACGATGCGATATGAGCAAAGGACTTGATAGAAATGGAGTCCTTGGAATATAACAGCCACTGAAACGTGAAATTAGCAAGAGCTAGAGCATACTCCCCTGACGTAAGGATATCCTGGTAAATCTCCCAGTATGAGCCTTCTAAGGTCTCCGGCAAGGTGCCGAGCCGAGCTTTTATATCACCAGCGACTTTAGCCCGTCGAAGCACTTGAATTTGGAGCTCGACCCAACGAAACCTGACGAAATCATAAGGTAAGCATAAAGCTAGCAGCTCTAGGAGTTCCGTTGGACACCTTACATTCCTCGAGCCCCTTTAATAAGTGTATCAGTAATATCGCTTCGGAGAGAACTAGACAGCTTGTTATGAAGAAGCCTTGCTTTGTTAAGTTGATCCTCACTATATAGCCCGGTATGTTAGTTGTACCGTCACGAAACCATAAAACTGCGAGAAGCAACGTACACAAATGACGCTATATCTTCAGCGTTATCGTCAGCTTCAATATATACATTCGGCGATCCATCCAGGTGTAAGGCGATGTCATAGTTATCTCGGCTGGAGATAAATATTTTCAGGAGGCACTGCGATTCTTGCAAGAGAAAACTCAACGTATCCATTAGTTCCTGGCGGTCCTGTTGGCAAACTTCATCTAAACCGTCAAGGACCAGGGTCATCGCCGGGTAAATCTCCGTAAGTGCTAATAATATTTTTTTGCATTCGTCGGTATCCCAGTACTGGTCCTCGAATCCTTCGAAACCGGCGATTGCGTCTTCGTATTGCTGGACTATAGGATGCAATATTGGCCTATCGGGACCTTGGCTAGCTAGCTGACGTACAAAGCTGGCCAAGATCTTGTCACATTGGCCACGAGATGGTTGTGCAGGGTCTCTTGCGCAGTAGAAGTAAGCTACATCCATGTGTTCTCTCTGCAGCTCATCAATTACAAGGGAGGTTAGTTTCGTCTTCCCACACCCTGGAATGCCACTGCGCGAAAATATGTGTTAGTAGATGGATATTTCCTTTGGAGAGTCGAGATAGTACGCAGTATGACATGTAAGGATGTACCTGGGATACGTACTGAAGCCAAAGAACCGATGAATAGTTGTCATGAAGCCAGGTATCGTAAGCCTCCTTTTGGAATAGCCATGTACCCGAGCCTTCTAAGCGACCTTTCACAGAAGCTTTATGGTGGGCTCTGTAGGGAACCGTAGAGATGGCTGTCAGTATACGTGCTCTTGTATCTCGCTCGAGGCCGTCGTGGATAGCCGAGATATAGCCATCCAGGCTTCTAATTGGCCCCTCAAACTCTCGTAGTAAATCTCCCAGTGAGTCTATCTTAACGTTTTGGGATCTTTGACCATCTTCCAGACCTCTGAGGTCTACAATCATTTCTTTTGATTTCTCGATCTCTGCGAGCCGGATTAAATCCCACATCGCCTTCCCTTCATTTTCGATGGTTGAATACTTGGCTTCAAGGTCAGACTTAAAAACAACAATGCTCTTAAGAAGTCGGATAGCCAAGCTCTTGCTATAATACTGAAGGGCTGAGAATAAGTATTGCAGTATAGCGGCGTAGAGCGATACTACAGCGTCCGAGAGTCGTAGATAGACATCCATTCTAAAACACAATTAGCGAATACAGATGCTCACTAAACAAAAGCTTATGGTTTCTATTTCAAGAGCATGAGGAAGGAACGCGTACTGGGAGTGTTCGGGCTGTAGAAAGTGACGTTCAATCATGTAGCTCACCGCAATCATGTTTGTCACGTTTTCGATCGATTCCAACATATATCCAAAGGTCTCAACATCATTTACAGTGGCCTGAAGGACCATCCGTACCGCAGCCCACGGTAGCGCCGCACTGACCGGGTCATATTGAACGGCGATGTCACCGAATTTCTTTGTTATAAGGTTATTTCATCGCAAGGCACTGATAGAGAGCAAAATATGAAATGGATGACAAGCTTACCACTAACTTATCAACGCATTTGGCTATCTTCTCCAGCAATACACGCAGAATTATGGTGCGGCCTTTGATAGTGACCTTCCATCGCTTCTTGATGCACTCATCTTTCTTCTCAGTTGTTGCTTTCAAAATGTCACTTAATACTGTGAGGGGCTCTTGCTCGGTTGTATCGAGTAAGCTGAAGTCTTCATTTCCCTCCCTTTTCAACCGCTCGAGTGCCGCTGTCCACTTATGGTGATGATGCTTAGTACCGATGCTGCTAGTGACGGTCATGTTATCATGTTATACTACCATATTGAGAATTGCGGGATATTGTAGTCGACGGGTGATAATGTTCGGACGAGTCATTCGAGTGAATGTGAGAAATGGATTGGATGCAAGGCTCTCCTCAGAGGTACTTCAGCTTTGCGCTGCGCCCCATACGCAATCTGAGGTCATCCTGCATATCAGGTATGACTAAGACTTCCTACCAACGTGTGAACACTTATAATTCCGACTTAAAACTCACGAGTTCAGATGGCATCCGTTTCTCAGATAAGGCAATATGAACCCCTAATAAGATGTTCACGAGCTGCAAAAATTGGAAGTGCGGGGAAAATTATTGTCTCCAATGAAAAACTCCTTGTATTTAGTAGTGTCTAGTGTACCTAGGCAACTCAGGAGTGTCGATGCCGATAGGTTATGAATGTTGAAGAAAAAATAAACGAGAAAACGGGTTTATGAAGTATTGAAATAAGTTCGTTGCTGAGATATAGAGAATCATAGATAGGTTGTGATATTGTAATGAGTTGCGACTGAGTAAAGATGAAATGTTAAAGCAGTCGTGCGAAGCAGCTGTTACCAGCTGGCCCAGCGCTTTGCCATGCGACGAAACAGCCCACTTCCTATCGGCACTTGATTTAAGACTGATGAATTTTGACTCATAATTAGCCTGTCGCAACTTCCCAAGTGCACCGGTCGGGTCGTGATAAGACTGATTCCTAGGTGCAAGTAAGGTGTGCGTGAAAGGTCGAGGTGCTTTCAGATGGCTCTTACTAATTCGTGCTTCCGGGTTTCGAACCAATTCCAAAGTCAATTGGCCGCGAAGGTCTCAGGCGCTCGTTTTTACTCGGCGCCCTCCGGCATTCCAAGCGCCAAGAGAAAGTATGTGCCGACTACCGGCACCTACCCGCGAGGGTTCAAGGTGTCGGGCACCATAGTCGGCGTCAAGCCCAAGAACACGACCAAGCCGGATCTCGCTTTCATCACCTCGGATACGCCGTGTGCTGCGGCAGCCGTCTTCACTAAGAACAAGTTCCAGGCCGCGCCGGTGACTTTCAGCCGGGCGCTGCTTCAAGAGCAGAAGAACTCGGGTGTGCGAGGTGTGCTGATCAACTCGGGATGCGCCAACGCGGTGACGGGAAAAGGCGGTCTCGAGGATGCCGAGGCGATGGGCAGGGAGGCTGACAAGAGCCTTGGTGCCGACAAAGCAACCATTGTGATGAGCACTGGTGTCATTGGGCAAAGGTGGTTAATATCAATGCCCCGTCAATTTTGTCACTCTAACCAGCTGTAGGCTTCCTATCCAGAAGATCCTCGACAATGTTCCTAAAGCTTACCAGGGGCTTGGCGACACTCACAAGCACTGGTTGACCTGTGCTACAGCCATCTGCACGACGGATACCTTCCCCAAATTGATCTCCAAGACTTTCAGTCTCCCGTCGTCGCCATCAGTTGAGTATCGCATTGCTGGAACGACCAAAGGGGCCGGCATGATTCACCCGAACATGGCTACGCTCTTAGGTGTAATCGCTACCGATGCTCCTATCTCACCCGCCGTGATCCCGCCCATCCTCAAATATGCTGCAGACAGGTCTTTCAACAGCATCACCATTGACGGAGACACCTCTACGAATGACACGGTAGCGCTGTTGGCAAACGGAGCTGCGGGAGGCCAGGAGGTCACCTCGGAAGATTCAGCCGACTTCACTGCCTTTCGAGATATCGTAACCGAGTTTGCGATCGACCTCGCGAAGCTGATTGTCCGGGACGGCGAAGGCGCCACCAAGTTCGTCACCATCCGCGTGACCGAGTCCTCGAGCGAGGAGGGCGCTCGGAAGATCGCCAGCACCATCGCCCGGTCGCCCCTCGTCAAGACGGCGCTCTACGGGAAAGACGCCAACTGGGGCCGCATCCTCTGCGCCACCGGCTACTCGCTGATCAGCGAGCCCGGAAACCCCGTCAACGAGGTGGACGAGATCATCCCCGAGAAGACCAACGTGTCTTTCGTCCCCACCGACGGCAGCCCCGAGCTGAAGCTCCTGGTCGACGGCGAGCCCGAAATGGTGGACGAAGCTCGAGCCGCGCAGATTCTCGAACACGAAGACCTCGAGATCCTCGTAAAGCTAGGAACCGGCAAGAAGGAGGCCACTTATTGGACCTGCGACTACAGCCATGAGTATATGTAAGTGGATGACCTACCCATATTTTTAGGCTTGTACTGACAATAACGATTAGCACCATCAATGGCGATTACCGTACTTAGATGACTACCTAAGGATAGTGATATTGCGAGGACTTCATAGAGTAGAATGGGTTTCTTGTGACGAATATCATGATGGATTACGGTCTTTTGAGATTCTATAGACTTCGGAATCTGCAGCAACATAACTCAGTCTCAATTGAGATTGAACTGGCTCATACAACAGCTAAGCTCATAATGCGTGCATGCTCCTTTCATAGGTAGAACATTTTCTACGAACAAGTATAAAAGCCCGAGATAATGATCGATAGAGGTTAGACTAAAAATATGAAAGAAATCAGAGCATTTCTGAGATTTTCACATATCCTAAAGTCTACAGAGTTCACGAGACAAAACGTTTGAATGCGCTTTCGCCCTGTAATTATAGGTGCAAGAGCTCGGGCCTTTAATGCCCGATTCGTTAATTAATAAAATACAGGGCTGAAAGCCGCTATCTCATAGTGGGTTAGGGTGAATCTAGCGCTCGGACCATACACATAATCCCAGCTCTAAATTCAGACGCGTCTACCGTGCAAACACGCGTAGATTGATTTCATGAAGCATTTTTGTTCGCGGTAAAGTGATTTCCAACCACGCCGAATCTCACAACACAACCACATCACAATGCCGGCAGCAAAGCCCGAAGAGCGAGGCGAGTCCTCAACATCAGCCGCCAAGAAAGCCTTGTCGGCTGCTTCTAACGGAAATGTCACCTACGAGCTGCCATGGTACTTATGCCCTCCTAGGAGCTCGGGAGCTTCTACGGATGGACCCATGCTAATGTGTTCACGCTACGCAGGGTAGAAAAATACAGACCCGTATTCCTCGACGATGTAGTTGGCAATACCGAGACTATCGAACGATTGAAGATTATCGCGAAGGACGGAAACATGCCGCACGTCATCATATCGGGAATGCCTGGTATTGGAAAGACCACGAGCGTATTGTGCTTAGCACGCCAACTACTCGGAGACGCTTATAAGGAGGCGGTGCTGGAACTCAATGCGAGCGACGAGCGAGGTTAGTTTCAAGGGTACACTATACTAGCACATTAGGAGGTCAAATGCTGACGAGGATTTTCTACTAGGTATCGACGTGGTCCGGAACCGAATCAAGGGCTTCGCGCAGAAGAAAGTGACGCTGCCGGCGGGGCGCCACAAGATCGTGATCCTGGACGAGGCGGACAGCATGACGTCGGGGGCGCAGCAGGCGCTGCGGCGGACGATGGAGATCTACTCGAACACGACGCGGTTCGCGTTCGCGTGCAACCAGTCGAACAAGATCATCGAGCCGCTGCAGTCGCGGTGCGCGATCCTGCGGTACGGGCGGCTGACGGACGCGCAGGTGGTCAAGCGATTACTACAAATCATCGAGGCGGAGAAGGTGCAGTACAGCGACGACGGGCTGGCGGCGCTCGTGTTCAGCGCCGAGGGCGACATGCGCCAGGCCGTCAATAACCTGCAGAGCACGTTCGCCGGGTTCGGGTTTGTGAGTGGCGACAACGTGTTCCGCGTCGTCGACAGCCCCCACCCCATCAAGGTGCAGGCGATGCTTAAGGCGTGCCACGAGGGTAATGTGGATAGCGCGCTCGACGGCCTGCGCGAGCTCTGGGACCTCGGCTACTCGAGCCACGATATCATTAGCACTATGTTTAAGGTCACCAAGACCATCCCCACCCTCAGCGAGCACGCCAAGCTCGAGTTCATCCGCGAGATCGGCTTCACGCACATGAAGATCCTCGACGGCGTCCAGACCTTGCTGCAGCTCTCCGGGTGCGTCGCCCGTCTGTGCAAGATCAATATGGACCCGAAGCGATTCGAGGCGAAGGCGAAGTAGGCAGGCAAGCAGATATGGACACGGATATCGAGATCAGGCTGGCGTGTGGGAAATGGTTTTAAACATGTTGCATGGCACTGGCGTTTTACGGTTTAAGATTGAGCACGAATTTCTTGGTGCGTGCTACGAGGACCAAAAGAGGAATATGTACACGGCTAACCGCCTAATTACAAAAGGCTGGGTTTACTACTACCCGTTTCTGCCCGTCGACGACTGAGTATCACTTATTCTGCTGCCCCGGCCGTGGTGATTCGTCTTTTATTTCCATTAGTTCCTTCTCGTAGTCCTCCCAGACAGCTCGATCTCGTGCTATCCGTCGTTGCATGCGTACGCGCTGCTCATACTGCCGCATCCTGTAGTCGGCTTCGATCATGCTTCCTACAATCATGCCGGACATCTGAAGATATCTGTCATGTTTGTTAGTTTGCTTGACTCCTACCCGAACATCCCTGTCCCCATTTTCGAGTAAGGCGGGGAGTTCACAACAGGCTTGTATAAGGGAATGAGAAGTGGTGCTTACACTTTAAACTGGACTGTCAACCCTCGATATAGAGGGGAAAATACGAAGCCGACTCCTCCAAGGACTGCCGAGGCCGCGCCCCATTTTACAGCTCCGATGGCCGCGCCTCTTGCCGCTTCCCATTGGGCTTCCTTGGCGTCCTCACTCTCTAGGGCTTTGTGGGCGCGCATTGTGAGCAGCTCATTGCGCGGGTGCCACCTAGCACCAGCAAGAATGAGGGTCGTCGGTTGGATTTGTTTGCTTTATTTTGACTCAATTGGTCCCTGAATTCCAATATATTTCGACAATGGGTCCGGAATATAGCTGTTTGCTGCTCCAGAGCACGCGACCTTTTCTGGGTTCATTAAAAACTAAGATCTGAGATTGAGATTGCGATGTATGAGCTTCTTCGGTGGGGTTTAGCTCGGGAGCGGTGATTTGGTGGAGCGCAGTGCCGGGCCATCGGCGGGTGAATTGCCGCTGTATTTTGGCGTCATCATTCCAAGAGCATGTTTTTGCTTCTCCAGACTCGTTGACCTTTAATGCTCTCTACAAGCCTCGATTTGCCCAATTCATAAGTCAATCGTCCTCTTAGATCATTTAGTAAACTCGAGTGAAATTTTCAGAACCAAACCCTTAACTTAGTGTATGAGGCACTTGAAATGAGTTAGTTACATGACTTTCAGATAAAGTCACACGGGGACTGATACATAGTACATATCAATTAAATGGCTTCACTTCGAATTTTCTACCTCCCTAATCTTCCCCGGACAATTCTCTCCGCGGGGATAGACTACTTACCTAAACATTGCTTTGTTCGTCGGGGTCTTCACGTCATGATACGTCGATAGATCTCACAGCTTAATAGACTTTTTCGATGCGGCGTTGGTTGGTAGGGACCTTGCATACGATCGGCACATTAGTAGCCTCGACCTCGACTCAATATCGATGATGCTTGTAAGACGAATGTAACTTGACAGCATGAGCTCCAAAATCTAAGAAATAAATAGTGAGAGGCCTTCTAGCAGTAATATAACTAGTAATTGAAGAGAAATGATTTCTTCTACTTTATTCTCAGGTTGCGAAGGCAATGTTCAGGCTGCCGACTAGATTCTGGAATTCGACTCTCAGACGTCATCATTCGTCCCGTCCCTCATTGCTATATCTATCAGTACCGTCACCACATTCTCCAGTTCAGTTAACTGCGAGCCGACTTCTACAACACAGCAACTCATCAAAAACACAATTCCACTCTACAGCGCAGACATTGTCACGTAACCAGAAGCAGCACACCATGGGCTTAACCGATGAGGAAACGCAAACAGGCGCCACGACAGGCGAAGTCCGTAACAGCACCGAAGAATGGAAACAATTACCGCCATACCGCACAGCCAAGGGCGGCAACGCGGGCATGGACAAGAAGTGGACGGCGCACTGCCACTGCGGGCGGGTGCGGTACTGGCTGTCGCGTGACAAACCGCTCGCCTCCAAATTCTGCCACTGCATCGACTGCCAGGGGCTGCACGGCGCGCCGTTCCAGTGGGCGGCCATCTTCCACAAAGACGATTTGCACTTTGAGAATGGGGCTGAAGGGTTGGCTTTTTACCACGCGCCGGATAAGTCGACGGTGCATCGGCTGCCGTGCAAGGTTAGCTGCGCGTACTGCCACGCGCCGATTATGGACGAGGGCCGGAATATGGTGCTTATGTTCCCGGGTATCATTGAGTTTAGCGATGCCGAGCACAAGAAGTTGTTTGATCCCCAGTAAGTAGCAACAGTTAACGGCTTTCTTTGATCCAGTGCTAGACGACACGAAAGAGTCCATTGGTGTTAACAGTAAATATAGGTGCCACATCTTCTACAGTCAGCGCGTCATAGACGTTCACGACGGGAAGCCCAAGTGGTCTGGACTAAATGACAAGAGCGAATTAATCAACGAGGTGGAGAGGGGTGATGCCAATACTGTTCTAGGCGAGCCTACAAATGAGAATAAGCAAGAATAAATTCACCGAGGGTGTCTGATGCCCCATGCTAACGCTCTATGCGGTATGCTAAATGTTGTGTGATTATGACATGAGGTCTTCTAATATTGCCTCGAGTTCTTCCTTCTGGAAGGGTACACTTAATAGCTCGGTACCCAAAACGTCTTTGCGACTCGTAATCATTTGGTGGTCGTGGAATCTAGGAAATTCATTAGCTTATCAATTTCAATCGAATAAGTGATACAACATACTCTTTCAGCAGTGTCCGGAAAGCCATCTCCGAACTGCAGATGAATTCCTCGACCGCCTTGTTATATAGCATGCGATATTCCACGCCCGGGTTCTCTCCATCTCCCGGGCCTTCGTCCATGACTGCCAGAACCTCGCCGACCAGCAGACGAAACAGGCTCTTGGCATTCTCCGGCAAACTGCGCAGAACGTAAGTAACACCTTCTTTTCCACCGACCCGCCTTGCCTTCCGACCTAAAAGCTCGTGCACGTCGTCGACGACTTCGAGCTCGGCTGCGAAGGGCGCAAATGTCGTGCAATCGTGAAAAACAAAGTTGAATGAGGACCGTAGACTGCTGTCCCAAAGTAAAGGAAAATCTGGCGTGTCGGCGGAACATATAAGCCGAATATTAGGGTGCGCTGCTAACTGAGCGAGAACGGCCTGTATAGTAGACTTCCGCAAAGACGGGGCATCGGCCGAGTTCAAAATGATCGTGACCGTCACATCGTGAGCTGATAGTAGCGCCTTCACGCTATCCAGCATAGCTGAAGGATTGCCGGTCGGCACCTTGTGGGCAGGGTTGACAGCGCTGGCGACGGTGCTCAGGATCTCACGCAGCGAGCTCGTGCGGACGTAGCCATTGATAATAACGATTTTATTCGCCACGTGGTCTGCGTATTTGTCGTAGATGTATTTAGCGAATCTATGGAGGAGCGCTCGCTTTGACCCGTATCCATACAAGCACACGCTGAACCCCTGGGAGAGCTCGAACGTCCACTGCGGGAACGACTCGACATGTATCGACTCGAGGAACTCGATGTCTTCGGCGTGGGGGTCCTGGTACTCGCGCAATATCGAGAAGTATTCTTCGTGGGTGAGGAGCTTTAGGGAGGCAAGCGTATTGTTCGATGTCTTGGAAGTGCCGGGTCGGTTCTGCGCGAAGTAGAGCTCGTGCGGCGGTAGGTCTCGAGGCGGCGTCGGTGATTTCTTCCTAGCGCGTTTCGCGGTGTGCTTCGACTTCGGCCGCCCGCGCGGTCTCTTAGACGGCGTTGCGGCTTCGTCGGGGACGTTTTCGCCATCCTCCTCGCCCTCCTCTTCGTCTTCTTCGTCTTCGCTAGAATCATAGATTTCCCTGGCAATTTCCTCGTCCGCCTCTTCGTCGCTTCCGTCTCCGCCCACCACTTGCTCAATCAGGGCTCTGGCGCTCTTTTTCCTCGCTGACCGATCGTTTCGCTTCCATCTTGGAGTCTGTGCAGTCGCGCTGCCATTGGCCTTCGAAGGTGTCACCGCATCGGCTCCATTTCTCTTGCGACCCCTCGGTGTCGAGACTTCACCATTGGTTTTGGGTGTTGTCGCAGCTGAGACTTGTTTCCTTTTGCTCGGCGTCGCCTTTACGGCTGGACTTGGCTCATCCTCCTCCGATGGGAAATCATATTCGGAACCATGACCGTTGGTGGTCCCATTCGAACGCGTTCCAGATATCGCTCGGGTGCTCCGTCGCTTAGATGGAGTATCTTGAATCTGTTCCTCGTCTTCTTCGCGACTTCGTTTCCGCGGGGAGTCATGGGAGGTAGTTTGAGCTTTTGCAGCTGCGGGCTGCGATCGCTTCGTTCGTACCATTGGAGACTAGATGTCGAAAAGATTCGACAGCATCTCGGATGTAATGGTGCTCAGGGGTAGAGCTTAGCTACCGGGTAGAAACCAACGAGTTTGGCAGTGTGGTACCAATGGGTGCCTATACCACTATTAACCTGATATCTCCCCTGATAGATAAGCTATCAATGGGATGCAAAAGACTGCGTCAGGAATAGAGGGCTCGTTGATGAAATCCAAATTTGGTGGTGTGCACAAATGTTTAGGTGGAGAGTAGAGAAATCAATTACATTGGCAGTTGTGCAACCAATTCAATCATCAGCCACTACTAACCTTGATATCTGCCCTGACCAGCGAGCTATCAACGAGATGCAAAAGACCGCATCGTATATAAATGGTTTGTTGAGGAGATCCAAAATTCGCGATTGGCATCGCGACTGTCGCGTCGAGTGCTATGTTTCCACATTGTGGACCCCTGCTTAGGTACCTGCATGAAGTTAGTGCCGACCATTACAGGGGCCCGGGCGGGACTCGGCAGTCCCAGAGCCGCACTGAGCTTACATAAGACCTCAATCTTCAATTAGCTGCTAAGATTTAGAAGGGAGTGCCCTATAAAGACAACTACCAATATCTTTACGGCGCTATAGCATAGCATGCTAGCTCACAATTCTCCAGAATGTATCGGCGCTTTTGACTTCAATTTATGATATTTTATCTTTATACCATATCCTTTATGTGAAATCTGGTGCGATTATTCATTTAAGCACATTGCGCCTCACCTATATTCACCATGAACCTCAACTTTTCGGGAACGGTTAACGTCTTCAAGCTTCTAATAAAACCTTCGTTATGCCTTCCCCACGCGACGGTATCCACATTTAACGACATCCCAAGTCCCTTCAACAAAGCATTCGCCGGCTCAGGCAAGAACGTAGATATCAGGGCTGTAATTCTGGACAAGGATGACTGCTTTGCATACCCTGAGACCAACGAGATATATCCTGCTTACACAGTATGTGAATTTACTGAATACCTGGGAGTATATCAGTTTATTTAATATTGCCGCCCAGCTAATGATTGACTCGACCATAGGAACGGTTCCGCCAGCTCCAGAAGGAATTTCCTGGTCGTCGTCTCCTAATCGTGTCTAATACTGCAGGCGCAACAACGTATGACCGAGATGGACACCTTGCCAAAGAACTCGAGATAGCAACCGAAGTATCCGTACTAGCGCATCGGGTGAAGAAGCCGGGTTGTGGGGATGAGATAATGGCCTACTTCAAGTCCTATCCGGAGGTAGGAGTAACCCATCCAAGCCAGATTGCCATTGTCGGGGACCGTCTAATGACGGATATGATGCTGGCCAATATGATGGGTAGCTGGGGCTTGTGGATCAAGGATGGAGTCAAGCCGTTAAATCAGAAAAGCCTGGTATGTTGCTCTATCTTCTCATCTTACTCCTGATTAGGAACTAAATATTTCCAGTTCTCCAAAATCGAGCAACGACTAGGACCTTTCCTGATGGCACGCGGTTTTCAGGCCTCAAATCCCCAAAGCCCGTTTGAGTAACCTCCCTAGCGAGGTTTATCGCCATTAGTAAAAGGACAAATGCTACGTCTGTAGTAAATAGGTAGCAACCTGGATTATAATGTCTTGGGAAGGCGAACCCTTCCGTGTCCCAATCCCAGGAATCTTTAAAACGACCATTAATAAGCAATCTTGTCCTCGAATAGGGTATGACGATACACGACTCTTCGATCACGCTTTGATTAGTTGATGACATCAACTTGATGTTCATCATATTGAATTACGGATGGCAGGCACATGCATGCGTCTCGCTCTTAGGTAGGTATTCTGTAAATAGGCTGGTTCGAGACTCATCGCTGCATGTTTTAATATCACTTATGTACATAAATAATAAGCAGTCCTGGAAATATCGTACTTGGACTTCGTCCTTCGTAAGGTCTCCCATGTTGGCTTAAGATAACACCATTGTTTAATGCACATAGTAAAGCTTACAGCGTACTCAGAGGGGTTCGGTATGTTCAGGGCGTTCGAGGTGCATCAAGGACTCAACGTATTTGAGGCCATTCGGCGTCAATTGGCGTATAATATCACCACGGTCATCCGAAGTCGGATACTAATGAACAGTCGATATGGCCTGAAACTCACTGTCTACTCAAGTCTCCGATCTAGGGCCTGATATATCCTCGGCAGCTCCTGTGGCATTGTAAATGTTATGAATCGGGGACAATTCAGCCTTGCAATTATATAGTCATATGAACGTTCCGCTATTTGCCAATATGTCTGCGAATCACGGTCCTCTAAAGTCTCAGTTCAAACATCAACTATGCTGCAGCTCAATCGATCAGACCGCATCAGGAGATCCACCTCACAAACTGTCATTGGGGGATACCTGCATGTGTAGCTACCTAGGTACGTAATATACCCCCAAAAAGGAGTGAATTTACATTTGCTACTTCCAATGAGTAAGTGTTACTAACTAGTCTAACTAGAAATGTCTCCCCAACAGAAGCCAATGATGTGTTAGCCGGGGGTAGAGCCCGTTTCATGCAGCTAGGGGCGCAGGTACAGCAGTGGGATGTCTCCCCCCTATCTGCAGCTAAAGTTTTACCTCTGCTCATTGGTTCTTGGCACTCGACTTCTTACTCACAGCAAGCCTTGCTTGGGCATATCCAATGATGTGCTTGTCTAACCCCCGCGAGGCAGTTCAACAAGTTTGTGACTTTCCAAGTCATGACTCTCACCATTGCTGCAGGGTTGCTGCACTGCCAATTGCCTCCGGAAATCATTTCCTAGTGCCTACAAGACTGGGACCATTAATATTATTGGCTGGAATCGGATGGATATTCGAAAGACACGCCTACTTTACGCTGATGTAGCGAGACTCACAAGCGGCCGTAACGTGAAGAGTGGCAAGCTATTCTGAGGGTATTTGTGCTCGTCAGGGGTAGTTAGACACTCATTCCCAATTATCCCATCTTATCCCCGCATCCCCCCGTACTTCACCACCTACTCACGAATATTCCGGGTGGCACCACGGTATATTAGCATAGACAATCCCCACGACTACTGCCAAGGTTATAAACCGGCTGGAGAACACTCACTTCTATCCTCCCTCCCCTGTCAATCTTCATCCAGCTTTCTCCCTTAATTCGTTCGCCTTCCGATCTCTTCCAACTTCTTCAAGGCCTACACATCACCCCTCGGCCTTTACAGTTACGCCGAAGAGGCAATTATCACCTGAAAGACAATCCCCGAGCCCATTCAGGATTTGAAAATCGTTAATATGGTAGGCAAAGTCTGGTCGGAGGCCGAAGAGAAATACTTCTGGCGAAATGCCGTGGAACGTTCGGCCAAGCGCACTGGCATCAACCGCGCCAGCCCAGAGTTATCATGGGATCAACTCGCTACAGAGATGAATATTGCAATGATGAGACAGGGAACTAAACGCCGGGAATACACAGCTACTGGACTCTGTAAGCCAATTGCCTACCTTGAACTTTCTTCAGATATGCTAATTCGTGTCGACATAGTCGAGCACTATTTCCAGAACATTGAGGGCCAACGCACCTCTCCCAATGCTGTGCTCTACGTCAACGAATACTTGGAAAAGCTGGGTACGTTCGAGGCACTCTGTAACTAGGCATCATCGCCCTAACGTATGATCTCCAGGGCCGGAATATAGCAGGGAGGCAAAGGCAAAGGGGAAGGCAAAGGAGAAGGCCAAACCGAAGCCTCGTAGAACTCGCCAAAACCACCCGAAGACCATAGCAGATCTCCCAAGCGTTAGCCGTGGTGTATGCCGTCGGTTTGCTGCTAGTTTGCTGACCAGCTCGACTACCAATGGACCTGTGGCTTCTTTGCCAAGCCCGAGTGCCACTACTCCTGCTCCGGTCAAGGACGAAGCGGAGTATCTCTCTTCCTCTCCTAATGCTCGTCGACCCGCGACGGCTCCTCGCCCTTTCCGTCCTATCGTGCCAGCACCATGTACCAGTCGGATCAGCAAGCCATCAACAACGACGGGTTCTACTTGCAACAGCGCTTCCATTCAATGGGGATACCAGACGGGGAAGCTCCCGAACCTCGCACCATCGTCCAACTTAGTCCCATCTTCATCTGCTAAGTACATGCCTGCCCCGATTCAGCCCGCTGCGTCCTCGTTTCCCACGCCCCCGTATACCTCGACCCATTGTATGGCCAACCCGTCTACCTACCAGACCCAGAGCGAGACCCCCAATGCCAGCGAATACACTCTAAGAGAGTCTCGCGCTGTAAACCCGTATCACGGCATGGGATATCAAATGAGCCAACAAAATATGTCAATGCAGCCGCCCGCATATAACTCCTACCAATACCAGTCTTCGTATGCTCCTCGCCAGCACCATGGCTTGGAATACCAGACGAGCAAATACTCGTCCGAGCAGTCATCAAGCGGCTCAACTTCTCCCGACATCTACTCGGCCGCCTCGATCCTGACCAACTTCGCGACGTCCAGACCCGAATCTACCCAAAGCTATCTTGCGCAAAACACTGGCATGAACACCTACCGAAGCAATTACCAATGGAACCAGCAGCCGGGACCCCTACCGAGCCCCCATGAGCCGTACCCGAAAACCTCTACCGCTCCTAACTCGTCGCACTTCCGAATTTCTCCGCCTAGCCAAACTGTACCGGACGACACGGTCGAAGAGGGTCTGTTCGTTGAGGACGACGAAGACAACGAGCAGAACGGGACACCTACGGACCACCACCGCGGTACCAATGGAAAGAGCCCTGTAGACAACGAGGCAGTGATTGACAGCATCGAGGTCGCGGATGCCCAAGGAGACGGCAGTACCACACCGCGAGGCCGCGAGGAGAAAGCCCCCGAGTACAGCAACCGCGCCGTGGCACAAGCTTACGCGCAGGCGATCGACAAGAAGCGGGCTCTTCACGAATGGATGGACTTCTCGAGCGAGAGCCTGGACTACGACGACGTCAACGACGGCGACTACGTGCCGGGAATGAGCCTAGCCTGCTAGTTAGAGGAGGGACACGGGGGAGCCACGAGCAGCGAGCAGCCCGGCGCGACTGCCATGCTTGTGTGTCTAAGGATTTGGTCTACCTAGGGCTCCAATGGGACGACAATAAGGGGCGCCTCAGCGGATGAAAAATCCCTCCGGCATTGTGTGTTTTTAAGTGTGTTCAAGTGTTTCCGATGATTACCAGGTCCTGGTTCCGACAGGCCAAAAAAAGATTTGCGATTTGCGGTGCGATACGATGATGCCTAGGTCTTTAGATTAGCTAGTAGCTAGATCACTCTTCCTAGCAATAGCTCTCTCGTTTAGGTACGTTAGTGAGTTAACTTGCGTTGCGTTTTCACAAAATTTAACTATTATTAGCATTGTATCTGCCGGACAAAAACAATGGGAGTCTTTTGTTTTGTTTCGTGTCGTGCTTTCCTCCTATCTCCCACCTATTCTCCGGCGGAAGTTGTGGAAGTGAAGAGTGATGACCTAAACAGGCAGTGACGTCGGTGGTTTATCGATAATATGATAATAGCCGATACAACGATAACAATATCGGTTAATCCGATAATACAGCCGTGGGCTTGCTTCGGTAATCAATCTGAAACATTGTACAGCCGCCTTTATCCTTGCGTCTTCTTCTCATTCTCAAAATACACATGTTCAGATCAAAGGGAGCACATGAAGCCTAGTGTCATTTGAATGAGCGAATATGGATGTCGGGCTTGAAATACCGGTCTTCGGTGCCAGTGCTGCCTCCAGGGCCGTCCAACTGGGGGCATCGCGAATCGAGCTCAATGCTGCTGGCTCGTATCCAGCTGGTGGACTCACACCTTCACTTGAGGACCTCAGGCGGATAGCTTCTATCAACGTTCCCATCCGCATCATGATCAGACCTCGAGGCCCTTTACCCCAATCAAGAGCTCGTGATTTTGTATATTCTGACAAGGAGTTCGAAGAGATGGAAGTCGCCATCCAAAGCTTCAAAAGGAATGGATGGCTGAATAAGGAACGTGGCGATGGCTTCGTATTCGGTATCTTGAAAGAGGATCCTCCGGAGACCAAAGAGAATGGCGCACAGCTGAGGAGATGCTGGGTCGATAAGGAAAGGTGCAGCCGCCTTGTTGCAGCAGCCCAGCCGTTTAAGACCATCTTTCATCGCGCCTTTGACGAGATAGTAAGCTGTGATGACGAAGGACAAGATATCAGCGAGCGCGATGCTTGGAAAACGGGACTCAACGATTTGGCAATTTGCGGCTTCGATGCCATTCTTACCTCCGGCGGGCTTGGAAATGCCATCCAGAACGTAGCCCTGCTTGAATCAATTGTGACAAGGGCGGAAGGCTTCAACATCGAGATTATTGCCGGCGGCGGGATTAGGAGGCACAACGTCGAAGAGATATCTCAACATCTGAAGTTGAAAGAGAGGAAGATGTCAGGTTTTGTACATTCAGCATGCATATCTAGTGCTGGATCGGAGGACATCGATGTTGAAGAGGTCGAGGCTATCCTCTCACAGCTAGATCGACATCGACTAATATTGAGTATCACTGCCTTTTAGTACTCGTAAGTGGAGATAGTTGATATCATTACTACTCATTTCATTAGATTAACGCTTCAGAGGCAGATAGGGAATCGACATGCAAAAGACCACCGACTCCCAGATTACCGATCCGTATCCATTATCGTACCACGTCGTAAATCATCTCCTTCATCCCATATTCATTAAAGGCATACGCCTAGGCAGCAGGAGCCTCTAGGAGCGTAGCGGGCAAAAGCTTAGACTTCGAAGCAATGTGACCCGCCAACTCCAGCATCGGCACCGCCTTCAAGATCTCGGAGACGTGAACCACGCTCTGTAGCTCCTTGAGCGCCCAGGCTCTGATATCTACCGCAACGAGACTATCCACGCCGTACGTGTTTATGGGCCGTGAACTGTCGAGGTCCTCTAGTTCCATCATCAAGCTCTTCGCCAGCTTGGCCATCATGGCGGAGCAGACGGCAGCCTTCGCGTCGTCTATACTTGTCGCTGCCCCCAATATGCTTGCGAAATCGGTGGCGGTGCTACTCTTTCCGGTCTGTGTGCCGGCGGCGTGGTGCGCCTGCGTATCGTATACTCTCAACGGACCAAACCGCGCGTCCGAGAACCAGTAGGGGTCATCGTCACCGTTCACCTTGACCAAGCCACCACTAGCGAGGCCAAGGACCGGCTGGGGTCCAACCTGGTTTGTCATCGCCGCCTCCATTACCGTAAGGAATTGTCTGGCTGTTAGCTGAGGAGCGCCAGCTCGGACGATCTCAGGCACTTTCCCCTGCTCGGATACGAATCCGATCTCGCCCATCCAGCCGAGATCGATGCTAGTCGCTTTTAGACCTTGGGCCCGGCGGTAATGTACGACGGCGTCTTGGTAAGTGTTGCCAGTGTTATAGTTGCTTTGGGCGAAAGACCCAATCTGCCCTGCTGACGAGGACATCGTTATGAAGAAATCGAGATCCTTGGGCAACATGTTGTACATGTTCCACGTCACCTTGTACTTAGGTCTCAGTGCCGCCCACCAAGCCTCGAAGCCCATCGTTTCGAACATCGAGTCCTTGAATCTTTCGTTAGCGCCCGCGCGTCCTAGAATATCATCCCGTTTGAAGTCTTACCTGAACGTTCATCGCCATTATAATTGTCCCGCGTATTGGCGGGAATCCCTCTTCCTCAATCTGTTTGAGGACAGTCTGGAATTGCTCTTCGTTACCAACGTCGGCTGCGAATGCCTTGGCCTTCACGCCAAGCTGGGATAGTTCCTCAAGGACCTGTTGCGCTCGAGGATCCTTGGCGCCGGATCGGGATGTAGCAACTAAATAACGAGCGCCCTTGGACGCCATCCACTTCAAGAGTGATCGGCCGAGACCGCCCATTCCGCCTGGGATGATGTATGTAGCATCTGGGCGCAATTGAACTTCAGCTGACTTGGCTGGGGTGGTCTACATTGTGGTCAGTACTTGTACGTGAATATTTCGAGGTTTTTCTCATAAACGCACCGGTACTTTATCATCATCGATAGCCTGGAGGACGACTTTTCCTCCATGCTTTCTGGCTTGCAGCATTCGGAACGCCTCTGATATCTCTGAAAACTTGAAAATATGCAGCGGCTTTACGAGTTTGATGACTCCTTCCTTGTAGTATCGGAAGACGTCGGCCATCAGCTTGCTGAATAGCGGTCGGTTAGTCCGGTACATGGTCAAGACGTTTACACCTGCGAATATGGCGTTATTCGCGAATGGCACCATGTCAAGCCCGGTGTTACTTCCTGCAATCGTATATCAGTATGGACATGTGATTTATTCAGAAAATTTGCGACTTACTGATATCCTTCATGCCTAGTTCGATGAACCGACCGAAAGGCGCAATGCAGTGCCAGGTCTGCCTTAAGAACTCGCCCGTTAACGAGTTCAGAACGACCTGTACACCTTGACCGTTCGTTATCCGCTTGACACCCTGCACGAATCCGGTATCCTTGTTGCTGAAGATATGATCCTCGGGAATGTTGTAGTGCTCAACTAGGAATTTCTTCTCCGCCTCAGAAGAGGCAGTAGCGAGGATCTCGGCACCCACGTGCTGGGCTGCGTTTATAGCAGCCTGGCCTAGGCAGTCCGACGCCGAATGGATCAGTACAGTCTCCCCGGCCTGGAGTCTAGCAACATTGAAGATGCTCTGGACTGCTGTTCCGTAGGATATCATCATGGTGGCGCCTTCTTCGAACGACATGGTATTCGGCAACCTTTGGAACATGTCTTGCGTGTTGCGGATAAAAGTCTTGTACCAGCCCTCTCCGCAGGTCATCACCCGATCGCCTACACTAAACTCGGTAACGTCTTTACCCAGTCTTGTTACGATGCCACTACATTCGACGCCGAGGTTGGGGTCCCAGAGCTGACCTAGTACGACCGCCATGTCATACGGATCGAGTCCTACGGCCTTGACTTCGATCTCCACTTCTAGGTTGCCTAGAGGTTTAGAGTAATCGTCATCGTCGGTGAAGTAGAAACTGTCCAGTTCGCCTGTAGCCTTCAGGTCAAGTTTCAGTGGCCGCCCGGGCTGCTTCAAGGGCTGCAGTGTTAACTGATCCTCTCGCGACTCGTCAGGAGTCAAGAGTCTGCTAAGTGCCTCGTCGGGAGAGACTCGTAGGACGTGAAGAGCGCCCTTCCTCTCAGCAAACTCGTAGTCAGTATTATGCGCCTCTCCTTGGAGACGGAGAACCTTGAGAATTGTTTCGCTGACTTCTGCTTGGTCGCAGGGGACCTCGGGGTCAAGATCCAAAGTCGTAAACTTGACTTCCGGGGCCTCGCCACGAATCGTTCGCGCGAATCCCACAACCATATTGTGTTCCGGTACCTTAGTATCCAGTGAAGTTCCGCCTTGTGTTAGCCACAGTGTGCCTTCAGAATGAAGAACCATGTGCTTGAGAGCATCGAATTCCTCAGCTTCGATCGAGCTGAGCAGCGGCTTTTCAATCTCGAACACGGCGATGCAGCGCGATGTGCTCAGATCCGACTTCCCAAGGTCGATCAGCGATTTCTGCTCTACGACCGATCCGCCGGCGGCCAGCCGACATAAGAGCTGCTCGACCATCGGTTTCGTCTGACTGTTTCCTGCTGGTGATGTGACGATTACTACCTTGCTTGGTAGCTCGGTCTTGGTCTCGTAGGGGACGCTTGATGATATGATGGACGAGGAATGGCCGACATCGTCCCGATCCCGGAAACACCACTCGACGCCCGAGAATCCTTGTGCGCGGAGACGGGTGTCCCATCCCTCCTCCGAAAGCTCTGGGCCCCATTGGCGGCCATCGTTCTCGCCTGAAGTTTGTGAGTAAATTGCTTCTTTGGACATATTATAAATGAGAATGGAGATCACTCACCTAGCCACCAGCCAGATAGAACTCCAAACACTACCGAGCGTCTTGCAATCTTATTTGTCAATTCCGTGACGATAAGATGTCCTCCCCTAGAAAATCATTAGCGTATATCTTAGCAACATGTTTCGTATAATTAACGTACGGCTTCAGTAGCTTTTTACAATTTGCCAAGGTCGTACCAATGGACGATGTCGCGTGGAGCACCTGGAAAGCGACTACGAGATCGTATGATGCAGCCTCGAGTCCCTGCTGCGAGGGGTCCTTCTCGATGTCCAAGACCTTGAAGTCCATCATCGAGCTGTACTCTTTAAACTCTTCGCTAGCCGCCTCGAAGAACACTCCGCTGATGTCGGTGTACGTGTACTTCTGCAGGCGACCTGCGAAGTTCGGCCCAAGACTCGATAGGATTCGGCTCGTAGCACTTCCCGTGCCGGCGCCGACCTCAAGGATGCGAAGCGGCTTCTTGTGCGATAGGCGCTTGATGTACTCGCACTGGATCGCCGGCGTGCGTTCGTCAGAAAGACCGTACCGGTACATATTATTGAGCAGGTTATCCCGGCTCATCACCTCCCAGGCCTCTACTTCACCTAGGAGCATGCTAGCCATGTTGTCGTGGATGCGGCACATCATCTCTCCCTCGAGGCTGGCCTTTGCGACGCGCGCCAGCACTTCGTCCTCGGCGGCTTCGCTTGCTGATGTCCACTCGGGAGCCTGGCACGGCAGCTTCCCGGCCGCGCCGAGCTCGCACTGCTGCTTCATGTAGTTGTAGTAGACACGGTAGTGCGGCGCCATGGCCTCGGCGTCGGCGGCGCTGAAGCGCTGCGTGGCCCGCTTGCACACGATGTACGCGGCCCATTCCAAATCACGCACCACCGAGTATTCGGTTTGTGGGGCTCCAGCACAGGTCTCCCTGAGCAGCGCCTTCGCCGCATCGGGCGAGTTCTCCACATCGACGTCCCACGTTGGGTACGCACCCAGCTTTCGCAGGGCCTTGGTTCGGGCCGCTGGGTCCAGCTCTTGGCTCCCCTGCGCGTCCGCGGCGAAGTCTGTTGATTTCAATCCCTCGAAGATGATCAGCGGCTCCCCCCCTTCCTCCCACTTCTCGTCTGAGGAGATTACCACGGTGCCGTTGGTCCCGTCGAACCTTCTCTCCTTGATATCTGCGTACCCGCGCAGATGGCTGCCCGCGCGCGTGGGTAGCTTCGCCGAGATCTGGATCCGCTCGATGTACTTGGCGGTCGTGGGCTTGGCCACGCCGTCGCAGGCCATTAGCATCTGGAACGCGCCGTCGAGCAATGCCGGGTGCACGACGTGGCGGGACTCGACGCCCTCGGGCATGACCGACTTTGTGTCGGGGACCTGCAGCGTGCTGCAGATGACGGTGCCACCGGCCCGTGCGTTGGTTAGTGGTTGGTATGAAGGTCCCCATTGCATGCCTAGTTTGGAGAACTGTTGTGTGTTTCTGTTAGCATGTACTTTGGAGCCCGATGGGCAATTATTCGGCTTCTCTTACCTTCTCGTAGAATTGAGCCGGGTCGCGATCTTGCAACTGCAGATTGGCGATGCGTGAGTATTCCGCGCGGTAGGTCTCCGCTACGGATGCTTCTTCGTTGGTAAATCCCGTGGAGTGTTCTTCCGCGGCGTATTTGAGCTTCACGAGACCCGTGCTATGCTGTGTCCACTCTCCTTGGCGATTGCGGCTCGACAGTGAGAATTCTTTCCAGTAGGTCGTTAGGGACCTGGACGCTAATCGCCATGGTCGTAACTGTAACTTAGTTTCTACGGGACTATCCTCGGCCTCACTTAGGACGAGAGGAGCTCCGGGGAAGACGTCGCGTAGTTGGATGGCGTCAATGGTCTTAGTGGGCTCTGAAGTCTGGCGCATCGCTTCGATGATCATGGCTAAGACGCCAGAGAACGAGAGCACGGGCTTGCCGTGAACTAGATAGTGCCTAAGCCAGGGAACCTCTGAGAGGCGGAGGTAATTCCTCCAGCTGGGCTCGCCGTCGTTAGAGAACTCATCTCGCACCCCCAGCAGATCGTGCTTGGGCATTTTGCGGTTGCGGTAGGCGGCCGACAGCGCCGTCTCGTACCAGTACCTCGAGTTGTGGTTCCACGCGAACGGTGGCAGGTCCACCAGGTGCGTGGGGAGCCCCTCCGCGGGATCGAGCAGGTTGGCCTTGGTAACATCCACCGAAAAGCCCTTCTGGTACAGGACGCCGGCGGCGGTGAGCGCGGTGTGGATCGCGTCCTGTTTTCTTGTTAAGAGACTGAGCGCGTTGATCTCCTGGCGCTTGGCCGCCTGCTGGGCCTGCAGGATCTGCTTGATGGGGCCCTGCAGGGCGCCGTGAGGCCCGACCTCCACCATCGCGATCGTTTTGTTTTGGAGCTCGGGCGCGCTCAGGATCGCGTTCATCGCGTGGTTGAACTTGACGGGGCACACCATGTTGTCGACCCAGTACTGTGGTGCCCTCAGCGCTTCGTCGCTGATCTCCGCCCCTGTTACCGACGAGAACATTCTAGTCCCGCTTCCTGCGCTCTGATCTGCCTGGATACCCGCAAGCGACTCGAGGTATGGTTGCGCTAGTTCCTGCATGAAGGGGCTGTGGTATGCGGTCTTGACAAGCAACTTTCTGCACCACGCCTGGCTGCCGATCAGTTCCTGGACTTCGTCGATCGCGTCCACGCTGCCGGATACGGTGACGCTGGCAGGGCTGTTGATGCAGGCGACTACGGGCTTCGGGTCTGAGGTGGCCTTGTCGATGTAGGTCTGCGCATCTTGTTCGCTCAGTGCGACGGCGAGCATGGAGCCGACCGTAGAAAGTCCAGCAGAAAGCCGTCCTCTGTGGTACGCGATAGTCCACGCCGACTGACGCGAAATAGCTCCCCTCGCGTACGCCGCGCCTATCTCGCCACTGGAATGGCCGACAGTCACAGAAGGGAGTATTCCCCACTCCTTGAGTAGATCGACCAGGGCGACTTGAACAGCGGTGCATGCCGGCTGACTGATCTGGGGCTCGTTGACGCGCGACTCGGTTTCCGACGCTTCGAGTTCCTCGAGCAAGTCCCATTCGCACCCAAGCGACTTGAGGTGAGCCGTCGCCTCGATCAGACTGTTGTTGTATGTGCGATAGGCGCGGAGCTCGCGGCCCATGCCAAACCACTGTGCGCCCTGGCCCGTGAAAACGAACAGCGCAGAGAGGTCCTGGGCGGGCCGCATGGGCTTGTTCGGGGTCTCTAGGGCTTTGGCGGCTTCGTCTAAGCTGGACGCTACGACGAAGGATGACCATGACAGCTTGCTGCGCCGGCTGGATAGCGTGTAAGCTAGCCGCTTCAGAAGCGTTGATTCCTGTATCGGCGAGATATTTCGATCCCGTAGATACGATTGTAAGCTAGCCGCCATTCTGCTGATTCCGCTCTGTTCGTGAGACGACCACACGAGTAACTGAGGAGTGATCGGGGTCTCTCCGAGATCTGTGACGTCGGAAACCGAAGACGCTCTACCGCGCTCGCTGCCGTTTTCCGAGGTTAGTCCACTTGCATCCGACGCAGTGAAGGAGCTGTCGGTTGGTGAGATCAGGTCGTTTGGCATGATGGGCTCGATTCTGCGGTCCGGCACCGTAGGCGCCGTGTTGTGCTTCCCAACGAGACCGCGATCGTGCAGGTAGTGGTAGGCATCGTCCAGGATACAGTGGGCGTTGGTCCCGCCGTATCCAAAGGAGTTGACGCTGGCTCTTCGTAGACCGTCTGTGGGCCATGGAAGTAACTCCGTAGGAACCTTCGGGATGAACGCTATTAGATCGGGCTGTATTGGCTGAGATATGAGCTAAGACGGGGTGAACTTACCGCAAGCCCCCATTTTTCCAAGTCCAGTTTGGGGTTTGCTTTCTCGAACCAGATATTGGGAGGAATCTGACCATTCTCGAGCGCGTAGACGGCCTTCACAAGCCCGGCTATTCCAGCGCCGGCTTCCAGGTGGCCGATGTTGGTCTTCACGGAGCCTATGTATAAGGGGTTGTGCGCACTCCGTGTTTTCCCGAATACGGCACCGATGGCTGATGCTTCTAACGGGTCTCCAGCAGGTGTTCCTGGAAAGAAGTTATCGTCAATAGAAATTCCTTGGAATGTGAAGTATCATCGTCTTACCGGGTCCATGAGCCTCAAAGAAACCAGTATCATCAGGACTTAGCCCGGCATTAGTATAGGCGGCTCTGACTAAGGTTTCTTGCGCTTCAGACGAAGGCAAATTAATTCCTTTATCGCGGTTAGATCCTAACCCTATGCACGGTTGGGGGCTCGGTGGGGGTAGATTCATTTACCGGGAGTGCGGCCGTCTTGTGTAACAGAGGTCCCCCTGATGACGGCCCGGATTACATCACCATCTTGTAGGGCGTCCGCTAGTGGCTTCACGACAATCACGGAAACGCCTTCGCCCCGGGAACTTGCAGATTTTCTTGTTAGCGGCCGAATTGTCCGAGACAAAGAAAAACACCATTATATGGTTGTGTGCAGAAAAGAAGAAGCCACATGAGCATGAGACACATACTAGCCGTTTGCTCTATGGTCAAACGCCATAGACTTTCCGTCAGGGCTCAGAAAGCTGAGGGTGCTTAAGTGGTTCGACGTGTGTGGCATTAATATTAGATTAGTGGCGCCGACGAGAGCCTATCATGAAGAGTTAGAGTCAGTATCGTATTTACGAAGACACTTGGCGCATGAAAGACCAGCACCTACCGCTTTGGTTTCGCCCGTACGAATACTCTGGCAAGCTAGATGTAAAGCAACAAGAGACGAAGAGCACGCAGTATCCAGACTGATGCTCGGGCCCTTGATGTCGAAGTACCAAGATATTCTGTTGGCAATCATAGCAGTGCCCATACTACCGTTTGCTTCGTATCGACTTTGACAACTATTAGAATAAGTTGTTGACCAGAGGGAAGACGAAACTCACGGATAGTCATCTGGGTCTATGGCGCGGATTGCTGCATAGTCCCGTACGCAACAGCCCATATAGCAACCCATTGCCGACCCCGAGACGTCTTCAATTCTGATTCCAGCTATCACAAATTGTTAATAATAATTCATGGAGTGAGAAGGAGATTTTCTGGCGATATAAAAGAAAACATACCTGATTCTAACGCCTCATATGCTAGTTCAAGAGTCATCCTCTGCTGGGGGTCCATAGCATGCGCTTCCTGCGCCGTTATCTTAAAGAAAGGGGCATCGAAGGCTGCAATATCATCTTGTATAAAGTGCCCTCCTCGTGCACTTGTCGACCCCTGGTGCTCGGCACTAGGATGATAGAATGCATCTATGTTGTATCGATTTTTCGGTACGTCAGTTCTGGCACTTCTCTTCTCCGTTATCATATCCCAAAGTTTGCCCGGAGTCGTGGCGTCGCCGGGGAATCTGCCTGAGATGCCCACGATGGCGATGGGCATCGAAGCTTCTTGGTTGAGAACTGAGGCCATGTTTGCTTCCTGGCTATAGGACATGTATAAAGATATAGTCGCCGTCCCATAGAAATCTTATAGATGAGAGATCTTATATATGCTGTAAATTGGCCGTAGTTACAAACTACAAAACCTCATAGATGTAGAATATTGAGCGTAGTCAACAAACTACAAAACTCCGAAGGGAATTAATAAAAAAGGGAGTAATTACGATTGTTCTATTGTCCTAGTCTCAGGCAGCCAAGTTTCTAATATGTATGTTCATCTATCTAGCCAGGGAAAATATTGTGCCCCATTCCGCCCCGGTTCCTCCACCATCCCCATGCAACTACGATGGTTCAATAGTCTGGATCATACGGGTATACCAAGAAGATTGAGGTTAGTATAATCCAAAGTTGAACGATGTCTGTGGTATAGGGGGTATGGGGGGTCCTTGTCTAGCGTCGATTCCCGGTTCTGGGGACTTCTCGACAAGAAACACAAAGTTATCACTCCCATATTTGAATGAGCCCCACGGCTTGGAATTTTCAGGGATTCTTTTCGCGTGTCGCCAACATGCATTTGAGGTGCCATGCAATGCTACGTCAAGGCCATGCATGTACCCAGTATAACACCGAATCTTTGAGAAGTTACTGCAGGGGTTGCATGCACCCGCTATATAATGCCGGATTCCTTGATAAGTTACTCCAGGGATTCGAACCGCATTACTTCCTCTCCACTCGAGATTAGCGACTATTGGCATGTGGCAGATCATGGAGCCGTCTTATCTACGATAACGCAGCTCGAATGGACTTCGGCTCTTCTTTCACCAAGTGGGTAAGGACTGCTGATCTTCAACAGCTGTCGTCGAGCTATGTAATAGCGTGAGGTCGATGAATGAAGCGGCGAATTAGCAACGAGGGCGCGATGTTACTATATACTATGTAAGAGGAATGGTTCCTGGCATGTACCGGACTAGCTAGACTAATGGAACTTCCCGCGGTGGTCCCTGAAGATTTGTGTGTGAGGGGCTCGCCACTATAGTCTCCATGGCCGTTGATATAATTCGCCAGATGATAGACATTTTGCTACATAAGAGGTTACATAGTAGAACAAAGGCATTGTCCAAGGCAAAGTGGTGGAGAACACTACGAATGCAGAGCTTGCATGAGCATTTCCATAGGTTAGGGAGAGTAATCCATGCTGCTTTCCAGTACCCTGGTGCTTCTAACATGGTCTTCGTATGCGTTATGTCTCTGCATATGTATATGTAGGTAGAGAAATCATCCCACTGATCAGCTTGGCATCTCCGGTAACTCGAGAAGGATGACAGAAAAAATTGGAAAATGGAACAACATCATGCTAAGACACGTGGAGAGTATGGAATTGATAACATCACAATTTACTATGTACCTAGTCCGGCCGGTGGGACCTATTAATCTGGTAGCCAGATTAGTACGTTTTTGTGTGTAAAAGCAGCAGGAAATGGCTGGAATGCAGGATTTCTTAAAATCCCCCCGTTTGTGAGGCTATTATAGGTTAGGTCGCATCGCATTAGGGAAACGAACCGGGTTGCTGACGTGTTCCGCACCATTCAAGTCTTAACCGTTTTGAGGTGTGAGATACCGATTCGTAACTATTTCGAAGGTCGGGCTCGCTCACCGCTCCCTCGGCGAGTGGGATCCCACCTGCAACCTAGCCCCGTTGAAAAACGTGTTGCACTCGCTTAAATGGCCATCTTTCGCGATAGCCGCGGGAAACCAGTGTAACCCGTGCAGGCCGGACGCTCGGTCACTTCGGGACGGAATGGTGTCGGGTATGTCCATCGACCTAGGCATTTAGCGTCTACGCAGTGCCGCGTTCGTGTGAGCTATCGGCGGCGTAAAAAACAGTTGCTTCCTACCTCCTACCTAAGCGCCTCCTTGGGTAGGTGGGTGGGTGGGTATTATGAGGAGAAGGCCTGCCACATTTGGCTCACCCCAGATGATATCTCTTCCTTTCCAACTGCAAAACGTAATGAAGTGGGAAATGGAATGCGAGATGCGTATCATTGTTGGAAATGGAGACGCGGTGGCCAGAAGGAGGCAACGGATGGCCAAAGAGGAAATAAATCAATATCTTACCCCTCATCTCTTCCACGACTTAATGTGGAGGCCCACGTTTCCGCGCTCATTCCGATCACAGCTATAGCACATGGGAACATGGAGGAACAAGGGTGAGAGTTGCCGTCCGTGCCCTACACTGCCGTTGTCGTAGGGAAAAAGCGAGTATCATTCAGATAAGCTCCCGACCGGGTTGGCAAGATGCATCGGACGAACGCCTCACGGACGTCTTCCCGTCTTACGCTGGGCCGTCCGTGCAGATAGCGCTTCTTTAAAAAGAAGTCAACAGGGGTTGTGACATACGTTACTTACATGCGGACAAGGGTCGCGTTGCGCACGGAGTATTCCCCGTAAAGTGCTTACGCCAGGACCACGCCCCCTTGTTCCTGGGATGCTGTAGAAATGACAAGTCATAAGACGCTCAACACCGAACGTGCAGATCGCACTGACCTTGGATATACCTGGGCTGAGAACACCTTATAGAACATAAGGATGGCTAGGATGGCATGTGCTGTTGGTGTACAAAGACATCGTACCTTACGAATTCCACTCTCGGGCCGCATTTTGGCGATCCATGTGACCTATTTTATATGTCTAACAACTATCCGGTTCCCACGTTCCTTATCATGTTCACCCAGATGTATGCTGTTACTGGTGGCGGACCCCTGTGCAACAATGTCATTGTAACCTCTTGTCCTCAGCTTACATCATGACCGTACCACCAAGCCGGTAACTGCCATTTCTTTGGCATATTTGCCCTAAACATGTTGCCTACCTGGGTACCTGGCAAAGAGAACGATATGATATGACGACTGAAGCGACGATCACAGGTAGTCATGTGAGGTGAAGATAGCCAGTCTATTTTCTTCTATCACGCATGAGACTTATCGTCAAGCTCATATTGCATGTGATATCGATATTTCTTTACTCAGGGTGCTTGGCAACTGTACAACCCTTGGGAGACTATGTGATGTTAAACATTCGTATGGTCATGATCATGAGTTGTGATACGCATATTCCCTGTCTATGTCGTTCGTTAGGTACTTTAAGTTATACTTAATAGCATAGGAACTTGGAAGTTACCTAAAGCCTGTGTGGTTTTTGAATAGAAGCTACATAGGTATTATTAGTTTCTGAAGTAAATACCCTCTTAGTGTTAGCATACGCAATATTGAAAATGTGTTAGTACTTAGACGCTTGTAATTTTACGAAGACCCATGTACGGATATTCTGCGAAAGGGAATTGTGAGAAGCTCTATGAAAGTTGCAGCATTCAAGTTGCTTAGAAGGCAAGTATCTGAATTCTTACTTTGAATATTCGTCCAGGAAACTATGTTGTCGTCGCGAACATGCATGTTGGTTCCGCCTGCAGCCACATCTCGTACTACTCGAGTGGGCCAAACAGAAAGCGTCCTAGGCCGTGTCTCTTTCCTAGAAGGGTAACTGGGCTTCGGGATATATCACGCTGCCTAAGCCTCACCCCACGCAGTTAATGTGAGGACAATCACGTAGGACAATTGCGCGGCGGGGCTTGTGTTACAGTGCTATAGGCATATTATAGCTATACCATGCGGCTTAATATGACCGTAGCATCTCCTTCAGCGGAACCTAATGCGGATCAGACAGGCTCCCTGGTCCTTAAAGGATCTCCGCGTTTTCGTGAAAGTACCCCCGCCAATATCCTGGCGAAATCCACAATACCAATTCTCGATACGGCTTGATGACGGCGACACATTCTCATCAACCGAGGCTACATGCCGCGATCCGTGATATTTTGACTGCATTACCTCGACCTCGAACAATCACTTTCGGCTACACGATTGGCGAGTTCCTTAAGGCGATGGCGCTTAGCGGATTCTATCTCAATGTGCATGACAAGAAGCCAGCAACAGGTCCATCGTAGGATTACCTACTGATGGTAAGTTAATTTGACTACCTAGGCAGTCCTAGTTGAAAACCCACATCTCTGAATCCTCCATTTGACATGATGAGACCTAGACCCGACCTTACCCGCCACAATTAGCTAACGGGAGTAGGATACAACTGCCAACTATAGAAATATTCTCAATTTTCTGCTCTGAGCGGGCGCGCTAGGAGTCTAGGCTTGGTAATTCAAACCAGCAGTTGGTTCTGCTAATATTAGTACTATTATAAAGCATGGCTTCTATGGTAGGTAGATACGATTGCTATTTGCAATGGTTTTGCAAGTACACGGCATTTCGAAAGGTCGCTTACATAATATACCTGAGTGGCTTCAAAAAATTCAAGAGCTACTCGCGTCCAGGTTCGTCTTTCTGACTTCACTAATTCATACGGCTCACAATACACTTGAGATCCCGTGAATAAGTTGTTCAGATGCTTGAGGCATCAGGCATGAATATACTTGGATGAGTTGTAGTGCTATGAGAGCTTTTGGAAAGAAGCTCGATTACCTAACCGCTTTCGTTAAATATATGACCGGCTTACTAAGCTTGGCTTACTAACCACTCTATTCCAAGGCCACTTTCAGGTGGCATAATAACCCAGAGTTTACAAAAGCAAAATTTGATAATTTAAATTTTTTAAAATTAAAAAAAAAAAAATTTTAATTAATAATTATTTAAAAGAAATTAAAAAAAAAAATAAAAAATTTATAAATATAATTAATATTATTTATTTTTTTTTATTAATATATTTAAATATTTTTTTTATTATTAAATTTATTTTTATTTTTTTATTAATATTATTAAAAAAAATATTAATTAATTTAATATTTTATTATAAAAATATTTATATAAATAAAATTATATATTTAAATTATAAAATAAATTATAAATTATTTTTATTAATAAATTATTTATTAAAATTTTAATTTATAATATTATTATTATTTAAATTAATAATTAATAAATTATTAAATATTTAATTATTATTTTATAATATAATATTATTATAAATATATTTTTTAATAAAAAATTTAAAATTAAATTATAATAAAAATATAAATTTTTTTTTTTTAATTAATTAAATAAATTTTTTTTTTTTTAAATTAATTTTTTTATAATTTTTTATAATTTAATATAAATATTATTATTTAAAATTAAAAAAAATATATTTAAAATAAATATTTATATTTATAATAAAATTTTAATAAAATAAAAATTTTTATT